>JADFUC010001203.1:0-65140 GCA_019722365.1 Lithospermum erythrorhizon
ATCAGTGGCCTTCGTTCAGTTACGTATTGCTAAAAGTGCGGAGCAAGGCGCAAAAATACAAAGTGCCGACAAGGCCACATAAATATACTTGATATTAATATAAGTGGGGGAGTTTAAGAGCTAGGCACCTCAGAAACCAATCTTGATCGTAGAATAGAAGTCACATAATCATGTTATGGCTCACCATGTCCTCTGACATTACATGTATACCATTCTTACATAATCGTACCACCCGGGGCGTGTGGCGTTCACGCATAATCATATTACAAGGACATGTACCATTTACACATAATTATATTACAAGGACATGGCACACCATTTAAAATAAGTACATAAAGTAATACCGCGTGAGAGATAAGTACTCATAGCTCTTTATTATAAGCGTCCGCCCTAATCGATCAGTGCCCTTTGCGGTTCGCGTCTAATCAAAACACCGAAATTACAATTACTACTCGCAACAATTTTTAACCACTTATCTTAATTGATTCACGACTTTGACCCATTTTAGTTACAAATTAATGACTTAAGTATACTTTATAAATGGCTAATTATGTTCAAAAGACTATTAAAATGGCCAATTTCAACTATCTATAGAGCCAAATCCCATAATCGTCGACACATAGCAAAATACCCAACATTATTAACCAATTTCAATCGACACTGATATCCAACTTTTCCAACTAATCAAACCCGTTCTAATAGCCTCAAATCCCGAAGCCCGTTACTCTCAAAAATCTAATAAAACTAATTTGACATATATTGCTCGATAACTTTATAAATCATAAATTTCACCTCGAAACCCAATCCTGATAAAGGTCAATAACATATTTATATTCTCTGACAACTTGTTAGAAAAGTCAACCCAAAATCAACTCGAAAGTCAACTCCACTATAACAACACTTTCTACTGAAATATCGTCATTATAGAACACTTAGATTATAATCTAAGCCTAAACAATAATTATATTCAATAATATCTCATAAAAATCGAAGTCAACCCAAAATTCCAAAAAGTCAACGGCCCTAAAAACGTCCGAAATTCCACATTAAACACGATATTTCAACTCAAGAATAACTAATTTAGAACCCAAGAATCAATTGGAGCAATAAAATTCAAAATCCAAAAAGTCAACAAAAAGTCAACTCGGGAGATCTCACAAAATACTCCATAGTCGAACCTTTTTGCCAAGCAGCCAGGGATGATGAGGAGAAACTCTCCCAAAAATTTGAGGTCAAGCTCATGAGCCAGAGAAATCGAAGAAAAATCAAAGGGGGAAAGAAGCGTCACGTCGATGTACCATTTGGAGAGAAAATGAGCCCTTTCTTTTTGGGCCTTGGGTCCATTTATGGGCTTAAATGCATTAGCTCATTTAAGTGGTGAAACCGTCGTTTAATTCAATCGATACTTCGTTTAAGTTAACTCGACAATCGACTTCCAAACATTAACATTTATATACTCAAATTATATCCCACGCCCAAATAATATCATTACCGTTAAATTCTGACTCTAAAACTCTAAAATTCCGAAATATACTACAACCGACCCGATTATTTGTATTTCCGCTATTCAACGAATTTTTTTCTCCTTGAAATGACCTCACGGCGACTAGTATACTATTTCCAATATGTATTAGTACGGAGCAGGGTTATTACAATCACCCGCCCCCATAAAATTTAGTCCTCGAAATTCGTGAGAATTTCGATCTATTAAATAATCTCAACCTTTTCGACACGCCCACTTATCAATACTTGTCGCTCGCTTGTCACCGCTTTGACTCTTTCAAGATAGTGTGTCTTCGTAGTTTCCCTAATATCTTATGTGATTGACTTAAAGCGGTGACCTCTTCGCCATGTCTGACATTGACCGACCTGCTTATGTTCTTGTAGTATCTTAGTATTATAAACAACGCTCAGGTTGCCTCGAAATACCGCCCAACATTAAAATTCATATCGCGATACCGATGCGCATCCACTCATAATTGTCACCTAATACTCCATTATCAACGATTTAGTTCATTCGCAGAAAAAGCGAATTCCTTATCGATGACTCGCTGATTATCGTTCTTGATTGTCTTGACTATTCGAATGTAGTAATTACCCAATGCTCCCGACATCATTAATGTATGCTTCTTACGAATACTCTATCGCGCGTTTTTGTTAACAAATTCTCTCCCAATTTACTAGATACATTATCCAACTCGTCACCTAATTATTCCACCGTACATTAATGCGGCTGCGATCTTGTCAGTCTTAATTTACTTATTAGTACGCTAGCCGCTTCGATTTCCCACTAACTGCTTTCCTCAGAAATATTCTAGATATACAAACATATTTGATCCCTCTAAATGACTTATGATTTTCCTTAAGAATGCTTGAGACCAACTTTACACCTTTTCAAAAGAATTTCTGCTTTAATCTCGCTCTCTTTATAGATTTCACGGGGTTAAACTTTCATTTTTCATCTTATTACAACGTTGACTTACTCTTTGTATCCTCTGCATTGTCCAAACTCACAGGAATAGCGTATTAACATCCCCAATTACTCAAATATACAAGAAATTCTTAATTGTTTTAAAGATCGGCGTCTTACCGCGATCGTTGCTAATCCCATGAGTACGTACCGCAAAATCCTCCTCAGCTAAACTTTTAATACCCTTAAGTTCACCCAATTGCGACAACCTCGACAAGCTTCAAATTAGAGCACAGTGAGGATTCCGCAATAACTTTCCGACAAATCTGTCTCTCGAAGTAAATTCTCAAACATGTTCATCCCATTTCATCTCCAAAGGTTTGACCTAGCGTTTACATCCTCAAGATAACCATTACTTATACAAAAGATAAACTCCACTCAACCACCGACTCTTGCTTAAACACTATTAACGGATGAACTGGGAACTCTTTTCTTATTCGGCCTAGATTTTCACTCTACGCTTTGACTTACCATTTTGATCAAACCCGTTTCACATTTTCTTATAATCAGCATCATATTTAACTAGTAGCACTTACTTATAACCCATTGATATTCTTTACAATTCCACCTCAGTATGTAATTATAAAATCATCACGATTAAATCCCTTAAATTTTTTTTTCTTTTCACCACTAAAGTCACCGTTATCCTTTCTACCATACATTAACTATTAAAGACTTTCTGATATATATATATAATTCACCCCGATATCTCATAATATTTCCGATATTCCCGCATCATATTCCTAACCCGTTACATGTATTACATTTCCCGATATAACCCTACATTATATATCTACTAAATACGTCTTTGCGATCCCCGTATATACCCGGTTACCCGTCTCGGCACCATACATATGGCTTTCAGCGTCGTCATATTAACATGTCCGGTTACAGCATGCCATAGTAGAACACGTCTCGATCAATTTTCACCGCGATAACACAAAATGCAAAGTAGTCTCAAACAAGACCCTAAATGCGAGTCAGCGAAATCTTACAGTAGGCGTCACCGGCTTGATCCAACCCAGTTAAACGAAAATGGACTCAAAACCTTGACATTTCGCGCGACAGCACTACGCCCTGAAGCGTAGGCGCGCAACACACTTAGGAGCACCATGAAAACATAAACCTGGGCTCGTGCGAAATTGTAGCGACCCGCGGGTGGGCCCTCGAGGTTGGGACGTCGTCGGCTTTAATATGTCCAGTCGCGGCGATGAATGCTGATTAAAAGCATTTTTCATTTAAATAAAGCGATGCAACTGGATTCATCGGGTGAGCGACTTGACAATGTAATGAAAAGTAATAGCGTAAGAAATGCAAATATCAGAATTTTGTTTTTACAACCTGAGAGCCTTGATAATTATTACGTCTGACAAAACTCCAAAGAATAAAAGTATATTTGTTGAAATTAACTTAGCGTCGCCATCTTGTAGTGCGAAGCTACTCGGCAGCGCGTCGGTCGTCCCTTGGCTGACCTAGGCATAAAATGCCCGCTCGTAGGGAGAATAGAATTGACTAAAGGCGAGTGATAAATAAATACTTACAGAGATGTTAACCTACCTTATGGTACAAATAAAAATAATTTAAATCCTATAGCCTATTGAAAGACTATATACCCCAAAGAGTTATATTTTATATATTCTTTTACCCTGATTTAAATCTTACTTAATGACTTTCAGTAGCACGATAAACCAACCTGTCAGCAACCTCCCTCATGATGCGCCTTGATATAGGAATATCTTTCTATTAGTTTATCTTTCATACGTATAGCTAATTCCGATATAATAGCCAACGTACAACAACTCAAAGCATATATCACCAGCATTTCATCCACCAACTACGCATTTCATTCTACTGCATGATTCACCTTAAATTACTACTCCCGATTATCGTTATAAATACTATGACATCTAAATGTTCCTCGCCCAAGACCCTCAGTGTTCATTTCTTAATATAAGCTGAGCAATACTCGTTTTTAAATCGAAGATAACCTAAAACGAGAATTATATTCAATTCTCCATTTAGTATCTGAAACTTATTTACATACGATGGTATCGGCGTCGTGGATTTAGATCGAGAAATTATATTGTAACACGTTTAAATCCGGCTTTACCATACGCAAAATATCATCAACATCATCGACAGATTAGCATAAACTTGGGTTTATAATTTTACGTACCAAGGTTCTCGTTGACGGTATCACCGTCCATTAACACTTAATATATATAGCATGTCTACAAAAAAACTGATATCTGGCAAGACTACAAAAGCGTGATTAAATACCGTATCACGAAGACAAAATAGTTGCCGACAAAGGCTAAATGCGAAAATGAAGTACCGCGTCAGCGGCATTGTATTATGACAACGCGAATTTGTGAATAGATATAAGTAGTCAAACATGAATAAAATACATATATCGGGACTACCTAATAAGGTCATCTACTGACATAATTCCAGGAAGTCTCGGGCGTAACACATGAGACATAATAGAAGGTTCCGATGCTTAGCAATTCAGAAAAGAAATCAAGAGACTCAGCCAATGACTAAAACTCTAGTCGTGAGCACTCCCTATCTGCATGTCCACAGCTTCCATACCAACATCTAATACTTGTATGCCGATCCGTCTACACTGCCGGGAATGGACCGTCGATAATCTGCTGGCTTATACCGCGTGTAAGGCCAGCGCGCACTTATACACATAGTATAAGGCAAACGCACTTATACCACACTAAGTATAAAGGCGCGCGCTTATACACGTAGTATAAGAGCTTGGCGCTTACGTAGTATAAGCAAACCGCTTATACGCGTAGTATAAGACACGCGCGCTTATACTGAAGTATAAGGCACACGCATATACATGAAGTATAAGGCAAACCGCACTGCTCTGCTTAAGTATAAGGCAAACCCGCTTATACACGTAGTATAGGCCGATAAGCGTCCTATCACGCAAGGTAGGAGAGTCGCTATACTAATCATCTAGCCTTAGGGGCCGTATCCTATTTTCGAAATTACTTCCAAGTCATACATAACTCCGGCCAGCACCTCTCGACGGCAACTACTTTACTCCCGACAATATTAAGCGCGCAGCTAAAAAGCGTCATGATAAGTAAATCGTCCGCGGCCGCCGTGAGGCCGCTTAAATATCAAAGTGCCCGATGAGGGCCGCGAGGAAGTACAAAAGTGCAGGCAAGGCCACATAAATATAACGGTAATATAGAATTGGGGAGTTCAAGGCATCACTTACCTCGAGCCAATCTTCAATCTGCGAGGGAATAGGGTCACATAATCATATTATGGCTCACGCATAATCATACAACCGTTACATGTATCACCGTTCTTCATAATCATACCGCTTGAGGGCGTGTACACCGTTAGCATTAATCATATTACAGGATGCTGCACCATTTACACATAATTATATTACTGGGACATGTACACCATTTAAAGTAAGTACATAAAGTAATACCGTGAGTTAGAAATTACTACTTCCTTAGCTCATGATAAGAAAGCATTCCCGCCCTAATCGATCAAATTATACTTCACTTGTTAGAATCTAGTATGAGATTTAATGCATTGATAGCGTCAATGCATACATCCAGTTCTCAAAATAATGTAAATTAATCTAGACATAAAATGACAAATGTATGAATACGAGAATTCTTACGTTGCAGCGAGCGGATTGAATCCAACAATTTGGCGTAGTGCCTCGCGTGAAACCCATTGAATCCTCTACAATACTTGTTGGCCTTGAGATGTCTACAGATTGCGAAATCAAGAGGGAATCGGGCGAGCTTGGGCTTACTGGGATTTAGTGATGAAATGTGGTTGGAAGATGAAATCTTCCGATTCTCTAGAGAGGAGAGCGGTATATGCTGTGTAGGGGGGTGGAGGTTTTTGTGATTCTTATTTCATGAAAACCTAATCCCTCTTTTCAAATACCAAGTCCCCAAAATTCCTTTCGTTAACGACTTCGTTAAGAAATCAGTTTAACTTCGTTAACCCAATTGGAGCCGTTATGAACTTCTAATTAAATAATGAGTTACTAGTGAGTTGTTCTATTTTAATTAACTTAACAAAGTCAATTAAAAAATACTAGCAGTCACTACTCCGAATAGGTTATCAGTTATTAAATGATCTACCGATTGCTTAATTGATTAAACTTGCAAAGTTTAACCAATTGATGTTCATCGACATATATATTTGACAAATATATAAATATTGAAATACATTTCTCGATATACTAGTCTCGTTTAATTTCATTCATGAAATATTAGAATATCGTTGTATGTGTGACATACAGGCTCAGGATAATAGTAAGTTGTATAATAATAATAATTGACCAATTATTATTATTATAACGATTAATAGTAAAAGATCTAGCAATCGCTCGCAACGCTTAAATTATCATGAGAACCCTTTTAGTATTATACCATTACTAAGGTGAACACTAAGTTCGACCAATCACGTTTAACTTGACCGGTAAATGGGGTGTCTATGATTGTCGCGGCGGGCACAATAAAGGGAATCGATTCTCGATTTTCAGCGCTCCCTCTTTGCCATTGGGCGATTACTTTCTGATTCCTTTATCGTAGCGTCTACAATGCATTAGGCTAACCATAAGTGTCGCCAAAACACATGACTTTCTTTTCAGTATGAGCGAATAAGCATTTACGCCGTCCATAAACCAATCGGTACCAAGCGTGTGAGAGGCGAGATGCTTCCTTGTATATCAAAGGGCGGATAAATCCCTCGATATATCGACATCCCCATCGTTATACTACGACATGCGGCCAGTATATATGCGTTATGATCGCTTAAAGTGGGACACTTGGAATTAAGCGGTAAAGTAGAGGCTTATATAACACGAGATAGTTATATCATTAGGTCTAGAGGTGAAAATAGAACCTAAATTCTAAAAATATCCATAGGACACAGATATACATATCTTCTATGGGTCGTTTAAATTCGTACCCGGCTCACAGGTCGCGGACCGGCCAGTGATCACAGTCTGGGGCTAACGTGATCCAATCTTGATCGGCTAATCAAAACACCGTGTTAGTCATATAATCTTTTTCGCCTAACTATCGACATCGACGAGGCCTTTGGGCCATCATGTTTCTAGGCTTGAAGGGGTATAATCGGCAATTCGCATTTGCTATACAGAAACATAGACTAACTAAAGGATTTTAACTTTCACTCGTCGAGGATCTGATACATGTATATTATATGTAAATATAAACATATAGGCCTTGATGAAACAAATATACTCGAGATATAAGAAGCAGCAATATTCGGATATTTGTTCCATAGCAGCTTATAATGGATACATCACCGGCTCAGCAACCTAACGCCCTTCGCGACATTTGTCTAAAGACTATATTCCATTTGGGTCGCTACGTCATGCTTTGCGATTTAGTGGTTTTAGTAAAGAAATTCGACCAGATTGGCCTCTGTTGCTACTTTACATACTTTGATATCGCCTCATTAAGCGTATCTCTAATTAGGTGATATTTTTACTACTGAATGCGTCACTTTGGTTGTGATGTGCTGAGGGGTTCTTTGGCTTGAGCTGCCCCGATATTGTCATAGTATTTCAGCGGTCCACCGATGCTAGATGCTTACACGAGCTCGGTCCGCAATTTCTTAATCAAGATGCTTAACTTTGCGGCCGGGCTGCGATATATTCAGTTACGTGGTAGGGTGGCAGTACTCTGCTTGGAACTCCTCCCAGTCTTTGCTCCACCCGTTGAGACAAAATACATACCCAGGAGCGATAGTCGTCTACTGTCGGTTTGAAAACTGGCATTGGTGTACTGATGCCAACATTGTCCGCCATATACAAGAAAGCATCTTTAGTTCTTAGAACACTTCCAAGATACACTTCACTTTGCAATCCGGTGGTTCTCACAGATTTAGCTTGGTATCTACTTGGTTATACTCGGTCGTAAGACACGCATCGGGTCTAGTGCGTAACATGGCATACATGATGGATCCCACATAAGCAAGGCGTAAGGTACATCCTTCATTTTGTTCATCTCGGCGCTAGTAGTGGGACAACGTGCTCTCTTTGAGTTGAACTCCATGTCTCATGGGAGATTATCCTTTTTGGAATTACTCATATTAAACCCTTTGCGGTACCTTATTAGCGTAGGTATCGACAAAGTCCAATTAGCGCCGGCCCGATCTTGATGGATCTTTATTCAGTATATTATTAGCCGCTTTAAGTCGCCATTTGAGAAACATTTACGGCCAATCCTTGACTCGATTCGGTAACTCGTTGTTTCCAATGATAAGTATCATCGACACTCTGAGGACTATAGATAATCGTAACTCCCGAGCACCTTAACTTGTATGTGAGACTCTTAACTTGGATTCTTGATGAAACCAAAATCTTTAATTGATTCATCAAAAGCGTAGATTCAAGCTAGCGGGATGCACGCTTAAGACCATAAATGGACGCTTTGCAACTTGCATACCTTCTTAGGTCCTTTAAGTTATGTAAAGCACAGACGTTGCACCGTATCACGCATCCTCTGCAAATTTCCATTCGGAAAGCGATGCTACATCCATTGCCATATTTCATAGTTATGAAATGCGGCAATAGCTAAGATTACTTCTTGTGGATGGAGCTAGGATCTTCTAGAAAGAAGGTGCCAATTCTTGTGAGTCGTGGATATGCATTGGATGCATGGAGCATTGACTTAAATCGACTTTAGCTTCATCGAGATGGGCTTACCGCTGCCAGTCTGCCGAGCGGTCTCCTTTTCAAGGAACACTCTGTCTTAGCAATGAAGATTTTATTCTCATGCTTTAGGTAGAAGTAGTAACCAACTGTTTCCTTTGGATATCCTATGAAATAGTATTTATCGGATTTGGGTGCAAGTTTATTCTTTGTTAATCTCTTAACATAAAAGACATGATCAATCTGAGAAAACCCAACAGGAATCTTCCCACGAACCACGGTAAGGGAGTTTCTCTCTTTTGACTTTGTTGGACATTTGTTTAAAAAGGTAAGTGTCGCTTAGAAGTGCATATCCCGAGAAATTAGCTGGTAGATCGGATAGGCTCCATGTCATGGAGCGAACCATATCAAGAAGGGTTCGATTTCCTTTGAGGGCGTGCCGTTGTATATTTGTGGCGTTCCTGCGGGTGAGTTGTGAGGCAGCCGCACTCTCTACAAGATGAGTATTGAGACTTCGTGGCTCAAATATTCTCCACCTCTATCGGGCGAATCTTTGTGTCTTGTTCAATTGGTTTTGTACTTCATTTGGAACTCCTTGAATTTCTCAAAGGACTCGTGTTTGTGTCTCGGATACACAAAACCGTATCTGTAATAGGTAAATGTAATGAAGTAGTTATAACCTCCCTGCTGAGATAATATTTCATTTGGCCCACATACATCGGTGTATGATCCCCAATAAATCAACACTTACTTTCATTGAATCAGCTGAAGGGTGATTTTAGTCATTTGCCCAAGGCAAGATTCACGACATTGTATGATTCATAATCGAAACCTTGATGTCCCACGTCGGAGTGGAGTTCTTGATTCGGGTTCTACGTTAATATGACCCAATACGCAGCCTGGTATGTCGGTTTTAAGTCATTAGGCTTATTCCGTTTTAAGTTTTTGTTATATATTTCAGTCATCGTATCTAAAGCGAATAGACCATTTTGAAGGGAGGCGATTTTGAAATACTACCCCGTTCACAGTGATCTAAATTCATGGGATCTATTGAAAATGAAAACCCATCATTATTCAAAACAAAAAGCGGAAATAATATTCACGCAGGTGCGGTACATAGTAAACGGAGAATGAAGTTCAAAAACTGAGCCCCGTGGGTAAATTTAAGCGATGGATCCCTCTTACTTGAGGGAGCGCTGACCTTCGCGCCATTCAGCACGTACCGTCCATCTCCCTCTTTAGGAGTCTTCTACTTGAGAAAGGTTCACGCATATTATGACAAATACATGAGAACCTGGCGGTGTCTAGCACCCGAAGTAGAATTAGAAGTTGTCTGAGCTTGATAACATGTCACGTACCTTCGGTGAGTGGTCGTGAGACCGTTCTTCCTATCATCTGTGTGAACTTCACACTTGAATTCGACTTCCAGTGACCTAGGTTCGCAATAATGACATTGTCATCCCTTTTAATTTCACATCCGGTAACTTTGGGATTCTCGAACCGCAGCTGTGGTAAACTTCTTCTTCTTCTTGAATTTCTTCTTGTTTTGGACTACCAAAGCGAAGGAAGTAAGTTTAGTCTTACGGTCCCGTCTCGGCGTGCATTGATCATCTTATGCAGTTCATTTAGAGATAACTCAAACTTGTGCATATTGAAGTTCATGACAAATTGAAGGTATGCGGAAGACTTGAGGGATGAGATCCATGGCCAGTTCTTGAGAACCTTGGTGCCCAGCGTTAGTCGATCGACCCGAGCCAATCATTTTAATGATATAAGGGCTCATGACTTTAATACGTTTCCACTAGCTTCTTTGTCCAGAAACACAGAGACAGAGTGTCTCTACCGACTACAGCTTTCCTTCGGAATAATTCACTCAAGTTGCGGTATATGTCATATCTTTGCCACGCTTTTCTTGAATTTGGAGCAGAAGGTTCCGTATTAGCCCGACATGAGACATTGGACATACACGGCGTCGAGACTTGTGCTTTTGTGGGATCCCTTTTCCCACGATGGGAGGCACTATCATTGGAATTTCGGAGGAACCTTAGTGTTAAATGCGTATTCGAGTTCTCTCTGCGCTTGAGAATAATCCTCAAATTTCGAGACATTTCGTCGAAGTTTGAGTTATTGATTTGCACTTTTCAAGTCTTTGAGGCGGCTTGAGTTTTATAGTAGTAGTAGCGGTAGCCATTAAAATTCTACGAGAATAAGTAAATAAAGACGAATCGATTAAAGCAGTAAATTGCTAAACATTTACAAATAAATTGTAAAAGTAAACCTAGCTCTTTAAGAATCTCACGAAATATATTAGTATCGAGACCTATTACAACTTGGAATTGGCTTGACGACACTACTGACATTTTGAATCGGTTATAATAGTAGGTTATCAACCAATTATGTAAAACTACATAACTCTTGTATGATTAACATACTTATTCAAGATGCTACCGACTTTGTATCTCCGAATAATGGTTAAGCATACCGAATTAAACAAAAATTACTTGGAATGATCATCGAAAGCCCTTGGCGTTAGTGGAAATCGCCCGACATGATCCGTTTGTCATATCTAAGTGCAAAACTGTAACACCCTTCGCCGGTATGTCGGATAATGCAACGATTTCCTGACTTTAAAATTGGCTTGATCGTTGTTTAAATTTTAAATTGGTGGTTATGCATACTTTGCTTTTATTTTACCATGCAATCGTATACGTAATCAGCATGTGTACAACATGAAATAAAACAAGTAATGCACATTCAAGAAGGTGTATGATATGACCACATGCCGCATTACATTTTCAAAACTTGAAAACTAACAAGCGGCTTATATAATTTCTTGATATTACGTACGGAATCTCCACCAAACTTTCCATCTTGAATTCTGATTCAAATCGCTAATCAACTTAGACGGCATGCGAGAAGCTTGTGGGAGAAAGAAGAAATTAAATAGAATAAAATAATACTTATTTCGAATGGTCATATCTGATGATATCTGATGCAGACCGGAAAAACAGGTCATATCATTACACCTCCATTCCGTTTCCATAACAACCCAATATATATGGGCAAGGTAAAACAAATAAATACACTTAATGTCACATATATTAAATGAAATAAAAATAATTGTGGTCACAATTGACTAATTAATTACCCTTTATATCTACCATTAATTATCAATTAATGTAAATTTTAAATTCAAATATATTCCCACATGATTAATGATAATTATTAATAATTATAACCTCTTAAATTATGGAATAATTACTTACAAATAATTAAATCCAAATTCAAAATTCAAAAGTTATCATTGAAAATATTTTAAAAAATTGTCAATTAATGAAAATAATTTTGAAAGGGAAATATAAATCAAATCTAATGCCATTCAAGATATCTTCAATTATCTTAATGACAAAATTTATGATTTAACATTTAAAACCAAAATTAATAATTACCAATAAATTTTAAAACCAAAAATAATTACATAAAATACATTTAGGGTTTTCTACAAAAGCCGGGCCGGCAGACGGCGGCCAAAACCCTGACCTCCGGCCACCCATGCAACCGCGCACCGGCCCGTTCCAAATGCGGCCAATGGGCTACTCTGTCCGGTGGCGGGCGTTAATTCCGGCAATGGGCGGCGCCCGGGAGGCCGTTCGCGAGACCCGGCGTCCGATGTAATAATTCATTTCGGTCCTTCGATTTTCGAATTAATTGCAACTTTTTGTAAAGCGATTTGGAGGCTCAAAACATTAAAAAATTCTAGAGATTTTTCATGAACATCAACAATATCATTATTGAACACGTCCAAGTGAAAGTTTATCAAAAACACTTCTAATTTTTCGATTAAACCCAAAACAATCTAGAAATTCAACAAATTTTTTGGAATACTTAAAAAATTCAAAAAATTCTGAAAAAAAAAACTGGCATGAACCTCAAAGGATCAATAACACACAGTTCAACCTCCTTTGTAAAATCGAAAATGATTTCTATCTCGAAATTAAAATGCAAATTAATCAATTTTTTAATCCACACTTTTTCATTTCATAAAACAATTAAATCTTTCAATTCTCTCTAGGAGGCGGTATTTATATCTTGTGAGGGGTGGAGTTTTTGTGATTCTTATTTCATGAAAACCCTAATTCCCTGCTTTTAAATACCAAGTCCCAAAATTCCCACTCGTTAAAAATCCAGTTTAACTAAGTTAACTTAATTAGACCGTTATGAACTTCTAATTAAAATAATGAATTCTTAGTGATTGTTCTATTTTAATTAACTTAATAAGTCAATTAAAATACTAACGAGTCCTTATCGAATAATTTATCAAGTTATTCAATACGATACCGATTGCTTAATTGATTAAACTTGCAAAGGTAACCAATTGATGTTCATCGGCAATATATATTTGACAAATATATAAATATTGAGAAATACATTTCTCAATATACAAGTCTCGTTTAATTTCATTCATGAAATATTATTCAATTTCATCGTTGTATGTGTGTGACGCTGAAGCTCGAGATAATAGTAAGTTGTATAATAATAATAATTGACCAATTACTATTATTATAACGATTAATGGTAAGATCTACTTGATATTTCATAACCCCACCCAAATTATCATGAGAACTCACTAATGTAATATACCATTACTAAGGTGAACACTAAGTTCCGGTAATCACATTTAACTTGACCGGTGGCAAGATTGATACCTGCGATTGTCGCGGCAGACACGATAAAAGGAAATCGATTCGGTGATTTCAACTGACTTCCCGTTAAATACAATCAAAACACCGAAAATACAATTACTACTGTAACAATTTTAACCACTTTATCTTAATTAGATTCGACTTTCAACCCATTTTAGTTACAAATTAATGACTTAAGTATAAATGGCTAATTATGTTCAAAGACTATTAAAATGGCAATTTTAACTATCTCGACCAAATCCATGTCGATCGACACATAACCAAAATACCCAACATTATTAACCAATTTCAATCAACCCACAATATCAAACTTTTCCAACTAATCAACCCGTTAACGGCCTCAAATCCCGAAGCCGTTTACTACTCAAAATCAAATAAAATTAATTTTGACATATATTCACTCAATAACATAAATCATAATTTCACCTCAGAAACAATCCTGATAAAGGCCAATAACATATTTATATTCTCAACAACTTTTTAGAAAAGTCGGCTTTAAAATCAACTCGAAGTCAACTCCATAACAACACGTTCTACCCCAATATCGATGCATTGCTCGACTCTTGGGTATAATCTAGCCCGAACAACAATTATATTCAATAATATCTCATAAAAACCGAAGTCAACCCAAAATTCCGAAATCATGATTCTAAAACGATAAAATTCCACATTGAACACGATATTTTAAACTTAAAGAATAACTAATTTAGAACCCAAGAATCAATTGGAGCAATAAAATTCAAAATCAAAGTCAACAAAAAGTCAGCTTCGAGGAGATCTCACAAAATACTCAACAAAGATCGGAGCACTTTTCTGTGAAGCAGCGAGGATTAATGGGGAGCTCTCCCAAAAATTTGAGGTCAAAGCTCGCAAGGCGGAAGAAATGAAGAAAGAAATCAAGGGGAGGCGTCGCGTGATTAACACCATTTTGGAGAAGAAAATGAGCCCTCTTTTGGGCCTTGGGTCCATTTATGGGTTAATGGATTGGCCCACTAGTTGTGTGAAACCCCGATCGTTTAATTCAATCGATACTTCTCGTTTTAACCTTTCGTGATCGACTTCCCGAACATTAACATTTATATACTCGAATTATATATTACCTTTAAAATAATATCATTACCGTTCGATTACAACTTTAAATTCTAAAATTATGAAATATGCTACCAACCGACCCGTTAAAACATTTCGACTATTCAACAGAAATTTTTTCTTACTCCTCAAAATACTCCGCTGAGCTTAACTAGTATACTATTTCAATTATATTGAAGTGAACGGGTTATTACACGTTCGTGTAACTGACACTTTGTATTGAGGGTGTACATCGAATTGTTTGAAGATCCTCCGCAGTCTTGTTGTCTTTATCTTATTTGGATTTGTATGTTGTTATTTCAAAATTTCAGACTGGGTTGTATATTGACTTTTTGTACTTCGGTTGTTTGTAGTATATTGATTTGTGTTGTGTGATTAGAGGAAATACCACGATGGATAATTTTTCTTAAAAGCTGTCATTTCAGGATGTAGTTTGTTGTATTGGTTTATTTATGAACATGTGTTCTTTTAAAATTGAGTCATTAAATCGATTGTAGCTGCAATTGTCAGGGATTTGAATGATTAACCTCGAGGCCAGTGACCTCGGACAGTCGTTACACATATATATTAGGTCATTAAAAATTGACTCGTGTCATAATATATATTAGGTCACTTAGATTGAGTTATATATCAAAAGACTAAATCAATGTATATATATTATTGTGTCATCGTGTAGTAATTACTCGCCCCCCTGTTTGCTTGCTTTATTGTCTAAGAATTTAAAATATGTAGGTATTATCACTTCTTAAGTTCTTATATCAGATAAGGTTATCTCAATTTCCTTTAATTTCCGGATTAGTTATATACTTTTAGTGAGTTTGAAATAGATTATAATTGTTCATTGTCAACTTGCGCTTTAGTTTGGATTATGTCTTATCGAAATGTTATTATGAATGTTTTGTATGTCTGATAAATTTTCCTAATTTGATCGTGTAGATGACTCGCGGCGGTAAATCGAGGAAGACCCCGACGAATGGTCGTGCACCTCGAGCTACAAAAAGGCCGAGGGTTACGCATCCTGGTATTAGTATGAGGCCGGACGGGGTTCGTGTGCCCTCTTATGGGTAGTAGCGTCCCCCTCCCCCGGGCGTCTCGGCGTGAGTTTCTTGCAGCTCGGGGCGAGGCCGGCGATTGACATCACGAAGAATTCGACATCGAGGGGATCACTTCTATTTGGTGGTAGTGTTTCCCGAGACTCTCGGGGACGGCATGCATCCCATATTCCCACTCATCGGGCCGATTGGGATGGTCGGTGTCTGCTTGAGGGTCGGAGTGGACTGTTGAGGGGCAGCGCTAGTGGCATCACGTCCCGATACGGAGATGACCATCTCTAGAGCGCTCCTCGGTGGCAAAAGATGGAAGCGTGGTCTCACACAGCTCGTAAGTCTGTTAATATTGTCCAAACTGATTGAATTAGTTATATTTTTTATTTTTTATTTTCTAACTATTTGCCCAATGATACGTTAGGCTGGTCGGTGAAGAGGATAGTAAGGTTTTTTTTTCACGAGGCCGGATCATGCGGACTAATATCAAGACTACGGCAGCATTATGACAATATGAACGGATTGAAGGATGAAATCTAGGATTCATTCCTTGTAAGTATATAAAATTTGGTTGGATTTAAAAGTTTTTAAAATATTTTTAGTAAGTAAAAGTCTAATTAAATTTTGTTTTATTTGTCTTTTCAGGAAAGATACGATATTGTGTATGGGACACATGGGTCGAGCGAAACATTTTCCGAGAGAGATTGTAGGAAAGAGAAGTGGAGAAACTTCATAACGAAAGAGAAGATGAAGGCTCAGCGAAGGTACCGAGGCGGCGTTGCTCTACTCTTGGGTAGCCAAAGCCGAAATGGTGTACACCTGAAGACGATGAGTGGCAAGAATTAAATCGGTATTGGATGCGGCGGGCGGCTTGAGATAATATCGACAAAAGGCGAGTCGGAATCGCATAGGCTCGGGGGCGCCCCGGATGGCGGTGCGGTGCATCGGCATGGGTAAGAGGATTACTACCGGATGCGTGAAGAAGTAAGAAATTGTCTCTTTTACGTGTTCTTAATTTTATTAATATAATATGTTGTTGAAATCCAAATTAAGTTTTCTTTATTTTTTTGTTCGAGGAGAAAGGGCGGGGGTGACGCGCCGCGTTGGTATTCTTATGGATTTAAATAAGAAGTTTGACAAGGATACCGAGGAGGAGACTGGCGAAGTTTTACGACCAGAAATTGATCGCTGCCTATGTAAGTATCCATTAGTTTATAAAAAAAGTAGTTTGGTTTTTAAAGTTAGAAGCTACTTATATTGAATGTGTTAAAATTGCGGGACCGATTACAAGGCTAGTTCCATGAAAACACGAGGATAAGGACCATGAAGAGATCTTGATTATGAAACAAATGCTCTTTGGACCTGGACCCCGTGAAGGGAGGATGATGGAAAGGAGTAGGGTTTTGGAGGAGAAGGCTAGAAGCAAAGCCTGCGGAAGAGGCAGTCGGATGAGCCGAGAGGTATCGGTGTGATCACAATTGGCTATGCTAAAGCCGTTGTGAGTAAAGCTTCAGCTAGGACTATTCATGGAGGCATACATACCGTTAGCCCTCAGTCGAGAAGCTTCGCGGGGAAGCTACTTTCACCGGCCAGTTTGTTGGCCACGATGGAGATGATCCAGCGCCTGTGAGGATTCGATTCGCGCCCGGTCCCATGACCCAGGAGATCTGTCCCAGGACCCGAACCACCCGGATGAACAATTATAAGTTATTGTTATGTAGTTTGTGTTAATTGGTACTATGTATTAGATGAACAATTATTTATGTTGTGTTAGTATATGTTGTTATGTATTTTAGGATAATATATGTTTGTTATATTTTTGTTGTATGTGGGTTTGTGTTGATTGGATTTGCGGAGTTGGAGTAAATGATGAACTGTGTGTTGTATAGTTACCTAGGTTTTTTCTGCAGATTCAGCAAGTGGTGACGATGCGGCGTCGAGGTACTTTCTTTTGCTTGGGCAAAGTTAGGCGTGTCGGTATAGTATCCCGGTGTCTTTGTTTTAGTATAAGAACTTCCATTGGCATCTTAGTCGGGTCTTTGTTGTTAGAAAATTACGCAACTTGTTCATATTTAAAACATAAACAAAAGCAACCAAGATCGAATAAATGTATATAAACGAATTACAATGAAAACATATATTCAATATATGTACGCCTTGAATACAGTACTTATAACATAGCGGGTGTCATCAACTTTCTCTCCACGAAGCCTCGGATTGAACTTCTTGCAGGTGAACCACAAAGGTTGATGCTCGATTATTCACACACGAAGTGGTTGAATCTGGTGATTTGATTTTCTAGAATCGTGTGAACAATTGGACAATAAAAAACCAATGTTACACGGCTGGGAGAAGTGGAGAGGGCGGCCGGGTATGTGAAAAGATGAATTAGGTTTTCATCTTTTTACTTCTCATATATATATAGGCCTTGAAGGCTCACACACCAAGCCGAATAGCTCAACTAGTTAATAAATAAGCTAACCTGTTAAGCCGTTTAACTAACTTAATATTAAATGAGTAAGTAACTTAACAAGTTACTAGTGAGCTATATTAGTTAAGCCATTAATTAAACTTACAAGTTAATTCATTCGGTTTCGTCCAATATAGATTTTATACTATTGATGTAAAATCACCGATCAGCTAACCGCTATTTAATTCCATACATGAAATATAACTCAACGTCATTGTATGTGTGTGACCTTCTGGGCTCAGATAATAGTAGTTGTATAATAATATAATTGACCATTATGATTATTATAATGATTATGCATGAGATCTAGCAATCTGGCATAACCCATGATATTATCATGAGTTCCAATTTAGTAATTTGCAATTACTATTCTTTGAGCTGCCAGTTTGAGCAATCTCATTTAATTAAAACTAGCAAGCGAATTGTTACAACGATTGGCCATAGCGGACATAATTATAGTAATCAATGTATGCGATTTCTGACACTCCTACTTACCCTTGGGCAGGTGCTTTACAATTCCTTTATCAAGTGATACGTAGTCATAGGCTAACCATAAGAAATGTGTCATGAAAGCTTGTGACGCTTCTTTATTCGAGTTGGAATTTGAATCACATTACTATAGGCGTCTATAAAAATTGTCAGTCCCAAACTCATTGAGGCACGAGATCTTCCTTGTATATCAACGACGGATAAATCCCTTATAGTATATCGTACCTACTTTGCTATACTCAGCATGCCGCTGATATATGCGTTATAGTGTTTTTAAGGCCGGCGTTTGACATGAAAAGTCAGCTTGAAACTTGTATAACGTAAGAAGTAGTTATATACGTAGGTCTAAAATCGTTAAACTTAGCGGTTCTGAAAATATCGCTAGAACACGAATATACACTTATCTTACATGATTTTGCGGCGGTCAAATCGGCTCTGATTCTTCAAATTAGCGGCCCGTAAGATTGGATTAAAACTACGAGTCTACGATCCAAGAGAATGGAAGCCATCAATCAATCATTCATGTAGGTTCATCAAATGCTAGTCGCTTGAAACTATCAACATCGACCAAGGAAACGGATATCTTGTGTTTGTAAACTTGAAGAGGTTCTCTTGTCAACACTTCGGTTGCCTCTACAGAAACTATAGATTAGCCTTGAGAGTTTCACTTTTTTCACTGGCAAGGTTCTGGCGAGGTTATATATGGGGAATTTAAGCATACAACACATAAACATAATCAAACAAATGTATTGATACCATAAGAAACAAAATATTCAATTGGCTGCATGACACGACGGATACAACAGCTCCTTTCAACGCTTACCGCGCGGCGTTTGTCTAAGACTAATGTTAAGCGCGTATTCATCATGATTTGCTGAGGTAGTGGTTTGGTAAAAGGGCCGGCGACATTAGCACTGCTGTTGCTATTTTACGCTGCACTTTTTATATCACACTCTATTAAGCACGTATCTAAGTCGGGTGATATTTTTATTCCGATGCATCTTCGATTTATGATGTGCTATGGGCTCTTTGGCTTAAATAATAGCACCGATATTGTCGCATAACAATTCAGCTAGCCACTTATTACTGGAAACACTGACTCTAGGCCGGTCACGAATTTTTTAATCAACAGGTTTCTTTTCTTTGCTTCGATCTTTTTAATGTACTCGAATTCCGTAGTAGAATGGATATAGTACTGTTGAAACTACTCGAATCTTTGCTCCACCGTTAAGACAAAACACGCGTATCCAGTTAGAGCGGTGGTCATCTCATCGGTTTGGAAACGCATCGGTGTACCCGGTAACAACCAACTCATTATCTCCACCATATGCCAAAAATACATCTTTAATTCTTCTCAGATACTTCAAGATGCGCCATACAATCCGGTGGCTCTTTTTGGATTAGCTTGGTATCATTTGGTAGCATAGTGCATATATGACACGTCGGTGATGTCTTGTGACTTGACATACATGATGGACAGCCCTATGGCCGAGGCCTAAGGTATGTCCTTCATTTGTTCATCTCGGCGCAGTGGTGGGTGCATGACTTCTTCCGAGTTGAACTCCGTGTCTCATGGAGATTACCGCTGCTTAGAATTATTCATTCTAGTCATACCATGACACCTTATTGATATGAAATTAATGCAATGCAAAACCCGATGACGGTTGGCTCGATCTAGATGAATTTTGATTCGAGAAAATGTATTGCGCTTTGACTAAGTCAACCGTTGAGAAATATTTTGACCAATCCTTGGTGAGTTTAGTAACTATACATTGTTTCCAATAATTAGTATAAAACCATTGACATCTGAGACTATGAATGCTATATAACTCTAAAATTGGCTTATGCTTTCCAATGATTGAAGAAGTAAGCGCTTGCCGGAGGTTATGCAGTATCCATCTTCCTGAGTTTCCATTCGGGAAAGTAGTACTTTCACAACCATTTCCATATTTCATAGTCAAAGAATGAAGCAATGGCTAAGATTATACGAATGGGCTTAAGCGTAACCAGCGGTGAATAGGTTTCATCATAGTCGATGCCATGAGATTGGTTGAAACCTTTAAGCCACGAGCTAACTTTGAAAACATGGGCGTTTCAATCTTAGTCATGTTTCTTCTTAAATACCCATTTTACACTCAATGGGACCAACCTCGTGGGTAAATCTACTTGAGGGACGAACCTTTTTTTATTCGCCGAATCCGTCTAGAGACTTCATGGTTGTCGGCTATTTGCTCCAGTGAACTCGATCAACTAAACGACTCGTTCAATTGACCCACTTGCTTCAAAAAACTCGGTCAATTCAACCCAGCGACTAAACAACTCAATCAACTAAAACTGAATCAACTCAGCAACTCGGTCGCTCAAATCAATCAACTTTCAACCAATTCAATCGACTATTTCAATGACATAAACCCGGCTTCCCACGACAACTAAAATTTTGTAATCAACTTCGACACGCAGGGAGAAAATTATGCCAGTCGACATAAGTTAACCATCACGCTCGTAGCAGTGAGGCAAATACATCGCACTCATCTTGAAGTACAAGGCAAATACCGGATAATACTTCAGCAATGCATCAACTACTAAACAACTCATAAGCAATACGCTCGTAACGAAGTATCGCTTTCATGCACGAAGTATAAGGCAGTACCGGATAATACAACTCAGCCTTGTCGTCAACAACCCGTAAACAACTTCGTCAATGTCAGTCAACTAACAAAACATCTAACCCAAAATGATCAAAAGCCGGTCTCGGAAATAAACTCATCCTAGCTTCGACTCAATCAACCTCGAAATGCCTATACATCCCACAAAACAAAACACACAACCTTCTCACCCAACTAATCATACACAAGCAATGACACAAAATATAGATAGATAAACATGCTCGCAATTATAACCAAATTGTAGCATTCACGAGAAAGTAAATTAATCAACACCCGTGAGTTAAATCTTTCACCTCATTGTAATAATAAAACGCCTCGTCCTTCAATCAATGCGTTTCCCCACGCTCCCGCCTAAATGCAGAGCATCCATAAAAATACAATTACTACTTACTACAATCTTAACCCCATTTTAGTATTAAGCAGAAATTCCATTTGAGAGTTTTAGGTCATCGATTACTCAACTTGAAGTTTTGCTATCAACTTAACAAAATTTTAGTCATCCAACTTATGACTCTAGGTGGAAAAAGATTACTATACGCGTTTGAAGCAACTAGTAAGCGACAAAATTTAAACTATTCCAACCTTCCATATTTTTGGCCACTTAGCAATGTAGCCTTTGACAATATCACTTTAATGATTTCTAATCAATCCAACAATCAATTCCCCAACTGAATTTACCCGTTTATAACAATCTTTAATCAAAACCTAAATCTTACTCGGCTTTTGACAAACTTACTTCAATGATATTACTGCTTGCGATGACGAAAATCAACTGACTTTACCCCGAAACAACTTCACATTAAGGTCCCACAACATACGTAATAAAGTCTAAAGGAATTTGGAAAAAAGTCAACAAAGCCAACTCTGAAATCTTTGGAAATATCATAAAAGTTTCAAACTTTGCAGCGAAGAGTAGAGGATGATGAGGAGAAGATGTTAATAGCCTCTTTGAGTTTCAACAACTTGATGGATGAGAAAAGGAAATGGAGAAAGATTTTCTTCTTAGCAGGGGTTGACCCAAATGGTAAGAAAAGGTTGGTGGGTTTGGATGAAGATGATGAATAGTGAATAGGGGGTTGGTGGAAGATATTTGATAGTTTTTAAGTCCCGTTTGGTTTGCGGTTTCAAATTTTGTCTTCTCGGTTTAACCCTTGACAAAGAACACAAATCTTATTTCTACCTCGAATTATATTATCGCCCATTCTTGAGCAACTAGAATAATATCCAAATAGCTTTTCTCTGAGCAGTGCACAATCTACCCACCTAATAAGCATTTCTCCTAAAATTTCTCAGCTACGACATCCACGGGATAACAACTTAATGCGGCTTCGCCTTGATACTATCACGTAAACAAAACAACCGTGACAACTTACCTCACCTGCGAAAGTTACTTGGGTAGCATCTCGTGTCATCCTCATGACTCCCGGTAATGGCCTCCTCCCTTGGCGTTGATTCCTCCACGACACTTTCACCCGAGGCCGCCCCACCTTGTTTCTCGATACCTTTTCCTTTTCGGTCAGTCACTCACGAACTGCTCACCGAAGGTGAGATCCTCCTCAAGTTCCACCGGTACCGAGCTAAGAATGTGAGATTCATCCAGAATATACTTCCTCAAGAAAGACACATGAAATACATTATGAATTCTATCCAATCCCGGAGGCAACGCCAAACGATAAGCTACAGATCCTCTTTCTGCTTGAGATCTCAAAATGGTCGATGTAACGGGGACTTCAACTACTTTCCTTCCAAACCGCATTACCCCTTCCCTTGGAGATATCCTCAGAAACACCCAATCACCGACTTCAAAAAACAAGTCCACTAGGCGACGATCAACATATTTCTTCTATACGTCACATATTTGTTTTTCAAGTATTTGTTGTTATCAGCTGAGATCTGCTCCACCCGACCCTCTGACTAACTTCCGGAACCATAGACTTTCTTCTGCTCCCCACGAGCTTTATTCCTAACAAGCTGGAGTCCGACACTTTCACCCATACTCACGCCTCAGAGCATTTCATCTAGATACTAGCATGAAAATTATTGTGCTCACTTGAGGAACTCCATCTTAGGCAACTCATCCCATTCAATTCCACGAGAGGCTTCAAGAAACTTTATATTTCGAAGCATATCCTCCAAGTACGAGATTCCCTTTCTTTTTGATTGCCCGTATCTGGGATGGAAAGATGTCAAATCAACTACGGTCCCCAGCCTATTGAAAACCTCTCCAAAATCTCGAAGTAAACCTCGCATCACGGTCAGAGATAATAGACACCGGAACCCCATGCAATCCCTTGTCTGATGTGCTCTTGGCCCAGCCTCTGCGGTCGTGATCGATTTAATCGGTGAAGTGGCTTGGACTTACGACAATCTATCCGCGATGCTTTAAAATCCGTGGTTCTACCTACCCGTCGATCTAGGAAGTCAAACAAGATATCCATGGTGATGTTCTCCACGCGTCCATTCGGGAATGGTGAGCAATAAACTTGCGGGGTGTCATGCTCGTCTTAAATTGGTGACAAACCAAGCGCCTCGCCACAACTACTGCTGATCTCTGCTTGTTCTAGGCGCTGATAAACCAACCGCAATCCGATACATGCCCGTGCTGCACGGATGCATCTTTATAAGGAGCATTATGAGCCTCGTCAAGAATCTCCTTCTTCAACTCCCTCGAATACGGCACGGAGAACAACTGCCGTTCATCACCAGCCTTGGCTATCGTCAACCACGAGAATCCGATCACCCTCGGCTCTTACGCTCTTTAATGATATTACATAGGGTTTCCCATCTCTCTTTCTTTGAAGCTCCAAGATTCGATCAAAAGAGTACGAGGTCGAGGCTTTCATATGAGCCAATGACTTCGCCCAGCTGCTACCGTCCTCAAGACCGACTCAAACTCTTCAGCATCTACCTTTTAAGTTCTTTCGCGCTTCCCACTTCCATTTCCAGCGTCTGCTACTGTTCGCCTTCCCGGGTGATACTCAATAGTCACATCGTGATACATTGGTTAACTCCGTCCATCTCCTCACACCTCAAATTAGAATTCTGCATTAGGTAGGTACTTGAGCCTTTGGGATCGGTGAAAATGTGGCGTCCCAGCCACAGTACAAATAATGCACCACTGGCCGAGCGTAAGGCCTGGCTTGTGCCAACTTAGATCGTGGTAATAGGGGTAATTCCTCTCGTGGTTCTTCGATAATCGAAGCATAAGCTTAATCCTCTCCCATTCTACATCGACACACAACCCAACCCACGGGTGTGACACATTCTTTTATATCAAGTAACCACCGGATCGGATGGTAGTGCCAAAACCGGTGTAGTAATCGGTTTGCCTTGACTCTTTGAAACATCTCATGATCAACAGCATCCCAAATAAAGGGGCTTTCCTTCTGGTCAACGTTCATCGGGTATAATGAGCGAGAATTACGATAAACCTCTGTAATACCCGGCCAAACCGAAGCTCACAAACCTGTTTCACTTTCGTAAAATTGACTCCCCGATTATTCCACGGCCTCCCTTACGGGGATCCACACAAATACCATCACACGATACAACACCAACCCAAGAACTATACAACCGCCAACGAGAACTCACACACTTGGTGAACTTGGCGTACAACCTGTGCCGTCTGATACCTCCAATCTGACCCACGCGGGTGTCTACCGTGCTCTCGCTCCACTAGAGTAGATGAATATCATCCCGATGAACCTGATCACGAACTTATCATGAACTCCCGGAACACCCGATTCCTGAATCCATGAATGTTCTTTAGCGCGTTAATTGACCCAAGAATGGCGTCGCCCCATAAACTCGTAGTGCCCGTACAGGATCGAAATGCGATTTCGGAATGTCGCCTCGCGTCACCAGTGGTGATAGCCGGATCTGAATCAATCTTCAAAACTTTGCTTGGCATCCACCGACCTGACTAAACAAGCTCGATCAATTGATCCCATGACTAAACAGAATTGATCAGCTAAACTCCCGATCAGCGAAACTCAATCAACTCAACAACTCGATCAACTTTCGACAAGCTTCCAATAGCGGCTACGACATAAACCCGACTTTCAACGGCTAAGGTGCACATGTGAGCACCGGCGCGCGGAAGAAACTTATGCTGGTGACGCCGTAAACATGCGCTTTCGTAGTACGAGACAAATACATCACGCTCATACCCGAAGTACAAGGCAAATACGGATAATGGCTTCGGCATACGTCGACCACTAAATAACTTCGCGGCATGCGGTCGTAGCGAAGTACGAGGCAAGACTTATCGCGCTCATACGAGAAGTATAAGGCAATTACCGGATAATATACATACGAAGACAAGTGGTGTTGTTCCGTCTTCCGGGCTTGTTCGGTGATTGTGCTTTAGAGCTTAAGGTGGCGGCGGGTGGCGGTTAATCGCCAGCGGTCCGTTAATTTGTTTGGATTGTAGTTCGGTTATACGTATAGTCGTTGTGTTAGGATTCTGTTTGTTGTATGTTGATTTTAATTGCCAGGAATATGTTGTATGTTGGTTTCTATTCTGTGGTTAGGAATACCACGATCGATTCTTTTCTTAAAAAGCGTTAACTTTGTCGGTTATATTGTTTTTTATTAAGTTGTTTGAGCAGTGTCTTTTAAACTTAGTCGTCCATCGATTGGTGACTTTGGTGTCCGAGGATTTGGGGACGATTTCTAACCTCACGGGCGTCACGACCTGGGGGCGGTCGTTCTGGGTATAGTCCTATTAACTCGCTTTCAATGATGCCGTTTTGAGGAGTGATAATTTGAAAACTCATGGATGATCCATACGAGGAGTTGTAGAAGTCAATGAACCTGGAATTTTCAAATTCTTTCCCATGATCGCTCCTAATTCTGATGATGGTCAGTCCTTTTTCCCTCTACAATTGTGTGGCAAGCTGTTGAAACGAGCTTGAGGAACATGATTTTCTATGAGGAGTTATTTCGTGTGTATTTTGGAAATCATCCATACAGACATAGATATGCTTGCTTTTTCCTCCTATGCTGCTCCACTTGCATCGGCCCGTGAGTCCATGTCGCGATAGTTCCGGTATTCTAAGTTGTAACCACCTATTATAGCAATTTGGTGGGACACCTGGAGTGCAACTGACTTGACATTCAGTGGCGTCTTTTACTTAATATTCGGAAGGAAGACCTCTTACAGCTTCTTTAGAGATGAGTTGTTGAATATGTATGTAGTTAGTATGCCCTAACTTTCTGTGCCATAGATCCACATCTTCATCTGTTTTGCAAGACATGGCCACATGTAGGTATCTAAGGTAATAACTGTCGGGGGGCCATTTCATCGTGCACTTGGTCGGCCCAACCACACAGGCATCCTTCCGTTTTGGCAATCCATCCATACTAAAAACAACCTTTTCATGTGATTTTCCTTTTGCCCCCACTCCGCTAAAGTGACACAGTCTCGCACATGGTTTCTACATTTTTATTCAAGCGAAGATTTATTTCACATTAAACATGTACGGAGCGTCTACTATCAAATACCGTCCCTTCCGTGCAGTTCCTTTCAAAGAAGTAAACACTACATTGCTCGGTGCGCTATTCTTGACCCGTTGCATCTTAGATAAGTAATACTTCTTGCGACCTACATCATATATTTTGTAACAGTATGGAGCTATGTGACCCCATTTTCCACAATGATAACACCTCCAGTCATACTTCTTTCTTTCCTCTTTCTCTGGCTGAGTAGTAATTCTGATTCCTCTTCACAAAATTAGAATTACAAATTCAATGATGACTTGAGGCAAGCCAGGTTGTAGTAGCTGGACCCTTTCGTCTGGCCTCTCTTTCAGTACATCCAATCCCAGAGTTGGATACATTCTTTTTCTCTTTCTCTAGAATCTCGTCAAGAATTTCGGTCTTTGGAGTCTTCATCTTGTTCTACTCTTGTCATAGTTTGAATCCTTCCCTCCAGAATTCCAATCTCAATCTTTTGATCTTCAACCATCTTGGCAAGTCCATAGTCCCCGTGATGCTTGTTTCTTTTTACCTTCCCACGAGAAGAATAGATTTGAGTTAGTTTGGTCCACTTTTGAAAAAGCATTTGGTAGTTGGCTATCAATTCTTCCCTCAATCGAGGATCCCCTTCATAAATCAGCACGTGTTGTCGATTTGAATGTGACTCGATGGATTTTCACTTGTCCCACGTCATGAATTTGCGATAAAAGGCAACAAGTGTATTTTGTTCGTTCTTTCACTTTCACCGTCATTGAAGATGCCCGTCCAGAGATGAGTAATGTAATAACTCTTGGTTTGTTTAGCATTATAATTTGGACATTGAACTTGAATATGCCCAAACCCTCACGCTCTACATGTTGTATCCCATACATACGTTCTGGCGATTTTGTTGCTACGTGGGCGAGTCACGTTGCCTCCCCACATAGATTTGTTATTCTTCTTCGGTTGTCAAACCGTTTGTCATTGCCACTTGAATTCTCTCTCCTGCTTTGTGCTCTGATTTCTTATTGAATCTTTCATAGTTTTGTTGAAGTTTTTTAGCAAAAGCCCAGACTCATGGTTTCTTAAGATCTTCACAAATGCTCCTCGCTGTAGCTGCTTATTTGGGGAAATTCACTTTTCTTCTTGACTGGTTAGGTGGGTCGATCTTCGTTTGATAAGTTGTGAGATTTTCAATAAGATGTGACCTACGTGTTGCCCAAGATCTTTGTGCCTCTTCAATAGCATTAACTTTTAATACTCGAACTAGATGGTGGAATGGCCCTTAGTACCTTTCGTACTTGCTTCCTATTAGATATGGGTTCTCCAAGTGCAAAAGCCTCATTTGTCATATCATTAATTCTAGTGCTATAGGCAGTAATAGTTTCATCCTCTTCCATCTTAGTAGTTTCTCATCTGGTTGTTAGTTGTTGAAGCCTTGACATTCTAACCTTGGCAGTTCCTTCATAAGCTATTTGTAGTATTTCTCATGCTTCCTTACTTGGCAGTGCGGTTACTCGTCATCTTGAACACACATTAGGATCAACGACCATTAAAATGGCATTCGGGAATATGTAATAGATTTCAGTAACCAAATCCTACTTGTGAGGAGTCCTTTACGCCTCAGTCTTCATAACTTTCTTCCTCGCCCACGGCCTTTGTGGGAGGTGTCCTTGCCCCCTAGAAATCACAGAACCACATTTTTGGAATCAATTGATTTTAAGAAGGTAGTCGTCCCAGCTTTCTAGTATGGATAATTCTTTCTGCTCAATTGTGAAGTGCTTGTGATCATTCGCTCACTATTAGCTTCCGTTTTTTATGAGTTCACTCTGGTCTCACTTTCGCCCAATATGTTCTTTTGCCCGCTCGTGCAATTGAAAAAGGGTAAAAGTCGCCTAGTAAACAGTCGAGTGTCCGACCAGCGGTCACTGACACTTGATCTGTGATTGAGTAAGACTTCCTTGAATAAATAAATAAGCTGTGAAGTAAATAACTCAGATTTATAACCAAGTTTGGTGCAAGAGTTGCACACTAAATGCAGAGAGGCGAACTTGCCGCTGAGAAGCTCTACTATAATATGATGTAATTACAGTAGGGTCTTACATAAAATGTTCAGCGTTATATGATACTAGTAACCTTCGATCTGGTTTCTAAGACTATGATCCACCTATCTTCTACTTCCACCTTGTCGGCGCTCTTCCGATTGTTTGACTTGCAATAACTCAATGGAAACTCTCAATGATTATTACAGCGGTGTTATAACAATCGTACATTAGTTGAAGATTAGAGACTTAACCCCCCAACACGCAAGTGACCCTACGCTAAATCTGAATAAACTCTTTCTCTATAAATGCAAGAATGCTTTGATGTAATAAAGATTATTTTGGTCATGCTTCATTCTTGATATGCGCCTTTATATAGTGTGAATTGCGTCTTGGGTTTCGCTCTTGATATGGTAAGATTGTTTGAGATCTACGCTCGCCCCGTAAACATTGAGTCGTTATGACTCGGCAGCTTGTCTTATCATAACAACTTGATCTCCAAGGAATATCTTTTCGAGATCTTCATATATCACCAAATCTTCCTTACCATATCTACGAATCCGATCTATGCAGTAGGACATCCGAAAACCCCTTACTGTTTTGACACTTACTTGTTGGTAGATAATGAATAACAACGTGTTACATACCAGTATTATGACTCTTAACGTCTAGAAAAAAGCTTGATCCGGCAGTTACGCATCAACACCACTATTGCTACCTAAAAGTGTAGAGTGGGTGCCCCTCGTAAAATTCGTCATACTATATTAATTCTATGTAACACAAAGTTAATGGTCAATTCAATGTGACACAAAGTTACTACGCAGAAATAAGGGCTACAAGAACATTTTATGTAAATGTAGAAGAACAGTTTAGCTTCCATAAAATCAGGTGTATTCATAGAACAAAGATTTGTGCGACATTGCAATGTATCATTTGGGGATATTATATCTCAAAAATTAACTCTTCCCACTTTATTGCGATTCTTTCTTGGGTAAAATATAATTGTGGTAATCAGGTAAAATATAATTGTGGTAATCCAAAAGCAACAAATGCAATGAAATTAACGAATGCCATTACTTTTTTATGAAGCTGCCTGATTTATGGTAAAACTCAACAGCGTTCCCATGAAAAAATGGGGAAAGCTTATTATAGACGCCTTGAAGTGATTACAAAAAGAGACAAGATAATAAAAGGGCAAATTTTTTCTTTCCATTATAATTTTGTGATCGAAATTATTGGATCAAATGAAATTACAAATTGTAGGATCATGGTGTTGGTTGATAAAAAAATACGGAGTAATTGTGTATGCGTACAGTTTACTTGAATAATTTGGTATATGTAAATGAAGAAAATCAAATAGCATACAGAATAAAATCAAAATGATAATGTTGCTTGCTCTCACTGACATTCCGCATAAAAATGATTGATACATACATGAACAATATTCAACGATGTAGGATTTACACAATTACACGTCAACTCTTTCTTAATTATTATTGTATTAAGAATCAACCTTGAACTTAGCTAGTTAATCATGATAAGTTGCTGTATGTTAAAGTTACTTACTGGATTCCAATTCATCAATCGAACCGATCGATATCTCACTCATGCATATATAAACCTATTATATTACTCTAAGTGTCTTCAGATCCATACACCAAGAAAAAAAAATATCTTGAAATTTATTGAAGCGATTATTGCTATGGAGGATGAGTATGATAAGCCAGAACCCGAAACAATTCTCGAAAACGTGTGGGCAAATTTTATAGGGAAGGAAGAAGGAGGCAGATGTTTTTCAAATGATACATGGGAGGAATTACCAGGGCTTTCGGGTACAGATGGGTCAATGGAAGTGTTACAAAGACTACCAAGTTTAGGCCGATGGGTTTCGATGGGGGCTGATGCATGGGAAGAGATTCTTAGAGAAATAATTCCTCCAATCAAAAAAGAACAAAATGAAATTGATGAATCCAAAACGACCTCAAAGGATTCAAACGGGGTGATGACGAATACTACAAAAGAAAACACGTTAGACAACGTGAAAGTTGATCAAAAAGTGATAACGAGACACCATAGAGGTGTACGACGACGCCCTTGGGGGAAGTACGCGGCGGAAATTAGGGATTCGTCGAGAAAAGGGGCTAGGGTTTGGTTAGGGACGTTTGAAACAGCAGAAGAAGCCGCCATGGCGTATGACAAAGCTGCATTGAGAATTAGGGGTCCAAAGGCATACCTAAATTTCCCCTTAGAAATTGTTATGAACGAAGTTGCAAATAGTCTTGATTTCTCATCGATAAGTGAATCAACTGAATACAATCAAGGATGTAGTGAGATCAAACTGAATGCAAGAAAGAGGCGTTGCAGGGATCAAGAGTTTGCTTCCTATGAGGATTTCGATATGATATCAGGACATAGTCAAACGAAACGAGCAACTTTGGAAGACAAATTTAGTTTTTCTGACCTTGATGATGTTGAATTTCTTGATCTTGGAAGTGATTATTTTGAGAATTTGTTGCGATCTTTGTCAGAATAAATATGAATTTAGTCGATAGCACAAGAAAACAAAAATGCAAATTGTGTGTGTAGTTGTTTTGTTATGTATACATCATCATGTGTCATAGCTAATTTGTTCATACAGAAGTTGAAAAACAAAATTCATATAAATAATATAATTAGTTCGAAATTAAACGGATGTGTCTGATTATGTTAGTGTCGAGATAAAGTTAAACGAACTGACTGGCGGACGGCCTGTGTGGCTGTCCGTAGGCCCGTTAGAGTTCGGGTCCAGTCCTCGAACAATCTGCCGTTTAAACAGATCAGGGGGCTAAGGTATTGGGCCTAGTATTGGCCCGCTTAGGCTCACCATGTTTTATGTGGGCATATGGCCCGGTCCATTTTGAGGTCCGTTAGTCCTGTAACAAATGGGGTCAAGTAGCATAGGCGGTGGCCCATTTATCACCACTTTAACAAATCTAATTCTCACTGTAAAACGTACCTACGCTGTTTGAAACGACCGACACCGCATGGTGCCTGTGATAAATGGGCTTCTGCTCGTGTCGCTTTAAAGGCCCGGGTTTTTTTTATTTGGGCCTTTTGTGTCGGTGTAGCGTTTGGGACCTTCTAATTAAAAAAAAAAAATCAAATTAATTATTTACCCGACACCACACCGACGCTTATGTTCAAGTATATATTAAAAAAAAATACGTTTTTTTCCCCACATCATCGCCTCCCCCCAAACCCTACTGATCCCCACTCGGCCCCACCCCGACGCCAATCGACGCCACCGCCGACCCCACCACCGCCACCGCCCACCACCGGCCCTAATTGACCCCCACCGCATCTACCCTCGTAAAAAGCGGTTTTTGCTTTTTGTTTTTTTTTTCGCTTTTTGCGCTTAATGTTTTAATTGTTTGTTTTTATAATTACTAGTATGTTTAATTGTTTGTTATTATGTTTAATTATGATCTAATTTCTTTTAATTCATTTTGTTTATTGTTTTAATTAGTTGTTGTATAAATTTAAATTGTTTAATTAATTATTATTTTGATTTATCTTTGCTTTAATTTGTTAATTTGTATAGTTATGTTGAATCTATTCATTTTAATTAGTTAGATTGAATTGGGAATCAATGTTGGATTTATTTGGTTTTAATTTATTTTTAAATTGATTGAATTGCAATGAATTGTTGTTATGAATTGAATTGGATTGAAGTTTGAATTATATTAGATTTGAGTTTGATTTAAACCAATTGGATTTGAATTGAATTTGATTTTCAAGTTTGAATTTGATTTGGATTTCAATTATATTTTGAGATTAAATCGAATTGAATTTTAATCGAATTGATAAAGAATTAGTTTGAATGTTGTTTGAATTAGATCGAAATGTTGTTTGAATTAGATTTGAGTTTGAATGTTGTTTGAATTGGACTAATTGATTTGATTCGAATTGAATTGATTTGAATGATATTGTTTTAATTTTGATAGAATTTGAATTTTGAAACGCAATTTGCATGGCTCCTCGCAAGTGTAAAACTCGGACGAAGAAGTGTACGATGTAGGAGCAAGTAGAGACGGTGTCAAGAGGCCTAGGTAGCCATCCCGACCTTGTGATCAAGCCAGCCTACCGGGCCCATGCCTTGACATAGCAGTACTACCCATCGACCTCAGACGATAAATAAGGAAAGCATCGCCGTCTTATATCCGCCAAAGATGACTGGCCCAGCAGATTCAGGCGAAAGCACGCCCACTCGACGATAGTCACTGCCGTCATTATCGCCGACGCCGAACATTTAATCGGAGAGATACAATCGACGAGTCGGGTCCAAAGGACGATGACCTTACGGACATAATCCCGAGACTGGGCTGGTCGGATATGCGCACCGACAGGCCCATCGCCATCTCGCTGCCGGAGGATAGTTGCCACATACTTTGAGGGAGCCAAGAGCATTTTATTTATTGAGTTTGTCTTATTAATATTTATATTTATCATTTGTATCTAATGAAATATGTTTGTTTATGTTAAAGCTTGGTTGGGTAGGCGAAAAGGTTCTTCTGAACTAAATGCGGAACCGGGGCGGAAGATCCGTGGCCGCCACTATACAGATGTGGATCAAAGCGTGAAGGATGGCATATGGAATGCTTTTTTGGTAAGTATTTAAATATAAAAGTTTTGTGATTTTCGAATTGTGAAATTAGACTAACTTAATTTTATATTTATTTCAGGATCGATATGAGATTCAAGGAGGGAGCGTTGCATATGCCAGGCAGCTTTGGGAGGCTTCGAACAAGAAGAGGTGGCGAGATCTTCTTACGAAGGAAGCACAACAAGGGCCGAGGGGTGACCATCCGCCCTTCTCCTCGGGACCCGTGCCCCAATCGATCCGTGACTCGTTGTTCGGGGAGGCGGCGTCGTGCATCAGCGAGGATGACCAACGGCCCACTCCCAAAAGAATGGCCAGAATCGCATGACTCCCTGGCGGGTTCTGATGGAGCTCCTTCAAGCATTCCCTGGGAGCAAGTGGCCTTCTACGGTGAGGTTCATGATGAGATAAGTTTGATTTTTACTATTAAATTTTTATTTTTATTATTTCCAAGATAACTATGGCTTTAATTATGCTTCAAGTGTTTAGGATCGGGAAGCGTCTCTTCGCCGTTGAATATTCGTCTCATCTTAACAAGAAGCAGGGACAAGGCGATCAATTTTAACTGACGCGGGAATTCTACAACCTAAGGCTTCAGACGCTTTTGTAAGTTTTTATTTTTATACATTAAATTTAAACGTTATTTTTATAATGCTATTTATATTTCATTCTTATGTTTGTATAATCCTATGTGGATGAGTAATGCTGTCTGTTCCACCTGTATAATGATCCTGACTGATCCACTAAAGCGCCCCCCGGGACAAGTGGATCATGATGCACTCACTCGTGAGGTCGGGATCGAGAAAGGCCGGATGTCAGAGCGGTTATACCCCCCCGCAACCGAGAGATGTTGATGGATGCTGGTCCATCGATCCGCCTCCGCCCTCGAGGTGATGCGCAGTTTATTTATATTTCATTCTTATATAATATGGAGACACTTGCACACCTCAAGACACTGCAAGTGGTCCCGAATTAATAAAAAATTAAACGATACAAGGGCTATTACGTCAATGGGTACTACTTTTGACATTAGCGTGGTGATCGTGAACAAAGAGCACTTACAATAATGAGTCACAGGTTAAAGTTCCCCGCTACTACGAGCGATAACCATGTTGATTATTATGGGGTCATAGAAGAGATTTGAGAATTGTCGTACAGCTACATACGTGATAAAGTTGTACTTTTCAAGTGTTATTGGTTTGACACAAAGGTGTGGATTAAATATATCCGAGGAAACGAATCAAACACAAGAGTAGGCCTCTACATGCCCTCTTTATCAGCATCACAGCACAACAAGTATACTATCTTCGCTACATCTCAGCCGAAAGGGTAGAGCATAAAATGGTGCTATAATGAAGACTAATGCTAGAAGCCTAGTTTATCGGACTTAATGCAAAATGTCATGTGTCGCCTTAAATACTAAAGAGTCTTTCAAGAGGAGCAACAACCGCTCGTTTGTGGATTCATCAACGATGTTGATATCGCTGCGTAAGTGGATATTCAATTTGTTATCGAAGATGATTCGGGACACGACGATACTGGACGCTTCATGTAAAGACGCTGGGCCGGACTAAATCTTTGATAACGATTTAGACCTCGTGAGGAAGGCTATTTTGGGAACAATATACTAGTGAGGGCTAAGCCTCGGAAGAGAACTAGGAACCAATATTTTTATTTTCAAGTTTTTCGTGTATATAATCGACATAGTAAAACTTTCAATATTTCATTTCACTCTGAAAGGTAAAATTTTGAAGAAATACTATTTATTTTCGTGTGGGATTATTTGTATGGTTTTGATAAGTGTTTGTGTTTAGAACAAGTATATGATAATGGTGTGAAGTAGTACGTTGTTCGTTCTTTGGTATTATTAGGGCTATTGAATGTTCGTGTGTTCGTAAGGATAAAATAATCAATCAGGGTATTTATACGTATGAACGGTGTCGGCTAGGTGTCAACGTGTCGGTCTATGCTTTTACATTATTCAAACCGGTGTCGTATAGTGTCGGGTATGCCGGGTCCTCAAAATTTACAGATTCCCCGCTAAAATAAAGTGGAATTTTAAAATATTTTATATAAATAAGGCCGGTCGGCCGGTCAAGGCTGTCATTCTAAAATTTCGTATCTCATTCTTCCACTATATAAACACTTCTAATCACATAATCACTATATTTTTTACATTTTAATTTTCACAATTTCGAAATTTCAATTATAATTTCATTTATTATTTTGTTTAATTTTATAATAATGACTACTAACTTTCTTATATTGTTTCTTTTGTAGGAAATTATTTGAGGTAATTATTTTGTTTGATATCTAATTATTTATTATCTACTAACCTTCTTATATTGTTTCATTTAGTAGGAAAATTATTTGAGGTAATTATTTTGTTACATTTTATGTCTATCTAATTATTTTGTTTAATTTTGTTACATTTCGATTTTTTATGTCTATCTAATTTTTTATCTTGATAATAATGTTGTTACATTTCATTTTTATTGTAGGGAAAATTATCCAAAGAGAAAAAGTGGTAATTTTGATGTTTATGTTGATGATTTTTGGATATTGTTTGTGTTATTATTTTTGTTTGATGTTTATATTGTTGTTCATGTTTTTTAGATAGTATTTTGTTATTATTTTTGTTTGATGTTTATGCTGTTGTTGATATTTTGTTTGATGTTTATATTGTTTTTGATGTTTTTGTATGTTGTTTGCCCTGCTTTTTTGATATTTTTGTGAATTTTGGTGTACTGCTGCGAATGCCGCAGCGATCCAGTTTATACTTTTTTCAAAATTTACTACATGGGCGCCGGCTCGGTGTCGGGTAGCCGGGTTTAGTGCATATATGTGGTGTCGGGTTTTTGTGCTCTATCTTTCAACATATTGTCGGTATTATAAATTATGCTGTGTCGGTAGTTTGGGTGAATAAATAAATCAAAAATAAAATTAATAAAATAGAGTGTTTAGGGTGTCGGTAATAAAATAAATCAAAATAAAATTAATTAAATAAAGTGTCGGTATGGTGTCGGTAATAAAATAAATCAAAAATAAAATGAATTAAATAGCATGGTTAAAGCGTCGGGTAATAAAATAAATCAAAATAAATTAAATGTTTGATGGTGTCGGGTTAAGGTCGAGCCCAACCCAAACGGCTTGGTAATATCTCTTATCTAGTCTCGGTTTCGTGGTTCTGTATGAAATTTTGTGTCGCTGACAGGCGCTCGGTCGATTCTCACACCCCAATCGACACACTAAAACCCTTAGCGACATGTCGGTAGTCGTAATTTCGGGCGACACCTTTGCCCTCGCTTTCTAGTAGTGTCTATGCCCCCATTTATCTCACTTTTTCATACCGGTAATAAACATTCTCGCTTATCACACTTAAGAAAAATGTAATAAACTCCGCCCATTTATTTAAGTATTAAACTGCTTTCTTTTATAAAATAATTTTAACTTGATTTTTTTTTTCTTCTTGAAACCATTTCTAATTTTGTTAGTATCATTTTAATATTAGAGTATGGACTTACTACCTAGGTTATGCAAGATATGCAAAAACCAAGGGCTCAGAAGAACTACAAGTGGTTTGGGGCGAAATAACTTATCCCGTATAAATATTATTTGAGGCTATCTTATTTGACGCAGCTCAAGATAGAATTTTTGGGGTGTGTCACGAATATTTTATTATATTAATTTGGTGGAGATGGGTGAACTATGGATAAAATTTAACTTTCAAACATTGTTGATAACACGGTCGAGATTAAAATGGAAGTGTAGTCAAAATTAATCGGATTTAGTATTTGGTCAGTATGTGATATTTTATATCAATTATACTTTTAATTTAAAATACTACATCACAAAAGCATTTACCAATTATTGTTTCATGAAAATAGTTGTCTAACTAAGGGAGCAATTAACTAGACCATGGTAGAGATTTTGAATCTTGTCACACACTCCCATGTTTAGCTTTAATGAACAAACCCATTCCAAGTGGTCTCCCATGTTTAGCTTTAATGAACAAACTCATTCCAAGGGTCATTCACACATATTACATAACACAAGAAAAACTCTATCTCTCCCATTCCCCCTCCCCCATGGCCGAATCCCCTTCTCTCATTTACCCTAAAATTTTCTTCCATTTCTTGTTGAAATCAAGCTCAAGGATCTTCTTTGAAATTTTTTAAACACTTGAGGTAACTTTTAAACTCTTTTTGTTTGGTTAAGTTTGACTTTTTATGGAGAAATATTGACTTATGTTTTAAAGTTATAGATGGTTAGTTTTATGAACATGCATGTATAATCTAGGTTAAAAGATGATGTTTGAACAATCTTGATGATTAAATCTTTGAATAAGAATGTTGATTTATGTTTTGTTGATTTTCCTAGATCTAATTTGACTTTTTAAAGAAAAAATAATAAATAAATAGAAGATGTAGTTCTATGATATTGAAGTTTGGTTTTTAAACAATTATTATCATATGGAGTTGACTTATGAAATAAAGTTTTGATTTTGAAACCTTTTGGTATTTATTATGAATTTTGGAGATTAAATAGTCAAAACCGAAATTAAATGTTGATAAATATGAATTTTGTGAAATAATTCAAGGGAATATTTTAATAGTGCATAACTACTGTAAAGACATTCTAAAAAAATTGGAATGTCTAGAAATTGTTTACTATAGTAGAAAAAGTGTCATTTACTACTAAAACTATTTACTTCGCTTACGATAGAAGTTGCGAAAACACATTTTTTTTCTACGTTTACGTTTACCATAGGCCATAGCAAAAGAGTCAAATTATGTAGCGAATTCATTATCATTAAAAATTAATATAATTAATTATTAAGTCTGTGTTATGCCGGGAAATAGTTGGCGCTTTTTTTCCCAAGAGTGTTCCATGTGAACACGTATTTCACATATCCTAAATTTTTTCCCAATTAACACTTATCTCTACGCATTCAGTAGATTAATTAGTAATTAGTTGCAACCCATTTCATCAAAGTAAAAAAAGTAAGATACGGAGTATTTAACTTTCTGCTATTCTACAATCAGGTATATATTTTTTGTATCAAGTTTTAATTTTGAATGGTATATTTGCTTTTTAGTAGTTTAAATTTTCCTTTTAATCCATAACCAGATGTGTTATTTCATATTTTAATTAAAATTTATACTCCGTAATTGTTTATTTATTTGATTGTACAGTCTTCTCAATCATTTAAAATTAATATTTTGATTGATATCTTATGTTTCTTAGGCTAGCTCTAGTTCATATGGTTTCATAGCAGAGAAAATAGTGTAGATGGCAAAAAAGTAACACTAGAATACGTACTCAAACGTGATTTGGGGAGAGTCCCGACCTAAAACTTAGGAGCGGGTCCGAGCTCTGGACAAGGTTTCGGTTTTTACTTAGCCCGAATAGTTCAAATTGGGCCTTGTATGGAGTCGGTTTGGTGTCGGAGTCAGTGGAACACTTTAAAGAAAATCAAAATATATAATAGGAATTGCACTGCACTGCCTCCAAAGTTTTATTATAGTTGTACTTTAGCTACGGTTTAGTTGTCAGTCATTTTAATATATTAACTAGTAAAAAATAATTGTAACATAAAACTATACCCTCACTCCTTCCCGACTCCATTATTAAACACGTTTATTCAATTCAAATACCCCTCCCCTGTGAACACACAACAACCCAAGCCATCTCTTACCACCCACCCCTCCCCCCCCAAATACAATAAAACTGTCCGAAGACCCCCACCCCACTCCTACCCTCTAACCTAAAAACGCACCCTCCCTCCTCTCACTGACGCCAACCTACCCCCCTCCTCACATTGAAGCAAAGAACCCCGCCACGCCCCCTCTTGTCACAATCAACCCAACCACCCCCCCCAAATTCGACAATCACAAACAACCCCACCTCCTCTACAATTGATTAAGGTTAGTTTCCTTTTATCCTTTATCGTTTGAGCTCAATTTCTTTACTATTTGTTGTTCCAATCACACTACTTAGATAATTGGTATTATGGTAAATGAAACTGTAATTGGTTTATTGTGTATGAATTTCGAATAATGTCAAGTATGAAAAAAGAAAAATCCATTGTTTGTGGTAATCGAACAATCACCCACCAAATATGTTATGTGAGTTTTTATTTCGTAATTTACATGTGTACCTTCTGGCTTGTTAATTGTGTCATTATCATTAATTTAGAAGAATTTAGAAGAGATTCGATGCTACTAATTTTAAATTTTTAATCATGTTTATTTGAATTTCATCGATGATTTAGGAGAGATTAAATGCAAGTTTAAGGTTATATTCGTCTTGTGTTCAACTTGGACGTTTTTTACCAAATAAATAGTGACAATAGATAAAAATGATGATCTTTTAAAATCATGATGACCCTTTTTACAAAATAAGTTTATACGTGGGTAATTATTTTATTTAAAATCATGATGCAGTTTCAAATATAAAAATGAATAACCCAATTATTACTTTAACTATTTGAGGTTGTTAAAGTAATAACCAGATTATTACTTTCATTTCTAGCTCCATCATGTTGTTATTTACTAAATGAATGTCAACTACGTATGTGGTGACAAATCAAGATACACAACATGTCGGCACTAATAGATGATACAAATCTACAAGTTAGGCTCAAATTGACATTTGACTATGATTTAAGTTATAATTTAACTAATTAGCCCATCGTCCGGAAATTTAGTATACCATGAAATGAGTTTTCGAATATTCTATAAAACGTGGGTCCATGTTGTTAAGGATATTTGAAGTGATAAATTGCGATTATTGTAATCTTAACTTAGTTGATGAGTTTATTGGGGTGTGCCCATTTCGTCTCAATATGCAAGTTTGAGCTTGATTTTAGTATGTATGTTTCTCGCAATATGTTAAAATTTGGAACTTTTTACTGTTGAATGACAATTGAAAATCGAATGTGATTATTGGATTGTTGATTACATTATTGATTGTTTATTGAATTAGTAAGTAAATCTGTTAGTTTGAATTAGATTGTTGATTTGTTATTGATTGTTTATTGATAAAAAAGTTTCTAATTTAATTGTACACATAGTACGCGTGTAATAATGTGAAGAGAAGGAGAAGGCCAGTAGAGAAATGACGGCACAACCCAGCTCCAAAAGCGTCGTAGGATGCGACTCGTATTTTAAGAGAGCGATGACTCCACCCATCCCTTGCTATAGGCAGAGTCAACTCCCCTCCCCCTATTACACTCATTGTTACACACGGGCCGGCAATGTTCATGCTCTAGAATCGACGAAGACATCAACATCGAAATAAATTTTGGTTTTTGTTATCATTAGATACGTAGGGAGTTTGGTTTGTAAACTGTAAATCTTTTTTTTTTTTCTCGCAATTGATTTAGTACTGCATGGAGCTCAAAGATAGCTTAATCGTCCGTAAAATATTTGTAATAACCCGCCACGTTAAAAAAAAAATTTGGCATCGAGTTTAGGTTTCATGTATTTCTGGGTTATCTGTGGCTGTGTGTCAACTTGTTTTCCTTGAGTCGTTGTGAGTGGTGTCTTTTGTTAAAAAAATATGAGTCTTTTTCTTTAATTGCGTAGATCGTTGAGGACGCTACCCAGTTCGTGGTGTGGCAATGGTAGCGGTGAGTAGGCCCAGAGAGGCCGAATGGTAGGTATGGTCACATGAGTACAAAGGTGGAACAAGAGTCCGGAGGTGCATTCTTCTCGAGCATTGAGGTAGACTCAGAGGGGAGAGTGTGAAGCCTGTGTGGCCGAGCAAATTCTGAGGCCTAATTCCGCAGCAAGTTGTTTGACCGGTTTCAAGAGGATTCAAGTTTTAGGAGAAATTGTGTAGGTGCTATTGATTTCATCTCGATATGAAGTCCATTTTGAGCTTGCGGGGTGGTGCATGGAGGAGTTTAAGTTCGGCGGCATTTATCGACTTTCACGAAGCGCCATGATCGGGCGGGAGAACTTCGAGCGCTGCCCCTCGATCAAGCGGCAGGGGAGACTTATGTCCCCGGGAGCGGCTTGCTTATTTCTTCCGAGAATTACTGTCTTGAGACCCACATGGCAGCTTTGGAGAGGGAGCAGATTTCACTGACTCAGTGGACGAGGTCTGTTGAGGAGTACGAGAAATGGGGCCAATGAGATGCGCCGACTACTCGATGTCTTTATCCGTAGAGGCAGCAAAGATTTAGCTTCGTGGATGGTTTGATCGTGGGAGGTATCGCCACGATCTCACCGATGACTCACTGGGCCATGATGTGAGGAATGCACTTGAAGATGGAAATGGAGTTAATAGCCGTAGGCGGCTCGGATCAAGAGGAGTCGCACTGAGACTTTCTCAAGATCGATAAAGCCTACCAGCTCTAGAGTTCGCAGGAGGATTGCATCACAGAGTCGCTCGACGTAGTGCTACTTCAATGCGCCGCGCTACCAAGCTATTCTTATTACCTTCTCGCATGGTGGGCAGTACCGCGATTTGAGTTTCCGAGTAGGCTGGGCCCCAGATATCCGCCGCTTCCGATGTGGCTAGTTTTAGTAATAATTTGCTGGATTTGGCTGAGAGGGTGATATTATGTTACAAATAATGCGGCACTCGCCAGGGATTACCTACTTTCCGTGATGGAGGTACTCGAACTTTTGGTACCCGCCTCATGTAAGCTGCTACTGTGGGGACTGCAGGTGGACTTGTTGGAAACCGTGAGCACTGTGGCCGAGGAGTTGGAGGCTCTCAATGGAGTCAGAGAAAGGTACCAAATCTAAGTTGTAATGGATCAAATGTATTAATACCGTGACCCAACAGAGGTGTTTGACTTACTTTCATGACATGCCAAGGGAATACTTTATATATACACTCCAATTATTTTCGGAGTTTAAGTTGACATTCTATCGGTATGCAGAGAGTCTCCGGCTTGTTCCACTTTTATGTTTCCAGCTTGGGAGTCAATCGAGGTTAGACATTTATATATGTGGATGGCCTCAACGCTGAATCCAATCTATCATTGCAGTACTTACTCGCTCGAAATGATAGGTTTCAGATCTTAAGGCCGAGTATGGATTATTGGGAAAACATCACACTAGATTGATTGTCACCATAAGGATGTTACTTTGTGGGCCGGGTAAACTAGAATCTTTTGTCAGTGGGAGACAGTGGCGTTCTACCGCCGGATATTACTTCAACACTCGGGGGCTAAGGAATCACTTAATGGCAAGTTATGCTGGATTTTTGAGTATGCGGTCGATTTGGAGAGAGGAGAGATTAGATTAGGGATGTCCTAATTATTTGAGAAGTACTGTGTTTTTCCTAGAAGTCGATTGCTTACCAACGGTAAGATGTATTTGTTACAGAACCGGGCCGATAACGGGTTTTTTCCACCATATATATCTCACATTATCATCATTCCAAGATTATTTTTCCAAACCCACAACATAATATCCTTTTTATTTATGTTATTAATTTTATTTTCATAATTTTATCAGATACTAACCTCAAATTTGATTTTATTTTGCTATGACTTTTAAAGAGGTAATTATTAAACTTATTCACTTTTTTATTTTGCATGTAATGAATTCATGAGGTAATTTCTAATATATATATATATATTTTGGAAGTGGTTGAATTTCTAATATATATACTTTTTATTACTTCTTCATTTTTAATTTTATTATCTTAATAATGCTCATGAATATATATGTAATTTATTTTTATATTTTGTTGTAGGGAAATACTACATTCAAGTTTTCAAGAGGTAATTTGGTTTTTATTTTATTTTTATGTTTGAATGTTTGATGCTTTATATAAATTAATGCTTGAAGTTCATATGAGTAGATGTTTAATATGTTTGATGTTTATATGAATTAATTTTTGATATTTATATGAATAGGATGTTTAATATGTTTGATGTTTAATATGTATTTGTTATATGAATTGAATGTTTTTGTAATATGAATTGAATCTTTGATGTTTTATATTTGTTTGTATGAGTTGGATGAATTGGATCTTTGATGTTTTTATATTTGTTTGTATGATTTGGATGAATTTTTATTTTGTTAAAATGCTGTTTGATGTCATAAAGAATCGGGCTTTTTTTTTTTTAAATGTGTATAAGGCCGGTATGGAGACGGGAACTTTGAAGGTTTTGGCATCGTATTCGAATAGTGGAGTCGGTTTGGCGTCGAGGTGAAAATGATATTTTATATAATTTAGAAATGGTTTGGCCGAGTGAGCATGGACATTTGCCTGGAGTCGTTAGAGCATGGAGACGGTTTGGAGTCGGATAGTACTTTGCACACGGTTGACTAATATGTGGAGATGGTTTGAAGTCGGGGTTTCCAATAATATGCGAAGTTTAGGTTGAGTCGGATGCAGACGGAAAATTATTTAGAGACGCATAAAAGCGAAATTGTTTTTTTCCTAATCTAACATGAATCGAGTTTGCTCTAAGATGGTTAATAAATACTTTAATGGTATGTAACTACAAAGGAAAACGTAAGGTAGTTAGTAAAGCAACTCGATGGGTATATGTGATGATACAATCTCCTATTTAACTACTGAATTTTATGTTTTAGTTTTCCAAATTTGTATATCTGCATAGATAGTGCTTTTGTAGTTGTGAAGAACTATATTGTTTTATATTTATTTTCTTTGTGTGATGAGCAACTAAAATCAAGATTTGCACTTATAGATTGAACATATATATTATTTATGCGAGTATTGGTCATATGGACAAGTCTTGGATCAAATTGACAAATTATGCATCGTTGGAATATGTTGGGTGACCAAATGCATTTCTAGATTTTGCATTTGATAGTAAAGAACCAAGTTCTAGATATATTGTCCTTGCATGAAATGTCAAAATCAAGTTTGACAAAAAAAATCGTTTGACAAAGACTCGTGTCATGTAAAATTACCGTTTAGATGGTTTTGACAAGAATTATAAGAACTGGCATTATCATGGGGAACCCTATCGTTCTCTCTCCACACAGAAAATGATATTTGATTCGAATAATGCTGATGACATGATTGGGATGCTACATGATTCAATGGGACTTGCATGGGTGCCGAAATGAAAGATGATCAAGTACCAAATTCAGAGGATTTTCTAGAGGTTAACAATGAAACCAAAAGTCTTTAAATTACTACAAGATGTTGAGACTGAGCTTATATCATGGTGTGCAAGGCCTACACAACTTTCTTTTGTTGTTGCTCTTTGAAGTTTAAGGTTAAAGCCTAGCTGTTTGATATACATTTCGATTCTCCTCTTCAAATATTTCCTTATAGGTACTTCCTGATGAAACAAATGTTTCAGAAAGCTATTATCATGCCAACAAGACCAGAGGACTTAGGTTTTACTTGTGAGATAATTGATGCATGCCTAAATCATTGTATGCTATTTCCCCGAGGTGAAGATAGCCAACTAGATCAATGTGAAATATGTGGTGAATTACGATATAAGTCGGAAGCGATAAAATCATATCAAACATATCACATACATACACACACATACACACACACAATGCATATTACCACACACACACATTGTGTACGGGTATTACAGCGGTGGTTTTATTATATATATATATATATATATATATATATGCACGAACAAGTAGATCGTGAAGTCGAGTTCCATCTAGTATGTCCCAATCCAAAATTAATTAATTTATTAAACTTCTACCGAAGCCTCAACCAATTTTTTTCATATTCATGTTTTCTTACCTAGCCATCAACAACAAAATTAACGGCCTTACGAATTGGTAAAATAAATCTATCTCAAACCACTTTTATTCCATCTTTAGTGCCTAATCAAGTATGACACAACATCTAAAATGAAAAGTTCACTAAACCGTTAATAGGCATCTTTAATTTTTCAATTGAAACGGTATTAGCGGACTCATTATCAAATGAAATTGAAGTAACTTCTATTCACATTTGTAATCATTGACACACGCGAGTATAGCTTCCTAAATTTGAATATTGTTATGTTTAGCACCGATTTAAAAATATATAATTCTCCTTTGTAAAACCCAATCATCATCGATCCAATGGCATGCTAATACATTATATCAAACCAAAAAGACACCGCATCACTAGTCAAACACATTTTATAAGCAAGTAAATTCATAAGAGTTTCACTGAAGATCTCTTCATTTTCAAATATTGAAAAGCATAGGTTCAGAATTAAGATGGGGATACGTATCACCGGGATTAACGGAATTTTGAATCCATTTAGTGAAACGCCTATCCATCACAATGATTAAAAGGCAAAGAACCACCGACACAAATTTCATAGTTTCAATTCTATAAGCAAAAATACTAAAAAAAAAGAAGTTTTTACTGCTTGGGCATTCAATAGTTCCTTGTGTACCACCCTCCCCACTACTATTATCTTTAAGGAGCTTTATCACTCACTTAAGTGTCCAAAGAAGATGACTGGTTCTCTTTTACTCCCACCCGCTTCCATGATAGAGTACTCTTACATTTAAACAAGTTGTCGCTTTGCTTTCACTTTCTCTCCATGAAAATATTTCCAAATCCATGAAGTTTTTTTCCTTTCAATAGTAGTATCCTCGTAGTAATTAGATCGGTGAAAGTTAATAACGGGTAGTTCATCCATACGATTATCATCCTCTAAATTAACAAAATCATTAGACATACTAGCACTATCACTTTAAATATTTTTACCAAAGTTACATTTTATGTCATTAATTTAGAAAGAGCAAACAAAATTTACAAAAGTTGATAGATAATACCGGATCGGAAATGGAGCAAGATAGATTGTTGATTGCAACTGCACAAAGCCCAAAAACAAATATGAATAAATATTATAATGGCTTAGGAAAGTGATTGTTGTTGCTTTGAGATTAAGCTTTAAGAATGATTGTGAGTCAGGAGAAATGCAAGGAGGCGTTGTCTCCATTATATACCTTTTCATTGTAAGCTGCGAGAAATGGAACAATGGGTATTGCAGGACCAAACGTGGTACCGCTTGGGAACAAACGGCGCACTGCCTCAACCCAAAGTGACTACAATTTCTTAAAAAAAGTAGCGTTGGAAACCAGCCGTGGTAATCAAGTTTAATTAAAAAACGGTACCACGCCCGGGATTACAAAATTTCATATAAAGTAGCCGTTGAACATTAACGGGTACCGCTTTCAACCACACGGTATCACGCTTATGCTGGCAAAGAGTAGTTATATATCCGTTATGAATTAATGGTGTAATGCCCAACAAAAAGGACACCGCTTGTATCGTAAATGTACCCATTTTTCATCTATAAATAGACTATTTTTCATGTTTAATAATCACAATTTACAAGTTTATAAACCATAAGTATCAACTTAATAAGAAGTTCACAAATCATAACCATTACTATGCATCCAAAGAGAAAGAAACTCGTAGGGAGTGCCATGCAAGAGATTCTTCTGCTATCATGTATCTAAACGCCGAAAAATCAGGCTACCTCCCGCCTTTGTTCGAAGATGTCAACTTTTTTTGCAAGGTGATTGTAAGCTAGTTGGCTGATCACGGTGTTTGCGACGCGGAAAATCTAAAAATGAAGGTTCAGATGGCTACTTAAACACAAATTCATGTTTACTTCTACTTGATGGGTGAATCGACTCAGGAACGCCACAAACTCTAACCGTTGGTGACTTTAACTTCGTGTACGTAATCATTGTATTGTCTTCAAGTATCCAGTTTGTATGGTATGAAAGCTTAAGTAGAAAAGCGTATGTATCTTTAAAATAGCTCTTTGAAGTATTAATAAAAAGTTATTTCATTAGAAATGTTATTTGTTTAATTTTAAGAAAATGTTATTTGTTCAATTTTAACCAAATTTTAAGGTTCAAAATGTAATAACCTCGCTACTCTAAAAAAAATTAAATTAAATTTCTACGGGTGGTGGACTGAGATAGTATAAATAATTTCGATAATAATATTATTTCGTAAATTATTTGAGCCGAATCACATTTATAATTTAGAAGTAGTAGCCGGGGATAATTCGAAAGGTTGGGATAGTTAAATCACTGACAAGTCGATTCGGCTCGAAACTCGCACAAACTCCCCGTAAAAATTCCACGATTCTAAGTGTTAAGTCATCCATCTTCTTCCACTATTCACTCAAAAACACAAAAATCACATCTCCTCCCTTCTTCCTTGCAAGTTTCTGGCCGAGTCCTATGGAGCAAAACCCAAAAAATTTCTTCCATTTCATCACTTTATTGCATTATAAAGACCACAACTCAATTTTAAGTGATGATTCTAAGTTTGTTAAGGGTTCTAAGGGACGATATAAGTGATTAATTCATGATTTGTAGGTTGTTTGAGGATGTTATGGTCGAGTTGACTTTTCTTAGGTTTCTCTGATTGACTTTTGGTCATATTTTTATAAGACTTTAAATGTTTAGGAGTTTAATTGAGACTCACAGTTGTTTCTCATGATGTTAAAATGATGATTTAAAAATTGATTAAAAGTGATAGTTGAAAAACGCGATTTATAAGTTGAGTTATAATCGATATTTTGGAGTATAGGTTGTTAACTATGGAATTTGAGGGTTAATTAGAAATGACTTATGTTGATTGAAATGTTAAATTAATAAGGTGGAATTTAACTGGGAGATCGATTCGCTGTATCCGACGGATTATTAATTGTTTTATCCGGCCATTTTAGACTCATGAAATAGTTCCACTAAGAGTTGGTAGCTTGTCTTCTAGAACGCAGGTATTGTAGTAGGTTTTGATTATACTTTCTGGTGTTTTGTTAGGCGCTGATCGTGTGGTAAAGGGCAAGCATCTCTGATCAAGGTTTCATGGTTTTTGTGGTAATTTAGCAGAGGCGAGTACTTATCTCAATGCGGTGTTACTTTTACTTACTTACTTTTAAATTGTGTGAACATGTTATTGTGGTATGATTATGTGAGAATGATGTACATGCCATTGTGTTGTGGATTATTTGAGAATCTATACATGTAGTTATCATTTATCATGGGATTCATTTTGTGTGGTTCATGATATGATTATGTGATTATATTCTCATGGGGTTGAAGATTGCTTTGAGGTAAGTAATAGCTTGAACTCCCAACTTATATTTCTGATTTCGTGGCCTTGGTCGGCATCAAGTATTTCTCGTAGCCTTGTCGGCACCACCGTTAGAGCTTCTGCACTTGCCTAAGACTTTTGCATGCTTATGGCCTTGTTTCAAGGTTGTGTTTGATGTACGATTGTGATGTTTTAATTCGTGTGCTTGATATATTGTTTGGGGATTAGAGTAGTTGGTTATTGAGAGGTGTTGGTTAGAGTTATGTATGACTTCATAAGGACTTAAATATCGATTCAATCTCTGTCAGGGATGATTAAGTGGTTAAAGCGACTTACCTCGCAAAGATATGAGATCGGGATTGGCCTTATACTCGGTATAAGGGAGATCTTATTGTCACTTTGCTATGTGCATTGTTGATGTTGGCCTTAGTACTTCGTATATGTGCAACAAGCATCTATTATCACTTCGCTATGTGCATTGTTGCCAAAGTGTCTTATACTTTGGGTATATGCAACAATGAGATCTATTGTCACTTTAAGTTTATGGGCATTGTTGATGTCGGGCCTTATACTACGGTATAACTGCTAGTGTTAGCTACTTATCTATTCTCAAGGTAGACGGATTGAGTATACGCGCATTGGGAAAAGGTATATTCAGGGATATACGGTAGATGTGGCGTGATGACTAGGGTTATAGTCGCTAGTTGGTCTCTATGATTTCATTATGGGTGTTTGTCCGCTTCTATTGAGACCTTCTATTATATCTTGACATGTTATGCCCGGCACTTCTTTTGAATCTTATTTGTGATGACTTTATTAGTACCTGCTATATATATATACGTATTTCATTCATGTTGGGCTATACATTAGTCCGCTCAGCCCGTATGGTAAGTTCACCCCGTGTTAAGTGTTCACTAAGCTTCTCGGCTTACACCTCTTTTCGCCATGGGCTACTTTCATTCGTGCTGTGCCGACAGACTACACAGCCTGGTGAGGTCATTGAGAGTTTGTTCCTAGTGGCGAAGTAGCATCGGGCGGTAGAGATCTCACAACCGATTTGACGGTTGTCAATCGCTTTTTGGATTGTTGTACTTTATTTTCAAACTTTAGGTTTGTCACCGCTTGTCACTGTATTCTCGAGTACAATACTTTCATTTATTTTAGAAATTTTGCCGGCATTACTATTTATCGATATGTTGTATATATGGAGTTGGTTGGTTAGATATCACCCGATGGATTGCAAAATTTAAAACCGTTATTATTTTGAGAATATTAATGGAAATCAAATTTTGGATGAAACGAAAGTAATTTTTAAACCGAGTCGCCCATCGGCTCGTGACTCGTGTTCCGGATTATAATGATTGTCACTCAGGCGGCCGATACCGGGCGGGTCGCTACAATTTTGGTATCGTAGCTTAGGTTTCATACACGGTTATCTGCGTGGTTGTGTGTCACTTGTTTTTCTTGAGTCGCTGTGGAGTGGTGTTTTTTTTTATAAAAGTTTGAGTCTTTTCTTTGTCGTGATGATCGCTGAGGATGCCACCCGTAGTTCGTGGGAAGGCAGAGCAAAGAGGTGCCACGGGTAGGCCCAGAGAGGCCGAAATGTAGGGGTATATTTGTCGATGAGTACAAGGACCAAAGAAAAAACTGACGTGCATTCCTTCTCGAGCATGTCGAGAGAGCAGGTGACCTCGCAGGAGAGGTAAATGCTCAGTGGCTCTGAAAGCCAGCCAGGAGGTCGAATTCCGCAGTGTTGTTTGACCTGCTCTGTTATAGATCCTCCCAAGTTTCCGGCTCCGCCAGAGTGTGCTATTGAGTTCATCCGGGACATGAAGTCCATTTTTGAGCCGATGGGGATTGTGGGCGAGATGAGAGTGAAGTTTGCTACTTATAGACTTCACGAGAGTGCCTCTGTGACTCGTGAGAACTCCGAAAGGCCCTGACCGCGAGAGGGGAGATTCATGTTTCCTGGGAGCGATTTGTTGAGCTTTTCCTGAGAACTATTGCTTAGAGACCCACATGGTGGCTTTGGCGAGAGAGCTGATTTTGCTGACGCAGGGTTCGAGGTCACAGGAGTACGACAGCTTCGTTGATACGCCACTACTTCCTCGATGTTTATCCTAGAGCCTAAGCAGGGATCACTAGGTTCGTGGATACCGATTTGGAGATAATGGCCACCGCATCTCACCGATGGTTTTTAATTAGTTTCATGAGGTGAGGAATGCAAGATGGAAATGGGAGTTGGCGTAGAGCTGTAGGCGAGCTGATCGGCGAGGAGTCGACCGAGACTTTCGATTCGGCATGCTGTACTAGCTCTTAGAGTTCGTGAGGAGGACTGACTAAATGGAGTCGCCCCGGGTGTAGTTACTCACTGCCTGCAAGTCATCAATTATTCCACCGCTCCTTCCAGACGGTGGGTGCTCGCGAGATCCGGCGGGGTCCAGAGCAGCCTGGGAGTTCGGGAGAAGTATCCGCCGCTACTGGCCAGGGTCGACGGGGCATGTAGCAGACTTTTATAGGTGGTCACATGTTATCGATGCCGCCAGCTCGTGACTTCGTGAAAGATTGCCCCTGCCTTTCCGTAGAGAGAGGTGCTAGTACTTCAAATATTTATTTCAAATTGCCAGAGGCGGTTATCAGGGAATCATGTGAGCCGATTCATGGCCGTGAGGCTGGGATACGGAGTCGAGGAGACCCTCGTAGGAGTGTCGGTAGCAACAACGGAGTCGGTCGAGGCCGATTCATGCCGCTACTCATCAGACGCATTGTGATACCCTCAGAGCGCCGATGTGTCTACGGCTTCGGTGGTGATATCGAGGCCAGGTGTCGTTTTGATTCCCGGGGGCTACGTGATTCTTTGTTTCTCGTAGTTTTATTTCGCCTTTATCCTGTATGTTGTGTGCCTTTGCCTATTCCACTTGGAGATTATGACACTAGTAGGAGGTCGGCTGTTGTGATTCTCAGATTTGTGAGACCGGCCCTTTGATCAGATGCGTCGGCTTGTTTTCCTCACGATTTACTTCTATTTGAGCTTTCCTGATTGACCTTATTTTGGGTATGGATTGGTTGGGAACATCATTCCGTTATTGATTGCCATCGGAAGGAGATTACTTTTGGGGTTCTGGGGAGACTATATATCCGATTTGCGGGAGATGGGTGAAGATTTTTGTATTCGAAGCTTTTTAGACAAGATTTCGAGGCTAGAGGCTGATCTTAAAGGGTGTATTGGGTTCTTTGGGGTATCTCGATTGATTTGAATAGAGAAAAGGGCATTAGAGATGCGGGTTGTTGGGAGAGTTCAAGGATGTTTTTCCCGAGGACTTACCGATCATGTAGGAGATCGACTCGCTTATCGAGGTTATTCCGCTACTGCGACCAATTTCTCTTCCACCGCATGTGATGGCCCTAGCCGAAATAAGTAGAATCAAGGGACTCAAGCATGTGAGTTGTCGAACAAAAAAGATCTCTACCGACCGAGTGTATCTTCGCTGGGCGCACTGCTTTGTTTGTTAAAAGTAAGTGACGGTTCACTTGAGGCCGCTGTGATTGACTATAGGTAGTTGAATAAAGTGACCATTAAGAACCGATACCCATTGCCCAATTGAAGATTTGCTCGATCATCCGAAAAATGCCAAGGTCTTCTCGAAGATTGATTTGGCGGTTCCGTTATCACGCTTGAGGATCAGTGGAGATACTCCGAAATCAAGCCCGATCTCGTTATGGACATTGTGAGTTTATAGTGATGCCATTTGATTGACAAATGCACCGGCCTCTATGGATTTGATTTAACTGGTGTTTCGGGGAGTATTTGGATGAGTTTTGATGCTGTATTCATTGATGATATTCTCGACATATTCTGTAGGGGAGTGAGAATACGAGAGGCATTTGCAGACAGTTTCGAGGACCTTGAGGAAGCAATTCGCTTGTATACAAGTTTTCAAAATGTGAGTTCCTTGCCAGGAAAGTGCAATTCCCTGGTCATGTTATTTCCGCAGGGTATTTGTGATCCACGTATGTGGAGGCCGTGGAATACTGGGAGCGCTCCCACAAGCCGCGACCGAAAGTTGTGGAGTTTCTCGGGGTTACCGGTTATTACAGAGATTCATCATGACTTTTCATCGCGACGCCATTGACCAAAGCTGACCGTAAAAGGGGTCTCCAATTTATTTGGGATTACGATTGTGAGAATTGTTTGCATTAAAGGAAGTTGATTACGGCTCCATTGTCATGACACCGGCCCGGTTCCGAGGGCTACGTGATTTATAGCGATGCTCGCATCGTGATGGGTGCTACTGATGCGTAATGAGAAGGATTTCATGCTTCACAACAACCTGGGCCGAATCACGGTGAAGAACTATCCGACCCATGATCTTGAGCTAGCGGCGATAGTCTTTGCGCTGAAATCATGACATTATCTCAGACAAGAAATGCTTTATTTTACCGATCATAAGAGCTTGAAGTATCTACCGACGCAGTAGAGATTTGAATTTGAGGCAGAGTGAGGCGGATGGAGTTCATCGCTGATTATGACTTGACTATCGAAAGTACCACCTAGGAAGGCAAATGTAGCCGATGACCGAGTGTAAAGTGGAAACCAAATGACCCGTAGATGAATGTACTGAGTCGATTTTGATGTCGGTAGCGACGGAGATTACCATACGAGAGTTCGACCAGCAGTTTGCCGATCAAATCTTAGAATCGGCAGCAGAGCGGATGAGAGACCGCACTTTATCAAGAGGGATATAAAAATGGGTCGATCATTTCACAAATATTTAAATGTATTTCGAGATGAATGGCGATCAAGCAGGTACCGTGATTCGCATGGGTCGGTAAGGGAGATTCTTTGACGAGGCTCATACTACCCCTTTATATGCATACCCGGTAGCACTCAATATGTACCGTGATTCGAGGTTGACTTATTGGTGGCCAGGAATGAAGAGAGATCGCAGAAGCTCAGGGCAAAAGTCAGCTGGGTTTGTCGCCATTGTGTGAAGGCCGAGCATGACATCCTCAAGGGGTTTGTTCCGCATACTTCCTATTCCCGAAAGTGGGACATGGAGAATATCACCATGGACTTCGTGTTTGGGCTTCCTAGGATTGAGGCGACATGATGGATTTGGGGTAATTGTGGATAGGCTTACCAAGTCGCTCATTTCCTACATATCAAATCTACAGATACCAGAGACTAGCGAAGATCTATGTGGATCGACAGAGGTTGCACGGGTTCCGGTGTCGATCATTTCGACTACGACGCTAGATTCACTTCGAGGTTCCTGAGGGGTTTCCGTGAGGCACCGGGACCAGAGTTTTGTTTATAACTTTTTCATCCCAGACAGATGGGCAATCTGAGAGGACGATACGGACGTTGGAGGATATGCTCCGTGCTTGTGTTCTGAATTTCTCCGGGAATTGGGACGATGAGTTGCCCAAGATAGAGTTCGCTTACAACAACAGCTTCCATGCTAGCATTGAGATGGCACCTTTGAGGCATTGTGGCCGGGCGAGGCCGCATCTTTGTTGAAACGAGGTAATAGAGGAAAGTTTACTTGCCCTAAAATTGGTCGAGAGTTCAAGAGAGCGGATCGCTGATTCAAGAAGATCTCAAGACGCTCGTGATAGGCGTAATAAGAAGTATGCGCATCACTCCGCAGTAGACTTGTCATTTGAGGTCGGCACCGCAGTGTTCCTCGGTGGTGAACCCCAAGTGTGGAGGGGATGCTGCTCGTGAGGAAAGGAAGTTGAGTCCTCATATTGGACCATTCGAGATCCTTGGGAGAGTTGGTCTCGTGGCTTATCGGTTACGTTGCCTCCTGAAGTTTGGATATAGGATTCATAATGTGTTCCATGTATCCTCGTTTGAGCAAGTATATCCTTGACGAAGTCGCATATTCTTAGTCACCTCCGTGGAGCTTCGAGGAGGACCTCACGCTTGGAGGAAAGACCGTGGAAATTTTGGACCGGAAAGAGAAGGTTTTGAGAGTAAGGTAGTGGCCTTTAGTGAAAGTCTTGTGGAGGAATCGCGGTGTGAGGAGTTTACTCTGGAACGTGAGAACGACGAACCGCTACCCGCAAATTTTCGAAAGTGTATGAAGTAGTATTTCTTTATTTTGTATGGCATTTGATTTTGTGTTATTATATGCTCTTCTGGTTGTTGGGCTGTTAAATTTCGAGGCTCTAAATTTTATTAGGTGGGTATTGTAATAATCCGTTAAACTAAAAAAAAAAATTTCGGCCGCGCGGACTTTATAGTATAAATAATTTCGATAATATTATTTCAAAATTATTTGAGCTGAATCACATTTATAATTTAGAAGTATTACCGATAACGAAAGTTAAGTTAGATCGTTAAATCGCCGATAACTCGATTCGGTTGAAACGGGCACAAACTCCTATGTAAAATTCCAAGACTTAAGCCATAAGTCATCCATCTTCTCTTCCTTCCACCTATTCACCTAAAACACAAAATCACAAAAATCACATCTCCCTCCTTCTTCCTTGCTTGGCCGAAAGTCCCATGGAGCAAAACCCAAAAAACATTTCTTCCATTTCATCACTTTATTGCATATAAAGATCCTCAAGTTGTTTTGTAAGACTTCCTCTGAATAATGGTATTCGATTCAAACCTTTTTTTGAAGATAACAAATTGTTTAAACGAACTAATCTCGTTTTCAAGTGAACGTGTAATCAGGTTTATTCTTTAATAAGTTCAAGCGCTTAAGGAGTTAACGGATACTGAGGTCTGGCGGACGAGTCATAACAAACGCCTAAGCCATTCAAGGAGCTCGTGGTCTTATTACAGCTATAGGTATTTGTAAGGAAACTCTACACTTAGTATATGTTGTTTTAAGTATGAGAGAAATGACTTTTATGCTTAATCTTTGAATAGTTTTAAAATCGATAGTCCGTTATTTCTAATCCTAAGTATAGATTTATCTATTGTTGGTGCTCGCATAAATGACCTTGTCATTTTGTTTTGAGAATTGGCTTGAACGATCCTTATTTTGGAAGAGAAAACATCGACCATCGGCGTATCCCCATCGGTAGGGCCGGTCTCGCTCATAACTCGGAGCAGGGTCCCGACGCATCGAGACCCCGGCCTCTCGAAGGTGTCTACAATGCATTTTATGTGCTTTGTACTGCTACTTCCGCCCATCGAGGGGCTCACCGGCACTCGGCCCTCGGCGGGCCATTTTCTTCTCGCATATTTTTATGCACTATAAGTCTTCTTTCCATTTTAAACCCCTCAACTTTTTACCTAATTCTAAGCATTAAATTTAAAATTCAAAAGGCAAAAAGTCAATAACTCTTATATTTAATCTTCATTATCTTTTGCGTAGTTTCCTAGTCAGGTGCAAATTTGTATTACTCAATCCTCTTTTTGATTTAGTGAAATCCTTGTGTGGTGTAGCATAGGGTTTGCTATTCCTAGTTGAGAAAGCGGCGAAATCCTGAGTAGATTTTCCTGGGTTCCTAATCTAGTAGATTAGGTGTTGAAATCCTTATGGGTACTGGGTCACTTGGTTGGAGGCTAGGTGTTTGATAATAGTCTTGAGAGAAGTTGCTTGTGTGTAATCAAACAATTCTTCAAGAGCTAGTTATCTTTGCCAAAATCCCGAGGTTGGAAAGCCGACGGTCGAGCATTAGGGGAACCGAAGCTCGTTAAAATCGTGTGTATCGTCTTTCTATCTTTGCTCTTTACTTTCAAGTATTCTTGTTATTTTAGCTAATCATATTTTGGTTGTTTAATTCTTGACTAATCATTCTCGAGCTGGTATGGCCCATCAATTTTTATATTCATTGTTTGTTAATTCCGCATTATTAAATTAAACTCAAAAGATAATAACTTAACTTAAACCTTATTCACCCCCTTCTAAGGTTATATCTAGGCTAACAATTGGTATCGAGTCTGTGGTTCTACCACTAAAGCTTAAAAATCTTGGTAAGAAAAGATCATGGGTAGTAACGGAATATAGGTAGCTCGAACTTTTGTGTCAAGCGAGGTCAAGCGCAAGGCCACCATTACTTGATGGTTCAAATTATGACTATTGGTGCAACGCCTTCAAGTATCACGTCTAAAGTATCGACATAAATTACGGGAGGTGATCATCAAGGGTCCACTCATTCCCACAAGCATCAAATTTCGAAGTCGAGCTCATAGAACTCGATCAAGCGCGATGCGAGGCAAATATAAAAGATTTAGGTGTCAGCCGTGGTGGAAGTCCCAATTGAGGACGTGGATAAAAAGGATGATGGAGTGCTAAGGACAGGAACTCAAGAAAGTGGAGCAAATTCTAAAGCCATTCACGCTTCACAATGCTACGTGCATGAGGCATATTAAGTGCTCGATTCAGGACGAAATCGGCCAAGTGAGATACGTGGAACACTCTGTTGTGAAACCATATTGGTTCTAGCCAAGTGAAGACTACAAGGGTTCGACTTTTGACTAGAGAGTATCAAACCTTCGAAATGTATCATGGAGAGTCTATCAAAGACATGCATCAAAGGTTCAATACCATCATCAATAACTTGGATTCTCTAGGGAAGACATTCTCCTTAGAAGAATTGAATGGGAGAATTATTGAAGCCGTCAATCCCGAGTTTGGCCAAAAAGTATGTGCCATAAATGAAGCCAAGGATATCAAGACTCTTTCCACTCAAGAGCTCATTGGATCCTTGAAAGCAGAAGAGGAAGTAATTGCTAAGAACAAGCTCGAATCGGCGGACAAAAAGAAAATGGCTCTCGTGGGCGGCTAAAGCAATGCAAAAAAAGTTGTTGAGAAAATTGAGAGCGACGAGGATGATGAAGACATGGCCATGTTTGCTGCATCACAAAAGTTTCTAAGACCCAAAAGAATAATACGACTATGGACATAGAAGCTTCAAGAAATATGAAAACTATGAAAGTGAAGTACGGCGACGCTATAAGCAGGGCAAATCAAAAGAGATAAAAATGTTTTGAATGCAACAAGCCCGACATCTCAAGATGGATTTCAACCTCGCCTAGCTAAGAGGTCTCAAATCCAAGAAAGTAAGGCAACAAGGCCACTTGGGAGGATGAACCGAAGCGAATCCGACTGGCCGAGTATACATGCAACGTAGCCATGCCTTCATGGCACTGCATTTCATGGAGGTACCTCTTAACTCTAATTTCTATCGGATTATGAGCTCAATAGTGATGATGAGTAATTAGACTAGTAGTTTGACAAGCTAAGCAACAACTATAATGAGTTGTTAGAAAGTTTTTGAAAAAATTGCTTAAAAGGAATGTTGTTCAAAATAAATAAAAGCTTGTTTCGCTTAAAACCATTTCCTCGAAAAAATGAAGTCACTATTGATAAAGCTTGACTCAATCTTAAAATGATGGAATTTGAAAAATTGAGCTTAAAACAAAGTCTTAGTAAGGTTGAGTTGAAAATGTAGAACTCAAAACTCACTCAACTTGTATTCCTGAGAACAAACAAGTTAAATGAAATTCTGACGCTGAATGCTATCCAACGTTCAACAAAAAAAAGGATTAGGGCTATTCAAGTGATAACTCTTATCCTTCTAATGTTGCTTCATCATCCGGTATTAAATTTATTAGACCACATTTCACTTGCACTTATTGTGAGAAAGGAAATCATGAGTCTTCTAGCCGTCTGCTCAGCAGTTAATGGTGATTGGGCACCATGTCCCAAGTCTCTTCAAAGACCGAAATGGATCGTGGAGAAATCCATTTACTTACTAACCTCCCAAGGACCCAAATCACATCGGGTACCTCGAATGAGAACTTGATTTTGTGTTGTAGGTGGGACGCCATCCATGAAAGACAAATATTTGACGGGCGGATAATGGACGCTTCAAGGCACATGACGGGAGATGCCTCACTTTTCTTAAAGCTTGGTAACAAGGCGGTAGGGAATGTAAAGTTCGCTAACAACGAAAACACAACGCAAATCTTAGGTAAATGATGCATTGGTAAGAAAGGTTGTTTTAAGATTAAAAATACTTTGTTTGTCACGGCGAGAAAGTTTAATTTACAAGGAAATAATTATAAAATGACATGCGAGGTCAAGTTTTCTAAACATAAATGTGTCATTTCCTCGAATGCTTCATCTTCATTTGTTGTGCATGGTTATCGATTGAACAATGTCTACTATGTAAATTTTGATTTGTCAGTTTAGTAATATTTGCAATGTAATGTGGTTCATGATTTATGAAGCTTATGGTATCGACGGTCAGTCATGCTAGCATTTCAATGTTATCTAAATTGCATAAGCACTCGTGATGCAAAAGGTCTACCAAGTCTCACGACAAAAAGGATAAACTTTGTGGATTTATGTCAACCGTAAAATGCATAAATCATCTTTAAATCTATAAATCTTGTTTCACAAACCATGTGCTCGGATTTGTTACATATGGATTTGTTTGAGAGACGGATGTTGCGAGCTCGAGGATCTAAATATGTCTTTGTAATTGTGGATGATTACTCAAGGTTTACTTGGGTAATCGGGTCTTGCTAATAAGAGTGACGCCATGAAAGAAGCTCAAGCAGCCATGTAAAAGCCTCATGAATTTAGCAGTGGCTCCAAAATCAAGCTCATGCAGTTTATCACGGAGGCGGTAGTTCAAGAATGAGGAGTTCAGCTTGTGGGGATTATGGGATCCAACACAACTTTTCGCACCAAGAACATCTCAACAAATGGAGTCGAGCGAAGCATCAGACCATTCAAACGGGCCGCACTATGTCAATGAACACAACTTTGCCAAAATACTTTGGGGACATGCTGCGGACACCGCTTGTTATACTATCAACCGGTATTTCTTAGACCTATTCTTGACAAAACTCCTTATGAACTTTGATATGGAAAGACCTCTATTGATTACTTAAAAAGTTTTAAGTAAATGCTATCTCTAAACACCAAAGATAAATTGAGTAAATTCGATGCTAAATCTATCGAAAATCTTTCGTTACTCGAAACTAGTGTTATATGGTCATCTTGGCATAAGAAGGATCAATGTGTGTACAATCTATTCATGCACTTTATGAATCTAATCCGCTTGTTGAGAAAGTGTAGTATTTGGTAATGATTCAATAGTGTCAATGTCGATGACCACAAAGAAGGACAGCCTCAAAACCAAGGTTCAAAATGAGGAAGCATCAATTACAGAAAAAATAATCATCGAACCGCAAGACGGATGATTATCTCCATGGGCGAACACAATAAGATTTGCCTGTGGGCATTTAGAATTGTTGGGAATCATCCCCCGGACTCCTATTCAGTGATCTCTCAAAGGGGGTGGAATTCACTTCGATCCTCTTTAACAATGCTTGCCTTCATAAGGCTTACGTGTCTCAAGTAGTACTTCGTAATGTTAAACAAGCTCTAGAGGATCTGGATTGGATTTTATCGATGCAAAAAAAAACTTGAATAATTTGAAAGATGAAAAGTTTGGCATTTAGTTGAATAACCTTGTGCTAGAACCATTTATTAAACAAATGGGTTTTAAAAATAAACTGATTGAAAACCAAAAGAGCTGGGTAAACAAGAGTCATCTTGTTATCCAAGGTTAGTAATCAAGTCGAAGGAGTGGTGACTCTCGACGAAACTTTGTTCGGGCGTCAGCTAGATCGAATCCATTCGTATTATCCTAGCTTTCAGCCATAATGGATTTCAAACTACACCAAATGGATGTTAAAAAGTGCTTTTTAAATGGTTTTTGGATGAGGAAGTTGTAAACAACCACCGGCTTTGAAGATGCTAATTATCTTAATACGCGTGTTAACTGGGATAAAGCCCTTTAAGCACCTAGAGCTTGGTATGAGAGGTTAAGCACATATTTAGTTGCAAATGATTTCAAGAAGGGAAAGCTCGATTCCACGTTTTTCCTTAAAACCAAGGGCAAACATCTTATTGTTGTCCAAATATATGGGCTGGGATGACATTATTTTTATTCTACTAATGATTTGTCAAGTAAGTGAGAATTCTCAAAACATTACGTTGGAGTTCGAGATGAGCACGACGGGCTTAATTGAACTTTTCGGACCTGCCAAGGCAAATGGATGACGGATTATTTGTCAAAGCTTAATTTCTCGAAGAGCTCATAAAGAAATTCGATAGAGGTAAAAAAGATTTGACCTATGTCTGCATCAACTAAGCTCGAAGGATGAACAAGGTACAAGCATTAATGAGACAAAACATCGAGGTACGATTGGTAGCTTCTCCTTTTATCTTACCGCATCTAGACCCGGGAGTATTATGTTTGCGTGTGTTTAGCATTGCTTCCAAGTACGTCCCAGAGTCTCATCTTAAAGTCGCTAGTGCTGACGCTCGGTACGGAAAGGAACAATTGATCATGGCCTTGCATCCAAATGAAAAGCAAGAACTTTGAACCTTGTGGGATATTCGATGCGGATTTTGGCGGGTTGGGTACACTTGATAGAAAAAGTACCAGCGGACTTGTCATTTCGACATAGCCTTACTCTCAGCGGTCAAGCAAGAAACAAAATAGCGTGGCATTATCAACGCGGAGGCCGAGTATGTGGCGGTTGGAAATTGCGTGGCTCAAGTGCTTTGATGGAACAAACATTGAGGACTTTGGGATCAAGTATAATTGCACCGGTGTTATGTGACAACACTAGTGCTACTCAACATTGCAAAAACCTGCAACATTCTAGGACCAAGCACATCAAACTGCCAATATTTCATCCGGATCAGTGTGCAAAAGGAAACATTGATCTAAAGTTCGTGGGGACAAATGATCAACTTATGGAGGCCTTCACCAAACCACTACCCGATGATCAATTTAACCGCATTAGGCGAAATTGACGCTTACCCTTTCTAGTAAGTGATTTTGTCTTCTCATGTCTTTTATGCCTTTGAATTATATGCATGCTATGTGTTTAAATGTGTCAAATTTTTTGGGATGATAAGCCAAATGATAAAATTGTCCGATTGTATGAATCGTATTGTTGATTGTTGTAATGTTCTTGAAGGCTGAGGACTACTTGGCCACAGACGCAGTGAGATGTTGGTTTTGTCGGGTTTTGAAAGTGAATGGATGGTTGCTTCAACTGAATGTGTGTCGGGTTGGTTCATTGGTTGAATGTGGATGATTGGGAATTATCGTGTGGAATTGTGGAACTCTCTATCTCTGTCATCGAGACCCCGCCTCGAATGGGTCTCGGCGGGCGGGAAATCACCACCACCAAGAATTAGTCTCCCCATCGAGACCCCCTACTCATTGCTGGTGAGGTCTCGATGCAAAATACCTCTGGTTCTGCTCGCACCCCATCGAGACTCCCCTCCTCGAATGGTCTCACGGTGGGAAATAAACTACCTCAGAATAGCCCCCATCGGTAATCTCCCCGAATTTGGTCTCAAGCCGGCGGAAATAACCACCAGAATAGCCCCATGGTACCCCCTCTCGAATGGGGCCCTCATGAATGCCTTTATATACAACATCACCTATTTCTTTTCCCCATTTCAACACAAAATTCCAACCTCTTCAACCCTAATTCACCCATAACCGCCCCTCTCAACCATTCTCTTCAAAAATTCATCAAAATTTCTCCAAATTATCACTCAAATCGCTAATCTCACAATCACACAAACCCAAACACTCTCCTCATTCTTCAAAATACTCCCATCAAATGACCTCAAACCCACTAAACCCACAAAAGAGGGCAGAACCCAAACTCCCAACTTTAAATCAAGTGGTTCTTTTATCATGCCGAGTTCTTCAACCATGAATAAATTGACAATCTCAATGTTTTGCCATCATGGTGGAAAAGTGGAAGATTGGGCAAACCTAACATTCTTTGATGGGTACTTCTACGATGGAGGAGACTTGAGGGACAAATTGTGATCTTGTAAAATTCCAAAGTGGGAGTAAAGCTTTTTGGGTGTTCTATGATATCTTCCGATTGGGTGTATTTCTTTTATGAGCATGTGGTTATACAAACTCCAATAGTAATAGTCTTAATATTGTTGGAATTTAATGGGAGGTCTTTTGAGTATAAGATGAGGAACTTTAGGGAAGACATTGGCCTGTCAGTCGAACGGGTTTTCTAGTTATGCTATTGACGCATATTCGCGGATGAGATTGAGTCGGCGGCTAATGTGACCACGATGTTGAACAATGGTCGTAGATTTAAGAACGGGTACCGTAAGAAGGGAGTGGTAGATACCTTGCCTTGTTTACACTTGTATACCGGGGAGGCGAGATTTGCCAACACTTGTTTTGTGAAGTCCTTAGTACCCGTCGGGTCTCAAGATAGGAATCCGAGTAGAGTGGTCAACTCCTTAACCTACAAGTTCATGCTCCGACAACGAATCAATCTTCCATTATCATTGCCTCCACATGCCACCCATGAAAATACCAAGGGCTACCACTCTTCCTAAGGGATGCTTATCACACATACATGGAAACTCGGGAGGCGACAGTGTTTTCCAAGAGGTGTGCCATTGATAGGGGGCACCCATAGGATCACCAAAGAATATTTCAAGACGTGCACTATTGCTTATCACAACAATCGTCTTTGGTGGAAATGGGAAGCAAAATTGGCTCATCGGGAGGATAGAAAAGCCATTCTAGCTATGTAGTTGCTGTGGAGGTCGCCGACGGAGGATCCCATGTTTTCGGACGATGAGGATATTGATGATGAGGACTTCGATGATAATGAAGGGGATGATGATAATAATGAAGAAGGTGATGATAGTGATGGCAAGGCTCCTCATGAGGCGCTGGAGCAAATGTTCCAAGATCATGAGACTAAAGCAACGAAGCTCAGCATGCAGGCAACAAGTCATCAAGATAATCAAGTGCAACTTATGAAAGGACAAGAGACACTACTCAAGGAAAACAAGAAGATCAAGGACTATGTCAAAGGAATTATGAAATTCCTCTCATGTTTTGGGGAAGCAAATGAGAGGACCAAGGCCCACAAGAAATACTTGGAGCATTCGACAACGAGGCGGTGTCGAGACGACCACCGGGACGGGTACTAGTTCACATCCGCCTCTATTTCACATCCGCGCCTACTGGTATTGGTCTTGAGGATTATCTTATTGATGATGATGATGAAGTGGGATTTAATAGGGTCTTTCTTCTGCTGCTGGGAGCACCGGTCCGAAGATAAATTAGTGGACTTTGATGGCTTTTACCTTTATGTTTTTATGCTTTATTTTTAGTTGTGTCTTGTTTAGTTTCTCGGTATGCCCCTTTTTTGTGATGATCTCAAAGGGGAGTGTAGTAGACTTATACTTTGAATTATTATAGTTTTCTTTATGATGTTTTATGTTTTGATTGTTATAGTTTTCTTTATGATAGCTTGTCGATGTTTTATTTCTTATGGTAGCTTGTTGGATGTTTTATTAACTATTTCGTGCCATGCTATTATGTTCATCTTTGTTGATATGTCATCCATGGTTGTTGTTGTTCTATTTCGTAAGAAAACTTTGGGAATCTTATGTTGAGGGGGAGCGTTGCTTATGTTTTATATTTCTTCCCCTTATAAGTCAATTTGCACACAAAAGGGGGATTTTGTTGAATAATGGTATTTGATTCAAACCTTTTTGAAGATAACAAATTGTTTAAACGAACTAATCCTGCTTTTCAAGTGAACGGTAGTTTATTCTTTAATGTTCAAGCGCTTAAAGAGTCGATCGGGATGTTCGAGGCTCTGACGTAGCCTAACAAACGCTAAGCTATTCAAGGAGCTCGTGGTCTTTATTATTATATGCTTAGGCGAAACTCTACACTTAGTATATGTTGTTTTAAGTATGAGAAATGACTTTTGCTAAGTGAATCTTGAATAGTTTTAAATCGATAGTCCGTAGTTTCTAATCCTAAGTATAGATTGATTCATTGTTAAGGCTCGTACAAATGACTGTGTGTCATTTAGTTTCGAGAATTGGCTCAAACGACGAAGGTTTTGAAAGAAAATATCGACCATCGAGACCCCATCGAGAGGGGCTGGTCTCGATCAAGGTCCCGATGATCGAGACCCCATCGGTAGGGTAAAGGCCCCTCGATGTGTCCTCGATGACGAGACCCCGGCCTCTCTCGATAGGTCTACATGAGGAGGCTTATAGTCGTTATTTTGGCCCATCGGCCTATCGAGACCCTGGTCTCGATGGGGTCTCGATGCGGGGCCATTTTCAGCCTATTTTTGTGCACTATATAAGTCTCTTTCTATTTTTAAAACCCTTAACCTTTTTACCTAATTCTCAAGCATTAAATTCCTTCAAATTCAAAAGGCAAAAGTCAATAACTCTCACATTTAATCTTCATTATCTTTTGTAGAGAGTTTCCTAGTTGTGTGCAAATTTGTATTACTCAATAGCAATACGTAACTGAACGAAGCAATACTGAT
>JADFUC010001281.1:0-293958 GCA_019722365.1 Lithospermum erythrorhizon
CCAGTTACGTATTGCTAATTCTTCACCATACCAGCGCTCTGGCACAGCGACAATCCATGTTGGATCTCCTAAACGTTGGTTCACAACTTCCTCTGGATCAAGAATCAGATCTTCTATGAAAGCAACGTTACTCCTATGTAAGGCCGACGCTTCTACATTGGGATGATCGACATTGACTTCATCAACTTGAGCTTCATCAAGATGAACACCATTACTTCTAGTCCTTCTGGACAGATATTCCTTTTCAAGAAACACTCCTGTCTTAGCAATGAAGATTCTATTCTCATGCTTTAGGTAGAAGTAGTAACCAACTGTTTCCTTTGGATATCCTATGAAATAGCATTTATCAGATTTGGGCGCAAGTTTATCCTTTTTTAATCTCTTAACATAAGCTTCACAGGCCAAATTCTCGAGAAACCTTAACTTTGGGAATCTTCCCCAAACCAAAGTTCATGGGAAGTTTTCCGCCGACTTTTGTTAGACATCCGTTTTCGTAAAGTTGTTGGGCGCTTTAGAAGTCAAGATATCCCCCTTAAATTAACCCGTAGATCGATAGGCTCATCATGTACTCCGAATCATATCAAGTGTAATGATTTCATTTCCCGTATTACGCCATTATGCTATGGCGGCTCCTCGCCGGAGTGAGCGTGAAATCAGTCACCACACCTCTAAAGCATTTGAGTATTGAACTTGAATCAAATATTCTCCACCTCTATCGACCTGAGAATCTTTGTTGTCTTGTTCAATTGGTTTCAGACTTCATTTCGTAACTCCTGGAATTTCTCAAAGCGTGACCTCGCGGTTTGTGTCTCATCGCATACACAAAACCGTATCTACCGTGAATCATCAAGAAATGTAATGAAGTAGTTATAACCTCCTCTCAGGACATGTGTTCATGGCCCACATACATCAGCCATGGTATGATCCCCCTAATAATCACTTGCCCTTTCATATTGAATCCAATGAAGTGGTGTTTTAGCTTTTGCCTGTAGGCAAGATTCACACTTATCGTGGTGATTCATAATCTAAAACCTTCAAGTATCTCATCGGAGTGGAGTTTCTTGATTCGTTCTCGTTAATATGACCTTGACCGGCAATGCCATAGGTATGTTTGGTTTAAGTCAATAGGCTTATTCCGTTTTAGGTTTATGTTATACGACTGAATAATCATGTCTAAAATAATAGACCATTTTGAAGGGAGTCAGTACCAAATACTACTCCATTCCTGGTGATCCTAAATTCATTGGGATCTATTGAAAATGAAAAACCATCATTATTCAAAACAGAAACAAAAATAATATTCTTGCAAATTGCAGGTACATAGTAAACCGGAGATAAGTTCAAAACAAGGCCCGTGGGAAAATTTAAACTGATGGATCCTACTGCAAGGGCCGCAACCTTCGCGCCGTTCCCCACACGTAGATCCATCTCTTCGAAGTCTTCTACTTGACTTGAGTTCCTGCATATTATGACAACATGTAGAAACTTCACAACCCGTGTCTAAAGACCCACGGCAGAGAATTAGAAGTTGTAAAAATTTCAATAATAACATACATACCTATAGGCCCAGCGGGTCGTGAGACCATTCTTCCTATCATCCTGCGGAACTCTCGCGGTGCCCACTCAGTGACCTAGGTTCCCGCAAAATGACATTTGTCATCCTTCCTAGTGGCTCCCCCTGCCCAGCCAGCCTTGGGATTCCTCGAACCCTTGGTTTCTAAGCCGTAAACTTTCTTCTTCTGTTTTGGACCACCAAAAATGTATGAGTAGAAGTTTTAGTCTTACCTTGCATTCGCCTCAAAGATTCGTGATCATCTTATGCAATTCGCTTAGAGACAACTCAAACTTGTTCATATCAGTTCATGACAAACTAAGAGAATTTAAGGAAGAGACTTTAGGATGATATCCACGCTTCGTAGACACCGGTGCCTGTGGCGTTGAGTCGACGAATTCAAGCCAATCATTTTAATGATACGAGGGTCATGTCCGGCCCTGCCTCAAATTATCCACGAGAGCACAGACCGTGTCATATCTCTCGTTTCTAGCTTCCTTTCGGAATAATTCCTCAAGTTGCCGGTATATGTCATATGCTGCCACCTTTTCATATTGAATTTGGAACGAAGGTTCCATATTGGCAAGCATGAGACATTGGACATCCACAGCATCAGACTTGTGCTTTTTGTGGGATCCCTTTTCCCGATGGGAGTATTAATTATCATTAGGTTTCTCAAGTAAGAACCTTTTATTGCTCAAAGACGATTCAGCCCTCTCTTGCTTGAGAATGATTCTCAAGTTTTGGCACTCTCGTCAAAATTGAAAGAGTTCAGCCTTTGCACTTTTCAAGCGACGAGCGGTTTTAGCTCTTAGGAGTAGTAGTAGCTGTAGCCATTATTAATTCTACAAGAATAAGTAAATAAAGACAACAATCAGAAATTATCATGCTAAACACTTACAAGTAAATTGTAAAGTAAAATACTAATATTTCAAATCTCAAATTTAAATATATTAGTATTTCCAAGACCTATTTCTAAATTCAAACGGAACATCAAGAAACATTTTGAATCCAAAGATAATAGTAGGTTATCAACCACCATATAAAACTACATAACTTTTGTGTCGCTTAGCACATTATTCAAGATTCTACCCGACTAGATTCGACAAACCGTTAAGCATACCAATTAAACCAAATAATTACTTGAGGATCATCCTAAAAGCCCACAATGTGCCAAGTGGAAATCACTTCAACATGATCCATTGTCATATCAAAGTGCAAAACTCTGTAATACCCGCCATCATTGTACCCGTATGATGCAAACCGATTTCACAACTTTAAAATTGGCTTGATACGTTGCTTAAATTTTAAATGGTGAGATTATTATTACTTTGTTTTTATTTTACCATGCAATTGTAGCACATAATCAAGCATATGTACAACATGAAAAATAAAAACAATTACCGTACATTCAAGAGGCGTGAGATATATGACCCTTTAGGCCCTATTACATTTTCAAAACTCTGAAACTAACATTTGGCCCTATTATTATAATTTCTTGTCTTCTCGCTGGAATTTCCACCAAGCTCCGTCTTAAATTACAATTCAAATACATTATCCTTAACTTAGACAAAGATGCAAGTCAGGGTAGAAACAAGAAAATTAAATAAAAATAATATGGACGAAGAAATATTTATAAATAATACGGTACGATACCGAAAACGGGTCATATCTATACACCTTATCTCCATTCCATAACAACATATATAGCAAAATATTAAAATAAATAAATGCACTTAATGTCATATATGTTAAATGAAAAATGAAAATAAATGTGTTCAATTGACTAATTAATTATCCATTATTTTTACAATTAATTATCAATTAATGTAAATTTTAATTTTAAATATATTCATTATTATGATTAATGATAATTATTAAAATAATTACCAACCCTTTAAATCATGGAATAATTACTACAAGTAATTAACTCCAAAATTCAAAATTTAAAAGTTATCATGAAAATATTTTCAAAAATTATCAATTAATGAAAATAATTACGAACGAAAATATAAATCAAATTTAATGTCATTCAAGATATATATTCAATCATCTTAATGACAAAATTTATGATTTAACATTTAAAACCGAAATTAATAATTACCAATAATTTTAAAACAAAAAATAATTACATAAAATACATTTAGGGTTTTCTAAAAACGGACGACGAATCTCAATCGCTAAAACGATCGCTCTCCGCCACCCACGGCGTCGACATTACCGCCCGTGTCGTAGTACGCCGGTGAGTACATCCGTGTGGTCGAACGCAAGCATTCCAGCATCGACGCGCCTCAGACAGAGAGGTCCGTGTGTTCGGGCGACTATTTTGTATCTATTTCGCTTTTCAGCTTTTCCAAATTAATTGCAACATTTGTGAAAAATAATTTGGAGGCTCAAAAAAATTCAAAAATTCTTAAAATCTCAACTTGAACATCAACAATATCATTATTGAACATGTCCAATTGGAATTTCATCAAAACACTTCTAGTTTTTCGATTAAACCCAAAACAATCCATAAATTCAATGAATTTTTCGGAGTACTTAAAAAATTCAAAAAATTCTGAAACAAATCTGGGATGAACCTCAAAGGGTCATGAATACACAGATTTAATTTCGTAATTTTATGAAATTTCTAACCCTCTCTGTAAAATCGAAAATTATTCTACCTCAAATTAAAAAAATGCAACTAATCTCACTTTAATCCCTTTCAATTCATGAAACAATTAATTAACATCAAATAATCAAAATCAATACATTGAAATGATGTGATTCCAGCCGCAAGTATTATACATATAAATGGGTTGATTCTTTTTCACATTATATATTCATCAATTGACATATAAATTATGAAATAATCAAATTAACTAACAACTACGCTAACACACAATCAAACTGGGGATAAAATATATCAAACTTGAGTAGGCTCTGAGGCCACTGTTAGAATCTAGTATGAATTCATTCGTGATAAACACCAATTCATACATCCCGGATCCTCAAATGATGTATATTAATCTAAACACAAAAATACATGTATGAATACAAGAATTCTTACATTGCAACGGAAGACGAATGAACCCAAAACAATCCAAGCAACCCCACGTGAATGCCCCTTCAAAGTCCTCTCCAAAAAAACTCCTGTCTAACACCGAACGACGCCCCTCTAGATCGCACACCAAGAGGGAAACCAACCTAGTACTGAACTGCCAGAGTTCAAGATGACAAAATTCTGGAAAGAGAAAAATCCTTCCACCTCGGGGAGGGGGCGGCTTTCAAGAGACGCGAGGCAAAGGATTTTTTCATGAAATGAAAACCCTTGTCTTTTCTTTTAAATACCATTTAATTCCACCAAGCAACTCAGCTGCTAAACGCTTTAACTCCTGCTAACTTTAATTAGACCAAGTATGCGTTTAATTAAATAACGGGAAATACCAAAGTGAGTTGTTCTATTTTAATTAACTTAACAAGTCAATTAAAATACTAACGAGTCACTATCGAATAACTTATCAAGTTATTCATCAATTTTAATTGCTTAATTGATTAAACTTACAAGTTTAACCAATTGATGTTCATCAATATATATTTGACAAATATATAAATATTGAGAAATACATCTCTCAATATACAAGTCTAGTTTAAATATTATTCGAATATCATTGTACGCGCTATGGGCCTTCAGGCTCGATATTAGTAAGTTGTATAACAATAATAATCGACCAATTACTATTATTATAACGATTAAATTTAGTAAGATCTAAAGAATCGCCTCATAACCCTTAAATTATCATGAGAACCCACACTAGTAATATACAATTCCTAAGGTGAACACTAAGTTCGGTAACTTCATTTTTAACCAAACCTAAGAACGACCGATACACAATCGTCGTGAACCCAAGATAATAAACGGGATCAAACTTCATTGATTTCCAACAATTTGGGGGTAGAGTTGGGTGGGATTTGGTTTGGGAGGTAGGGTAGGGACTAAAAGCACACCAAAACAGTGTTTAAAAGGTGTAAAATAATTATTTTGTCCTTAATGAAACTTCCTCAAACATTACAATTACAAATAGGGGGGGTCAAAATAATTATTTCACTCCTATTTTGACATCAAGCTTTCGATATGCTTATAATGTACGGGTTTTGGGGTTTTTATTTACATATTTTATTTTTTATCACATTTATGATTTCCCCTTAAAATATTTTATAAATTAAGAATTTAAACCTAAAAGTAGATCTAATTTTTCTTTCTCCGTTAATAATTAATAGAGGTGTTAAATTGGCGGACCGCTTGCCCACACGACACATTTACTTGTGAATCATTTGTACATTGAAAGCCACTTACAAGGATCAATGACAACTGGTCCACAATTATTGGGACCATTTCGGCCACCACCAGAATGCTTTGTTAATTCACAATTATCGAATTTTTCATTTCGACAATTACCCGTGAATGCTTAAGCAATTCTGATCCTTATTTGTCTTCTATATGGAGCTTTCTTCTCCAATTTTCCATCGTCCATGCAATTATATTCGTTCTAGGGTGGCACGTTCTAAACAAAGCAAAAGAAGTGAGAAATTTGGCTAAATACCATCTTTTGAAGAAACGATGTATGATTTATATGTTGGGGTTTTATGGAATTTACGAAACAAAGTTGAAGGGCACTATTCTAGGTGGTGGCAGTGATTTTTTTAGTTGTTTTCTTTCAAAAAGATGATTGTGTGATTAATTAATTTAATTGATAAACAATTAAACTTAACTTGCCCAACAAAACAAAAACTCCTCCCACTCACATCCCATTATAGGCGCAGGGTTATGGGGTGAAATTTCATCACCGAAATTTTGCTCAATTGTTTCTTTACTGCTTCGCTTTAAACCCGAAAAGTTTATAATCGTATTATTAATCCGGTATTTTTGTATGTGTATGACCTTTTAGGGCCAGTCGACAAGATAAATGTATTAATAAATATTAACGGATATTATCTTAAAACATATATCATGAGCGGACCCTAGTAACTCATCATAGCTCTTAATGTCGATTTAGAAATATCTTAATACAATTAATATACGTGTGAAAAGGATGGAGGTATTGATAGTAGTTTTTGAAGAAGAAGAAGAGGTGGTGGCGACAACTCGGGTTGATCTTACATTGTTTCTTCAAAGGATGATATTTAGCCAACAAAAAAAACATATCACCAAATCAAATAAAACCCCTATGTACTTATCTTTGAGTAAGAAACGTGTTTTCCATACTTAAATGAATTATACTTTAAAAAAACCCGTTTTGTATAATGTTGCCGTATAAAACACGCACATACGTATGTTTGAGTAAAAAATACGGTTTTCACCCTTAAATAAATTATACTCTAAAAGACGCGTTTTTTATATATCAAAAGCATGTTATCCGAATTTTGGAGGTTGCGCAAATAACGAAGATAAATAGCGTAAGTCATGAAATGTTAGAAATTTGTATTGGATGAATACAATAAAGAATGGAGAAATATGAAAAATTAGAAACTCAAAATTTTGAGCCAATAAATATGAATAATCTATCAAAATTATCAAATTACGTTTCCATACACCTATCAATGGAGACATTTAGTGAAGAGCATGTGGATCCTAAATATAATTTTAATAATATATTTCGCCATTTAGATGATGATAGTTGTTTTTCATTATGAAATATTTATATTCATTATATCGTTGAAATAAATTATTTTAAATAGGTATCTCAGATTTATTAGATAATTTGAGCAAATCATCAAAGATCTTTTACTAGTTTTCTAAAATTATACTCACACCGTTTTTTTTCATTATTTGTTCTAGCTATTTCGCATTACAAATTCAAGAAAATAAAAAATAGTAAAAAGATATCAAAATTTAAATCTAATAAATCATTTAAAAACTATATCATTGACGTTTGATAGTTTCATAGGAAAATTACTAAAATTATATCAAATTTAACTACAACTTTCTAAATTTAAAAATATTTTAAAACAAAAATCAGCCTTAAAACGACAAAATAAAAACTAAAAAGAATATTAAAAATGGTTGTTTACAAATTAAAGTTGAGCAATTAATGTAAAAATAGTAAGTTATATTTTCATATTTTTGACTTGCTACTTTAAAAAGTAATTCAATACGCTTTTATACCTGTAATTCAATACGTTTTATACCCATAAGAAACACATTTTGTATGATTTTTTCCCAATAAAATTTTGCCCATTTTTCACGTAATTTTACAAAACTATTCGAATTCATCTCCCTGCATCATTTGCATTTCTCCAACAAAATAACAAGCCTCAGATTTCATGGAATTCTGCACATTAGGCAATCCCACAACTAGGTCCATTTCCAAAGTACTACAACTGCAAACCACTACTTGAAAGTTGAAACCAAACATCTCAAACTAGAGTTTGTAATTATAATACCGAATATACTAACTAACTCAACACTAAACATGCTCCAATACCTCTTAAAAAGCTCCCACCTATGAGGCAAGAGTATAATGGATAAAAATGCGCCTTACCCCTCGCGACAATAGAAAATGTTTTTAATCGACCCAAAAACAGAGTTAAATATAATAATGTACTACCACATACGATCAGAAAATAACATGAAAGCCAAAAACTAGTGCCATGAAACAAGCAATCATAAACATGCCAATAATATTGAATAGTATTTCCTCAGTGATAGAATGCAAGCAAGACAGGCACCGTTTAAACAAAAATACATAGCCAACATCATCCGCAAAAAGGTGCTTTAGTTTCCATTGACTCGTTCAGTTTGCATGACACATAATCCGGGAACAAGAATATATAAAACTAACGAACACTTGTTTGACCCAGCAGAAGAAACAAGGTGAGTGCAACAAATGTTGAACCCGACTCCAGTTATAAATACCATACCAGATTCCATTCAACCTTCGTTTCCAACCATGTAACAAATTCATAGCTAACTACGTCAACAAAGGAGGGGCTTCTCGACCTATGTATATGTCTTTGATGATACAAATGGACCATATAATCCATCTAAATGAACCAGATGCAAAGGAACACATGCTTGTGGATGAATGCAGAACCATCAGAGATGCAACAGCAAACCAAACGAACTTAACTGCCACATGAAGACTGCAAGAAGAATGGGAAATACAAGGTTAGAAACATAAAAGGAGGAAACTGATCACGGAAGACAACGTGATTAAGGTAGAACTTTGAACAAAGGAAAGAAAAAAAATGCATCTCCTAGGTAGTTTTCAATCTCTAAAGCCACAGGTCAAATTAACTTTCAGAATATACTCTCTACTCCCTTATATGGGAGAAAAACTAGAGATGGTCCATGCAATCTCTACCACTATTATCTCAATAAGATTGACCGTCTTAAATCATAATGCAAGAGGAGAAGATTAACAGAAAGGCTCGAAAAAGAATTGCATGAAAATTCCCTTTCTTGGCCATCACATATCTACTTGAGGTCTAATTATGTACCCTTAGTCTGTTGATTAGACAAGGAAAATTAATCTTGACCCATCAATTAGATAATATTTTCTTCATTTATGGTGTCACATTTTATCATCTAAGTTCATCACTTCATCACAAGGAGAAAAGAAACAGAAACCTGTACATGCACTTCCCTTGGATAAAATGAAAAAGACTGGAGTGAGACACTTCATTAACTTCTGCTTCTTACAAGAGAGTACCTCAAAGATCAACATGAATAATGCTTTCTTTAGACTGCAACATAGTTTCCTATATCATGGAACTTACTTTTTACTACATCGATTCCATTTATATGAGGCTCTAATGAGACAATTCGTCTACATCCTTCATCCCAAAAATTAGAAAAATTATTCCCAATTCTCCACTTCATCCTTTAATTAATAAGATAATCCAGACAGGTAGTAAGTTACACACCATGAATGCTTGAATACAAATGACAAGGCCATACAATATTTTTAATAGTTAGGTGCAGCAATGTGGATCTCATTGTTTTCAGAAGAGATATACACTTCTGATGGCCATCATAACAAATACAATCTGTCAAATGCATGCTAATAAAGTCCTGATGCATTTCTTTTTTATTTCCTCTTAGTTCCTACACTAACTGAATTACTAAAAGGATAATGTCACTTTCACATGAAATAAAATAATTGGAACAACGTTCTGAGATAGTAAGTACAAACATACCAGAAAAATCTCATACAATAGAGATGTTATATGAGCTGCAAAGCCTGAGTAGTGCTGCTTGATTTGCTTGCTCAAGATTTTGATTAATGACAGGGGGGTATATGCCAGGTGACCTTGCACAGAGATTTCCCAGAGAAGTCACCAAAAACTGTTTCGGATCAGTAATCTCCTTTAGAGGGTCTTCTTCCTTTTTCCCGACATTGTACAGATGAACAAAGGTTGTATTGTAGCCCACGGTTTCCCCAAAATCTGGAACTTCTGTCTCCTCCTGCACTCTCTCTTCCTCGGGTCGGGATAAAAGAGTCACAACGCTGTCCAACATTTTCCCCCAGAGATTAGAATCTAATAAAGTAGGAGATTCACAAATGAGCCTTGTCGATGACACAGAAGTTAGCTTGATTTCAATTGAACCCGTGATTAGTTTAAGATTAGGTACCCAAAACTGCTCCAAAATTGCACGAAAGACATCAGGTTGGACAGCATTCATTGAGTTCACAAGATTCTCGAACCCATACTTGACCAGGAAAAGAGACATGAATATCACAAGAGACTTGGTGAACTTCACTTTTCGGTTAGACTGGAGTCGTTGGAATAGAGAAACCCAGATGTGGCTTACATAAGTTGACAGCACATCAAATCCAAGGTTTTCAATCACCGTATTGAGTACATAAAAGCCTTGTTCATCCGTGCTAGGAGATGACACTAGAGTGTTGAAAATCCCCAACACACTAGACAATCTCCCTTGTTGGTTAAGCTCCATAGGCGCCTTCCGGAGGAATGCCTGAAGTAAACGGACCAATGCTGGCACATTGGCAGTTCTTCTCCATAATTCTGGTGAAAGCAGAATTTCAAAGATTTGCATGTAGTGTTGGGGGAGTGGAGGTCTGTTCAACTCAACGAGCTGAGCAAGAAGCTGGAAAGTGTAAGGGTAGAACTCAAGTATTTGTTGATTCAAGACCTTTTGGAGGATAGGAAAAAGCTCCTTTTCAAAATCTGACAAAAGGGAAGGATCCTTCTCACTTCCTCGTCTGATAATAATTGCCACCGATTCAAACAAGTAGTGATTAAAAATGGGGTTTTTGGGGTTCCCGCAGACCCTCATGAGAACAATTGCAAGGCCACTAATGCATGGTAAGGCAACATCTTTAGTAATATCAGCAACCCCAAGTACACGCATAATACACTTCATCACATACTGATTCTCCTCTGATTCTGTCTTTTGCAAGGCAGTGAAAAGGTTAGTCATCAGCATAAGTAAAAATGGAGTGAGGTCCGCTGACGTATATCTAGATTTAGATCCATCATCCTTAACAAGCAGTAGCTTCTCAATGCAGCTAGCAGAATAAGAATGAACCACATTTGAATCTGCAGTGAGAAAACGGATCACATCCGTCAGCAGTGACATAGTAAAGTTTTTGGGGATCTGATTCCGAAACATGGTGAAAAACTTCAATGCACCAGCCTTCAACATAGGAAATGCGTTTACATCCCGACCTTGGAGCTCAGGTACAATTACAGAGCTAAAGAAGTTTTCAACCTCAACAAGATCAGTTGAAACGGAGCTACCTCCTGCTCTCTTTGTAGCAAGAGACACAACAAGATATATAGCACAGTCTTTGTATTTCCAGTTTTCATCGGGATTCGCAGTAAACAATCCCAAGCAATTTTGTATTTGAGCTGAGATTTTCTCAGTAACTTTCTCCTTGTAGTGCGTTGCAATGCCCTTGAGGAGTTCACAAGCAATCCTCCTCCTTGTATCAAGATCACTCCCTTCCATGTCTCTCCTTATAAATTCGACAAAATTCATCTCAACAACTCTCGCCTTTCATCTCTAGTATGACATTAGGGGAGAATCTATATTTAAACAGACTTGCTGCAAAATGTCATCTCTTGCAAATAGTGAATGGTGCACACTTGTGCTTACGGTAGTCAGAAACTTGATAGCAGTCACTGTAAGCCGTTCCCTGGTAGAGCTAGCAGATGCAACCACAAGAAGACTCCACACAGCCTCCACAAACCCGCCCAAATAGGTCTGGAACAACTCCTCTTCCTTCTCCATGTAAAGACTGATGTTCTCACAAACAGCAGCTCTCAGCCCATCAACCAGTGCAAGCCCGTCATTATTACTATCCTCAAGAGCATGAAACTTAATAGTTAGGTACTTTTTAAACTCAACCATCCACTCATTCATATGGTCCTCAAAAAACTCAGGCAGCTCCATAAAATTCATGGAATAAAAAATCCTACAGCACAACCTCTGTGACTCTATATACGGCTTAAGAGCAGCACCGTTGACTGCCCCGGATGCAACCATCTGATCAATAACACTAGCTGTTCTCTTAAACACTTCCAACAACGGTTTCGCAAAATTATCCAAGCAGTATTTCAAATCAAGAAGCAACTCATTCGTCTTAAACTGATACCGGAACTTCTTAAACAACGAATTAATCGTAGACAAAACACCACTAACAGAAGCATAATCATTTGCTTGACACAATCTATCCAATGTAACAACAAGCTCAGGGAGCAAAGAAGTCCAAGATTTGGGAAAATCATGCTTCCCTATAAAAAAAATCAAAGCCATTCAATTGTCATTCAAAAAGAAAAATAGTGGCAATGCTTGAAAAGTGAAATTAATATTGCCTCCTCTTTATTTTAATTGACGTTTTAAAATATATGAGGCACAGTTTAGATCATAAATAACTTTCAAATTATATTATGAAAAATTACAAGAAATAATTGGTAAAACTAATTTTTGAAAACAAGTACTAACTCCATCCCTCAAAGGTCATCCAGTTTTCTTTTTCAATGATCAAAAGTATCAAACTTCACAACCTTAATTGACACACCCAACTTTGATTTGAATCAAAATTATCATGTTGATAGTAAAGTATGTTGAAAATATGACATTTTGATATACTTCTCACCAAAAATACATATTCAAAAAAAATTAGTTCAAAATTTAAGAAGTCAATTCATCAAAAATAAAAATCGGACATTCAAAAAAATTAGTTCAAAATTTAAGAAGTCAATTCATCAAAAATAAAAATCGGACGCTTTTAGATAGTATAAGTAATAATATCACTTTATATTTATTAGAAACAATACCAATTTAAGAGAACAATGGATTAGTAAATAACTACAAATGGTGGAATTTAACTAGCTGTACGAGTATACCATGGTTTAATATGTAACAACTAGCTCATGAATCAAACCAGTCCCAACATTTGGTAATAAAATGTAATTGATTGTCAAATATTAACAAAACAAAAAAACGAAAAACAGAAAACATCAGATTAAAACAAATCACAGCGAATAATAATAAGCTCATGAATCAAACTAGTGCAAGAATAGGGAATAAAAAGTAATTGATTGTCCAATATTAACACGAAAAAAAAAAGTGATTTAAATTAACTAGTAAGAATAAGCTCATGAATCAAACTAGTCCAATAATTTGTAACAAAAACTAATTAAATGTCAAATATTAATACACACAAAAAAAGTTGATCAAAATGAATTAGAGGCAGTAGTAATAACAAGCTAATGAATCAAACTAATCCAACAATTGGGAATAACAATTAATCGAAAGTGAAATATTAACACAAAAAACAAAACGCCAATTAAAATGAATTAGAGGTCATAGTAAAACAAGCTCATGATCAAACTAGTCCAACAATTGGGAATAAAAATTAATCAATAGTCAAATATTAACAATAAAAACGAAAACGTGGATTAAAAGGAATTAGAGGCAGTAGTAACAAGAAGCTGAGTAAGCAAACCAGTCCAACATTTGGTAATAACAATTAATTGATAGTCAAACATTAACACGAAAAGAAAAAGACGTCAATTAAAACGAATTAGAGGCAGTAGTAACAAGAAGCCAAGTAAGCAATCAAAAAAAATGAAGGTTACCAATGACAGCCAGCGCTTCACTCAACTGAGACTGAATCTTGGGAGTGGAATTAACCATCAAAGTGACAATGAGAGCCTTAATCTGCTCCTTCTCCGCATCGGGGATCGGGCTCAGCCCCGGTTCTTCGGCGTTAGGGTTTTGAGAGAAACCCCACCTGGATTTGAGATGGTTCTTGAAGTTGACGGCTGCCGAGTGCCGAATCTGATCGTCCACGGTGGCCTCCGCGATGAGGCGGAGGACGGCTAAGGCGTAATTGGGCTTCTCCGCCGCGTCGGAGAGTGCCACCTCAGCACGGCGTCGCGGGTCGGGAAGAGGGGAGAGTGTGTTGAGGAAACATTGCGAGAGGAACTGTAGGGTTTCAGGATTCCACTCCATTATGCAACACAAGAGAAGAGGAAAGAAGAAAAATAATTGATGAGAAATTGTATGGAATGTATGAGGTAGGGTTTGTAGTGTGTCTGAAATTAAATAGGTGCAGGGGGTTTGAATGACAACACTATACACACAGTAACATTGATGAGGAGAATGACTTCAAAACAATGAGATTACATTTTAAGGATTTGCCATCTAAGACAAAAACAAGTCAATCGTCATTACTTATAAATAAAACAAAGAAATTTCCGGTTTGGCCTTCAACAACAACAATCAAAATATCATTGCTATTCTTCTAAAAAACAAAGAACTCATACTAACAAAACAAGCGAATCGCTCTCTACAAGGCCAACTGGGCCTAATTAAGCCTCATGCTCATAAGAAAATAAACATGTAGATTATTCGCTTGTTTGTTAAAAGAATGCCATTAGATTGTTTTGTTTTCATATAACATTCTTATAAAAATGAATTAAATAATTTAATATTAGGAAAATACAAATTGTTTTATAAGAATGAATTTAAATTAATTACATGTGTCGAATAAACAATTAATTACATAAGTAAGAATACATTAAATAAATAATTAAATAAAATAATAAATAATTATTTATAAGTATGCATTAAATTATTAATTACATAAAATAAAATAAATATTTAATTACATAACAACGAATTAAATAATTAATTACATAACAATGAATTAAATAATTACTCATATGTTAAGAAATTAAATAATTAATTACATAAGAATGAATTAAATAATGACGAGAATGGCTTAAACACATTCGGCGTAGCTGACATCTCTCAAGCGATTTGCTATTCATCCGCCTCAAGAATGCGGTATCAATAAGTCATCTTTTCTCTCTCTCTATATCAATTTCTAAACCTCAGGCCAACATCTCGGTCCATTTTCCAATACCAACTATTCCAGGATAAGACATCTATCGATCATGGTACTACAATTAAAATTTGATCTAATTAGTATTTACAATACGTAAAACGAAGCGATACATAATTTTATAGACAAGATCTTACCAATATAAAACGAAATTCTCCATCAATACTCCCTAAAACCAAGTCATTTCTCTTTCATCCAAGATAATTTGTTAATGTGTTGATCCCAACGTTAGTAAATTTAATCACTTTCTCAAAAGCGGATGCCATTCTAACTCGCTTTCTTTTATTTCCTTTCGTCCCAACCCGCCTTCTCCGGATTACTAAATTCTCACTTATGCTCCAAATTGATCTTACCGATTTCATTAATCAAAACGACACAATTAATATGGATTGAGATTTATAAAATTCAAAATTATTGTTCCGCATGATTTGATCAGACCTCTACTCGATTTGACTACACAATAAACGAGAGAAAGTATTAATTCATTTTACATTTTACCAACTAACAAGTACTTCCTTGTTTATAAAGCAAAACAAGAATAGAAAACTTGTCATAAAGCAGAACAAACACATAGCTAATTCGCTTGTTTCACTTCAAGCATGCTCATAATTAGCTTTTTTCACGCTCTCCCAACACACCTATTTTGTTAATTTTTGTTGTTAATATTTCTTAAATTGTTGTTAATCTTTCTCAAATTATTAAATTATTAATATTTTGTTATTAATATTTGTTAAATTGAAATTATATGTTAAATGTTTGTTCTAATTCGATTATTATAATACTAGCGAATTGATCCCATGATTGTTAGTGCACAAGCGAATTAGAGTCATGGTTGTTAGTAAACAACCGAATTCGAGCCATGATTATCAAGTAAATGTCAATTAGAGAAATGACACAACAAAGACGATAATTATTTTGCAGTTCGGATTTAAGGAAATTATGTAATAATTGTCAAATTATTGTTAATTCCAAAATTGATTTTGAAATTGTTGGCTAACCTGATTAAGTGTCTTAAATATTTCAAAATTATGTTAATAAACTTTTTTTTTCATGTTGAATGTAGATTATGTCTTAAATATTATGAAATTATCGAGATTATATGTATTAATCGAGATAAAGCACTGTCAAATTGTTGTTACTATTTCTAATTATTGTTAATATTTCAATTATGTTCAATTTTATTTCTAAATTATTTTTCTCAAATTGTCGACACAAATATTCGTTTCTTCTCCATCAGATATCATTTTTATCTGCTTGGGATCAATCAAGTCTAACAAGTAAGTATACCATTTCATGTTTATCAGGAAAGTATCACGATTCGAAATTAGTGTACAATTCTCAGACACATTTTAATTATATTAATTAGTGTTCAATATGATGAAATTTTTTACTACTTCTTAATACTAATATTTCTTAATATTAATATTTTAATATTTTAGTGTACAATATCATATAAAATTTTATTTTAAATACCTCCATATTCAACAACACGCTTATAAAAACTATAATTTTTATTATCACTTTGTTCTTTTCAAATTTCAATTTTGCATAATCAAAGTTTTCAACCATGAACAATAACTAACATCATCACTAAGCACGGCTTGGTATCAAAAAGTGATGGTAAATATTTTTTCATTTTGTCAATTTCTTCATATTTACTATTTTTTCTAACTAATTAATTCATACAATAGTTTCTATCTAAGTGTCTGGCAAATGCCGATGTAATGTCCATCCGTTGGAAAGAATATACGCTAACCTGGACGCACTCTGCCATTTGCCTCCTAACTCAGTCGTAGATAAAGATGAATATCTTTGGTCGTGAAGTTAATTAAAATTTTATCAAGTTTTTAAATCATAGCACACATATAAATCTAATATCTATCAGAATGCCAGCCTGTTCGAATTTGCAGCATTCTCCTGTGATTAAAGAAGTTGCTTTTTCAAGTGACGCTTAACCGCAATGTGTGACTACAAGTTCGAAACTAGGAAACGGTCCACAATGATTATGTTGGAAGTCACTCCAGAATTGATTCCATTTATTATGCCCGCTGCGACACCTGTGATCAATTCATTTACCGCCTGGGTTAAATGTGATTATCGAACTTAGTGTTCAACTTAGTAATTGTATATTAATAGCGCGAATTCTCACGATAATTTAATGTTATGAGCTTATCATGATCTTACTTATTAATCGTTATAATAATAGTAATTGGTCAATTATTATTATTATACAACTTACTATTATCCTTGTAGTCACACACATACACGTCACAGCTTATATTTCATGTGACGAAATTAAAGAATCAGAGGCACCGAGAAACGTGATTTCTGGAATACAAAGGATTCTACATTCTATGTGTAATATCGATTAACAAATAATCAATTAAATAGTTATTTAATTGGTTCGAGTAATTTTAGTATTTATCAATAACCCGAGAAATTATTGATATTAACTCATTACTATTTAATTGCTTAATTAAATATTTCAACTCATTAGCAAACTCACAAATGGCCTTAACGAACTAATAGAGTTAACGAAATGCCTAATACTTAACGGGGTCATTTTATCTTATTGCTTTTAACCTAGCCCTCTATATAAAGAACTTTGCGCTTTTAAGAAAAAAGTTTTAGAAAATATTTTCATCAAAAACCCCAGAGTAAATGGCCGAAATTCTCCCAAGAATTTTGTTTTTGTTTTTGTTCATCCTTGTTTACTAGCATAATCGTTCGATTCAACTCAAAGGACCAACTGTAGATAATTACAATGATTGATATCAACAAGGAGCCGGTGGAAGTCAAATTCCACGCAGAATTTTAAGCGCCATGGGCTAATTTACTCACCGCATCGAAGTACTTTCTTTGTCTATATATTCTAATTATATGTTTTGCATAATAACGCAGTTAGCACTTTAAGATCCCTAGAATTATGAATTTGTATTTATACTCTATATCCATAGTATTTTCCAACAGTGGCATCATGAGCCAAATTAAAGTTGCTTTACATTATTTATTTTATGCTTGTTTTGTTTTTATCAAATTTTTATTTGATTAATTCTTGTTCATATATTTAATTGATAAATATATGATGAGAATAAATCACCATATTCTTGATTATTTATTTTACACATGTGTTACAAGTTTATGATGACAGATATCATATTTTGTTAACATGTATTTTGCTTCATAAATTAAAAAGCTGACAATTTAATTGGTTTTGTTTCAAACAGCTTTTGTAAAATGTGTTTGGGACGGTAAAATTTTAGGGAACCTAGATAGCACGAGAAGATCCCACAAATTTCATAATTTTGATTTTTCTATGCCTCAAACAATTTTGAGATTTCGGATCTGCTTAACTAATAATTAAATATGAAAAAATTTATTTAATGAATCCATCAATGGATTTGTTCAAGGAAATTATGAAGCTTAACGTGTTCGAATTTCATAAATTTTGAAAATTTTAAAGCCCAAAATGATTTTATTAAAATGACCAATTAAATCAAAACCTGAAATATTTATTGGGTATTATTACTATAAACTGCATCACCTCCGGCGAATTTATCAAGGCCCGGTCCGATCTACGATTTGGTACCAAATGACGGCTCTGATCTAATCTACACGGCGGGGTCACGACGGCTTTCCGTCGTATGAGGTCCGAGCCCACATGACGCGCTCTACTTTAATCTGAATTTATTCCATATTTTGGTTTCTTAAAATTATGGGACCAGCTATATTTCTGTTTTTATTGATTATTTGTCATTTTAATCACCTAATTAATTGTACTAATTAGTGTGATAACAACTAATTATTTCTTTATATTATATCCTTTTTAAATTAATTAAAAGCCGATATAACAATTATGGTAACAATTTCACTACTTAATTTATTTTAGAATATATTTGTGATAAATATTTTCTATAATATGTATATGGTTAATAATTGTCATACAATTATTAATTGATATGCCAGATGATAATCGAGTTTATATTAATTAATTTTAATATGCGTAATTAAGGATTAATTAATTCTTGATAATTACAAACATGCATTTCAATGCCATTTAAAAAAATATTTATTAAGTTCATTTATGATTTAACAAAGTGCCTATATTTTGTAACGGATCGGAAATCTGAGGTATATAGATATGGCTCATTTATATTTTTCCTGCCTCGCGAATCAGAATGTTGTAAATGACCTTTCCGAGTCATATTTTCTTGTATTTATTTATTTATTGCTTTACCCACAAAGCTCAAGTAAGTCGTCTAAGACGGGTTATTATATAAATATTGTAACAAAGTGGGAAGATATCAAGATCATTTCACTACGCGGTACTCGTGGACTCGATGGATCCGTAAGTACAAAGATACAAGAATTAGACTTATGTTAGTATTTGATAAATAATTTTGTAATAAAGTTCTGTGGGTCATATCAGATATCTCTTGAATGTGCATTACTTGTTTTATTTTTTCATGTCAGTATTTATTGGATTATGTGCTAAGCATTTAATGGAAGAAATTGAAAACAGAAAGAATAATAATTTCACCCAATTAAAATTTGAAGAAAGATCGCCAATTTCAAAGTTGAGCAAACAATTACATCAATCAACAATCATGACGTAAGGGCGTTAATAACGTTGCATTTGATATGACAACGATCATGCTGGCATTTCACTAACGCTGCGCTTTCGATGATCAATCCAAGTAACACTTTGGTTTAATTCTGGGTATGCTTAACCGGTTTTCGAGATACAAATGCTGGGTAGTATCTTCAGCAGATGTTAAAGCGACACAAGAGTTATGTAGTTTTACATAATCGTCGACAACCTACTATTATAACCGATTCAAAATGGGCCAGCCATTGCTGCTTGAATTTAAGAATTAATAGATCTGATACTAATATATTTCCGTGAGATTTGAAGTATTAGTATTTACTTTACAATTCTATTTGTGTAAGTGTTTTGAAGACGAGAAGCCATCGAGTCTGTTATTTTATTTACTTATTCTTGTAGAATTAATATGGCTACCACTATCAAGTTATCTTCCTAAGAACTTGCTTCAACAAAGACTTGAAAAGTGTCGAATAACTTAATTTTGACTAGTGATTCTCGGAAACTTGAGAATCCTCAAGCAAAGAGAGGACTGAATACGTGTTTAACAATAATGTTCCCCAAGGAAATCTAATGATAGTGTCTCCCATCGAAAGTGATCCCACAAAATCACAAGTTCACAAGCTTGATGTTCAATGTCCCATGCTTGTTACCACGAACCTTCTGCTCCAAATTCAATATGAAAAGTGGCAAAGATATGACATATACCGAAACTCGAGGAATTATTACTTAAAGTGAAGCTGTAAACGAGAGATACAATAATGCCTCGTGTTCTCGTGACAAAGAAGTCGGGAACTGATGTGCCGCAAGCCCCTCATATCATTAAATGATTGGGCTCGTCGATCGACTAATCGCCTCGGGCAATTGTCTCCAAAGACCGTCAGGATTCATCCTAAGTTCTTCCAGACAAATTCTCTCAGCTTGTCATGAACTTCAATATGCAATGTTTCTGAGTTATCTCTAAACGAATCATAAAATGATCACTTCTAATGCCGAGAGGAACTCCTCGCGTAGCATTAAAATTTACTCCTTCTCGCTTTCGTGGTCCAAACAAGAAGAAATTCAAGAAGAAGAAGTTTACCGGCAAGGCTGCGGTTCTAAAGAATCCTGTCACCGGAAAGTGATGAGCTGCCAAGGACGCATGTTGTCATTATCAAGGAAACCCGGGTCACTGAAGCCCATCTGCGAAGATCAATGTGACGATAGAAGACTGTCTCACGACCGGGCCAAATTCCCACAGTATAAAAGCACAGTTTGTGGCACTCTAATTCTACTTCAAGGTGCTGTATTAATCGTCATGGGGTTCTATACTGGCTGCAATACGCAGGATCTCAAGTCATAAGACTCGAAAGAGGGGAAATGGATCAAGGAAACGGGCGCGAAGGTCATGCCCTCAAGTAGTAGGATCCATTAATTTAAATTTGCCCACGGGCCTTATTTCTCTTGAACTTATCTCCGTTTATTATGTACCTCGCACTCAGAATATTATTTCTATTTCTCTGCTTAACAATGATGGTTTTCTTTTTTCATTTTCAATAGATCCCGATGAATTCTAGATCACTGTGAACGGATAGTATTTAGTACCGCCTCCCCTTCAAAATGGTCTACAATGCTTAGACACGCATTAATTTAGTCATATAACATAAACTTAAAACGAATAAGCTCAACGACTTAAACCAAACATACCTACGGTATCGCAGATTAAAGTCACAAACCGAATCAAGAAACTCACCGTGGAATACTTGAAGGTTTCGATTATGAATCATAACACGATAAGCGCGAAGTTCCTGGTTTTTGGGCAAATTTGACCAAACGTTTTCACCGCTTAAAATGAAAGCGGCAAGCGATTTATCAGTTCAGCGCACACTCTGATGCGGCGCTGGCCAACAACACCGGCAAGCATATATTATAACTACTTCATTACATTTAATGATTACTACAAGTAGATACGGTTTTGTGTATCCTATTTAGACACAAACACGAAGTCCTTTCGAGAAATTCAAGAGTTCCAAAATGAAGTGACAAAACCAATCGAATACATAACAAAGCATTCTTCGGTCCGACAGACGGAGAATATTCAGTCACGAGTTCAATACTCATCTTGTAGGCGCGTATTGTTTCACAACTCACTCCAAATAGAACGCCACAAAGATATCAAGGCAGTCCGAAGGAGAAATCGAACCCTTCTTGACATGGTTCGATCTATGATGAGCCTATCTGATCTACTAGTTAATTTATGGGGATATGCACTTCTAAGCGCGGCACTTACCTTAAACAGATGTCCAACCAAGTCAGCAGATAAAACTCCCCATGAACTATGATTTGGGAAGATTCCCAAGTTGGGTTTTCTCAATATTTGGGGTCAGTTTATGTTAAGAGATTAACAAAAGATAAACTTCATACTAACTGCAAATGCTATTTCACAGATAATCCAAGTGAAACACAAGTTACTCTACCCAAGTATGAGAATAAAGCCATTTCTGTAACGCGAAAGACTCCTTGAAAGGAATATTTGTCTGTATGACTGTAAGAATTGCTCATCTCACGGCCTCAAGTCGATGAAGTCAATGTCGACGCATCTAATGTAGGCATCCGACACACCGCTGAATCGAACCTTCTTTCATACACTCCAAGGCTTCGATCCACGTAAAACCGTGGAAGAACTAACCCCTTAGGAGACCCAATTGTGATCCCTACGAACTGAGCTACTGGTACGCGGCTTTCATCATTGAAAAGGACGAGCCCACTTCTTAAAAAGTTAAGAAATTTAATAGCAAGGACGCTGACAAACGGGAAAATAGTCATGCAATTCGAGATGGATTCATGCATCAAAACGAGGCTCGTCCTTGTCGATTTACTCAAATGGGGCTCGCCTCTATTGAATGCAAATGTATTTAAGAAGAAACACGTATAAAGACGGAAACGTTGATGTTTCAAAGCTTTGATTTCAGAAATGGAAGGTTTCCAAACAAGTTCACTTGGAGCGGACTATGACGAAACTTACTCGCCGCTGGCTATGCTTTTAAATCCATCCGATAATCTTAGCCATTGCCGATTTCATGACTATGAATATGGGCAAATGGATGTAAAGACCGGCTTCCGAATGGAAAATTTAGAGGAAGATGTGTACGGTACAACCTCCACGCTTTTACATGTCCTGTAGCGACTCCAAGGTACGCAAGTTGCAAATTTATGGTCTTAAGTAGCATCCCGTTGCTTGGAATCTACGCTTTGATGAATCAATCAAAGAGTTTGGTTTCATCAAGAACTTAAGAAGAATCTTGTGTATACAAGAAGGTGTTGGGAGCATGTATCATTCATAACTCGTATGTCGACGACATACTTATCATTGGAAACAACGTAGTTACTAAACTCGCCATGATTGGCCGCGCAAATGTTTCAATGAAGGACTTAGGCTAAGCACAATATATACTTGGAACAAGATCCACCGAGATCAAGCCAGAGGTCGATTGACTTTGTCAGGATACTTGCGACAAGGTACCCAGCTGTTCAACACGCCAGTAATTCCAAGAAGTGGTAATCTCCCACGAGACATGGAGTTCAACTCACAGAGTACGCGTCCCACTACTAGCGCCGAGATGAATGTAACGAAGGAAATACCTTACGCTCGGGCTATAGGATCCATCATGGTGCTATGTCGCGCACTAGACCGATGTGTCTTATGCACTAAGCAGTAACCAAGAGATACTCAAGCTAATCCAAAGCGAAAAGCCACTGATCAGCTGACAGACCTCAAGATTCAAGAGTTAGCAATGACAAGGTACACCGACGCCCAGCTTTCAACCGACAAGAGACGACTTCATCGCTCCTGGGCCCTGGGTATGTATTTTGTCTCACCTGAGCAAGATTCGAGGAGTTCCAAACAGATTCATCACGATTCTACCACGTAATCTTAAGATATCGCACTGCTCGCCAGTTAAGCATGTCGATAAAGCAGTTCGTGACCGAACTTAGTGGTACCTAGCACAGGGACTGCTGGAGTTGCTTTGTGACAACACCGCAATAAATAAGCCAAGTGAACCCCGAGCACATCACAAGTCCAACACGATTGTGAAAGTATCACCTAATTAGAGATATGTTTGACAGAAAGGGATACAAAGTATGTGGGTGAAACAGGCATTCAAGACACCCTCTTTTACTAAACCACTAAGTCGCAAAGCATGAGCATGCACAACATAGGTCTTAGATGTATTTATAGCCGCGTTAGGTTGCTGTAGCCAAGAGGTATCTATTGCTACATGTGAACAAATATTTGAATATTATCGCTTCTTATATTTTAATATATTTATTCATGTCTATATGTTTAATCTTACATATAATATACATGTAGTGTATCCCCTACGAGTGAAAGGTAAATCCCTAGGTTAGTATATGTTTCTGCAGAGGTACACGAACCGTTAATTACACCTCTTCAAGCCTAAACATGTGGATGTACCTTAAAAGTGCCTCATCGACAGCTGATAATAGTATGCATAAAGATCATACGACATGGTATTTGATTAGTGATCAAGATTGATCAATGTTATCATGAGACTGTGACCAATACCAATGGACGGTCTCGACGTGAGCCCAGATGACCAAACGACCATGTAAGATATGTGATATCTCTGGCCCTATGATATTTATTTAGAATTTTAGGTTCACAATTCTAGACCTACCTATATATGACTATCTCAGGTTATACAAGCCTCAGATTGCGATTCATACCAAACGCCCGCCTTTAAGCTGGGATTATAACGGCATACGCTGGGTCACAAATGCAATGACAGACGCCGATATATGTGGTGGATTTCATTCCGTCCTCGATATACAAGGAAGACCCTGTGCCTCTCACACGCTTGGTACTAATTGGTTTACGGACGTCATAAATGCTTATTCGCTTCATACTGAGTAAAGAAAGTCAGGGTATTTCACATTAATTTACAAATTTCTACTACTGTAGACGCGTATGGAATTAGAAGATAATCGCCCAAGTGGCAATGAGCTGCTGAAGTCAACAGAATTGATTCCATTTATTATGCCTTGCGACAATCAAGTAGACAATTCATTTACCGGCCAAGTTAAATGTGATTATCAAACTTAGTGTTCAACTTAGTAATTGTATATTGTTACGATACTTAAGCGAAGCATGAACATTGCTGGGGTCTTTTACATTAATCAATAGTAATTGGTCAATTATTATTATTATACAACTTATCATTATCTCGAAGTTCGTGGTCACACACATACAAATGACGTTGAGTTATATTTCATGTATGAAATTAAAGAGAATCAGATAATTTGTGAAATGCATTTCTCAATTACAAAAGATTTATATTTATGTGTATTATCGATTAATTAATAATCAATTAAATAGTTATTTAATTGGTTCAGTAATTTTAGTATTTAATAATAACTTGAAAGATTATTGATAACTCATTACTATTTAATTAAGCTAATTAAATATTTCAATCTCATTAGCAACTCATTAGTGTTTTAACGAACTAATGTAGCTTAACGAGTCGCCTAATACTTAATCTGGGCCAGTTTATCTGCTTGTTTTAACCTAGTCTCATATAAGAAAACTTTAGGGTTTTTATGAAAAAAAGTTTTAGAAAATATTTCATCAAAACCCTAGAGAGCCCCCTCCCCTCACAAATTCTCCTGCTAATTTTGGGGTTTTTCGTTTTTGTTCATCCTTGTTTACTAGCATAACCTGCTTCGATTCAACCTCTCCCTACAAGGACTAACTGTAGATATCATATACTATCGGAGCATCGTTAAACAAGGAGCTGGTGGAGTTTCAAATTCATAATGCTAGAATTTTAAGCTGTGGTTTCGTGGAATTTACTCCGCCGCACCGTAAGTACTCCTGCTCATATATATTCTAATTATATTTTTTTGTATAATAACGTAGTAAAGACTTTACATCCCCGAATTATGGATTTGTATTTATACTCATATATCCATAGTATTTTTCCATCGACATAATCGTTTGACCGGTTGAATACATGGCTACAAGTTCGACTAAAAAACAAACGGTACATCAAACCACATCATTAAATTGGTGGAAGAGGTCCCAACAAAATTTCACAATGTAATAAGTAGTACTTTCGATTCAATATCAATAAAGACCACATTTTCTAAATACTTTCGTACTCGATTTTTTTTTTCGCATGTTCATGACAACCAAGAATTTACTTCAGACAAGCTGTGCTGTTAGTTAAAAAGTTTATTCCACGCGGCCAGAATGGAACAAAGTCGAACAAATCTTACGATTATTTTATACCTAACCATTTATTTGCTTTGTTCATTTTATGTCGGGACGCTTGCAAAGGTACAATCACGAAGATAATTCGCTTGTTTTAATCAAACATGTCGATAATTCTCTTTGTTTTCAATCAAACACATTAATAATTCGGCTGTTTTAACAAACACAGAGTGTTTATCGGGGGTATTTAGTACTTTCACCCTTTCATTTTACTGCTTTTGGTGCGTGTATAACAGCCAGGGCTCAATGACTCGTATTTCGTGATTTATAGACGGATTTCAATTTTTATAAATTATCTACTTAAAGGGTCAAATAGGTAATAATTCAATGACTAACCGTCATCAAAATATTCACGATCAAATAAAAATATTATCTTAGAGATTTTATTAAATAATCGAAGTTTCCACTCTAGTCGCTTAATCAGAAAAAGAACTTAAAAAAGCATGAATTATTAATTTAACACCCTATCCTCGAGTATTAATTTATCGAGCTTCTATTGTAGTTGATAATAGCAATATATATATATATATATATATATATATATATATGTAAAAGTGGACGAAAAAAAGCACGTAATCGGCATGACGTGCATGTAAAAATGAAAAAGTAACGAAAAAAATGAATTATTAATTTAGCACCCTATACCCGGACGGGCCAAAAATATTATCTAGAGAGTTTAAAAATAATTTAGTATTAATTTATCAAGTTTCACTGTGAGTTGATAATTGCAAAAAAAATGAAAAGTTGTTGAACTATGAGATAATAGATCTCATAAAATGTCTCTATGAACAATTTGGATTGTACAACCCATTCAATCATTCAAAATATATAGTTCAATATATATTAATTTTTGTATCACCACATTAGGATTACCGTATCGACATTGGGGTGGACGGCTTAATAGGTCCGTCAATCTATATATTAAATCAATAGCCTAAGTTAATATTGTTTAATATATTATTCTTGTTGATCCATCCTAAAATGCACACTAACAGTAAGCCGAACTATGTAATGCATGATTATAACTTCCGAAAGAGCAGTAGTGAAACCCGAAGGAAACATTCTGGGACGAAAATCGAAGTCTGGATGTGGACGTGGGTAAAGCCGGTGGTTTTTGCTTCTAATAATACTATTGATACTTAACCTACAAGATCACTACTAACAGATAAACACAATTAAGCAGACAAAAATATAAAATTGCTCTTCAAGAATAATTATCGAATAACAAGAATGAATATCAAGTGATGAAGACTCACGAAAGCATCCAAAGTGCACGGCTCTAAGATTGTCCACACCAAATTACAACAAACCCTCCGAGTTTTATCAGAACTTTAAAAATATCAACTACTCTGAAGCTGTACAGTAAAAAATTCAAAGGAATTTTTCCACCTACTAGTCGACCAAATAGAGAAAGGAGGGAGAGAGAGCTTTTTGCCCTTCATAAAAGTGAATGAGCAATTTTTCATCTCCAAAAAGTGGCATTTATATAGACATCAAATGTCTTACGGAGAGTTAAGCAAAAACTCTATCACCTCCTTTCATGTGTTTTAGTCAACTAAAATGGGGTGGGAAGGTTCTAGAATCTTCTCACTTCTTATCCTTAAAATAAAGGCACGAAAAGTGCTGCGTTAATATTCAATAACGATTCTAAAAACAAGATTTCGATAACCTTATCCCTTATATGTTATATTTAACTAGGGAGTATCAACAATTGTACCTCGGCCTGTGATTATGACTGCATACGCGGATTTAGGCTCGATTGACAAAAGCTTATGGTACTAATAAATGTTAATCGAATATTAAATGTTAGTGTATCGAAGTATGAAAGGATTCCCAAGAAGTCATCATAAACTCTAATATCATTCTAAAGATTCCTACTTATTGACATTATATAATCGAACGTATATTTAACTTAAACTTAAATGAGTAACCTAGTTGTACAATCGACTGCCTGAACGGCACTATTGGGCCATTCATTTCCACGCTTTGAGGATGAGAGGTTGAAGAGTTTTTAGTTCTGCAACTCTCACTTGATTTTTATTAAAAGGCATTTTATTCTCATAATTCACTAACTCTCACAATTAAATTTGAAAGTCACCCTTTTCTCTCCTTCTCCCTACCAAATAGCCGAATCCTCTCCCTGGAAGAGAATTGCTTTCCATTTTGCTCTATTTTGTTTTTAATCGTCGAAAACGTATGAAAGTGTTCGACACTCACAGCGGATATACTCTGGAGATACTCTAGAAGAAAACTATACCAGAAGTTCACAAGTTTATTATTTCAGACAATCGTAAGCATTCGTGATTCATATCTCGATGTTTTAGATACGATTAAGAACCCAACAAAAGTGAAACGAAAAAACACTTAATTATTAATTTAACACCTATCCCCGAATATTAATTTATCGAAGCTACCGTAGTTATTAATTGCAAAAATGAATAAAAAAGCACAATGTGATGACCGCATAAAAAAAATGAAAAAGGAACGAAAAAGCACGAATTATTAATTTAGTACCCTATCCCCGAGTCGGGACGGATAAAAATATTATTTTAGAGAGTTTATTAAATAATTGAAGACGATTTAATGCTTTCTACCGCATTTGTTAATCAAAAAATGATAGAGTTTTGAATGAGTCGAGCTATATGACTTAGATCGAAGTTTGAATTCTATTCAAAACGAAATGAGTCAGGTTCCAAATTTCTTTTACACTCAATAACTAATAGTCGCTAGTCGATCGCCGATCCAACTGACAGGCTCATTTATACTCCTCCGTTTAAAATATCATTACATTTTTGATTTTAATGAAGCTGACTTTTTTTCACTTTCGAACTCAAAACTTTTAATGTGTATATATTTTGTTTCTGAAAAAAAAAATCATTACGTAGTATTTTCAACATATTTTACTTCTAAATCGATAATTTTGATTCAAATAAAGTTTTTTAAGGCCAATCAAAGCATCGTAGTACTCATAATCTTTTGAGCATGAAAAATGTAAATGTGACAATGTTTGAGATGAATATAATTGTTTTAGATAGAGGTAGAAAATAACCCAATGTGGCTGCAATCAAGGATATTTACTCCCAATAGAAGTTATTTGAGATGGGTATAATTTTTTCTAATCTTGAAATAATTATTGAATAATTCTTTATTTATTATGACATAAAGCAACACATGGAGAAAAAGGAGTTAATCAAACAATGCCAATGCTACGCTTTGGAGCGATATTTAATCTCACAGAGTTATTCGGCGCAGGATCTAAATTTATTTTATTCAACATTTGTATTTGACATTTTGACATATTATTTCACCGAATCTAATTTTTCTTTTTTCACCATTAATTGAAATGTCAAATCAAGTTGAACCTAAACTGCTTGTCGGATCAAGTCGATCGAACACGGTAAGGTCCGCTCCAATTCGACTTATGTAAAGAGCCTAGGTGGCACCTTTTTTTAGCCCAAATAATAATCTATATTGTTTGTTTTATCATCATAAACAATCCTTATTAATTGACACTACTTGAATTGTTCATAAACATGTTTCCACAATATGATTTTATTATATTTTTTTCATAACAAAATTTAAAATTAATCATGGTCAAATATTAAGAGTTCAATTCGAAATAAACGACGATTAATAAATTGGACAAAATAACTTTATCTTTACTTTTCTTAAGTATTCGTTACTAAATAGATACTCGACCCAACTCATTTTAATAGTCTAATATTCGTCCCTAAAGTGATTATGCACAATTGAATATTTTGGCTAATACATTGTTTGACCAATGCTCAGTAAGTTGGTCTATAGTTTGAAGTAGTTTATGAAAGAAATATTACTTGTAGAGTTGTGCCTCAACTGAATCAAACCGTCATTCAATTAGGGTTGGATGACGAAAGAGTTTAACTGTTTTTAGCTCGACATTCAAGGCCACTCATAGCTCTCCTTATTTATATATTCTTATTATTAACAATTTATGAAGTCTTTACTTAAAAAAATAATTAAAAAAAATTATTCTCATTATAATATTCTATACTTGGAAATCTGCTCATATGTCCGTTTAACAGAAATTACTAAATTATTCTCCATTTAAAATTAATACTATGGTCGACATATGAATCTTTAAAAATTTATACAATATAATCAGAATACTAAGGAATTTATTATTTAGTTTGGGCTGAGAACCATTATTTCCACATTAGATTAAGTGTTAGCCTAATATGTAAGATATATTGTTAATAATGACCGTATCTTAGATTGATTCTGCCAGAGTATCTGGCCCCATAGCAAGGTCACTCATACTCTCTCCTCGCCATGAGTCACTAAGACTTCAAATAACACCCACTTTACCAATACCATTAACAAAGGCTATTCAAAAAGGCTAAATTACTTTCTCCCTTCCACATCACTCCAACATATACCTCAATTATTATTTTTTCATTTCTCTTTATTTATTTCATATATATAATTATTAAATTTAATAATACAATAAATAATATTTTAATTTTTTTTTAAAAAATATATTTAATAATTTTAATATTTTAATTATTTTAAAATATTTTAATAATTTTTTAATATCGTAAGAGTAAAAGTTTATTAAAAGAAGAATGAAAAATGTGTAAAAACTTACTTTTTTGGTCTAAATGACACAAACTCAGTTTATTTATGAGTCTAAAAATAAAAAATAAATGTGAATTTTTTTTTTTTGCTTAATTATCAGGTAAAAAAACAATTTAAAAACGAGTGAAAAAATTTACTAACCAACGCGACAAGGCCACTGCACATCAGCTGACACGTTGCCAATGGGAGGCCGCAGCTTTTTTTTGTTTTTTTATTTACTTAAGGGCCACTGAAAAGCTAAATAAAATTTGATCCCGATCAAATTTCGTCCTGTCCCACCGTGTCAAATTCTCGATACCACTGTCTGCCATGAACATCCCTCTCGACACCCCACTGATTCCCTCTGTTGCACATAAATGCCTCTAAGCGTAATGATAATGGCTAAATTAAAATATATATATCGAAATTGTAAAATAAAGCTATTAGGTTGAAATAGTAGTGAGTTTACAAAGCGAGAGAGTAGGATAAACTCAAATATTTTTAGTGAAGTTATTTTACAAGCGGGAAGCGAAACATCAGAGTCTTAATTGTTCTCCAAATTTGAATTTAATCCGTGAGGAATATCATGAACGCCTCCATAATTGGTAATCGAGTTTTGAATTTTTGAAGAGATGTATAATATTAGTAGTTATAATTTGATGTGTTTATTTTGTATGGGTGTGAAGATCCGCTGCAAGGCGATTTTCCGGAGGTTATAGAGGAGTATCTGGAGCATGGTGTGATGAAGTGCATTGCCTTTAATCGCCGTGGAACCCTTGTTGCTGGTAATTCGATGTTAGGGTTTCAGTGTTATCTCAAACCACATGCCTTATTTATGTTTATTGTTATCTTAAGATGTTTTAAATCTCTTTAATAGCTTCATTTTCTCTGTTTTTTAACTTAGCTGGATGCTCTGATGGTAGCTGTGTCATCTGGGATTTTGACACCAGAGGTGTTGCAAAAGTGTTGCGAGATAAGGAGTGTGTTGCTGCAATAACGAGCGTATGCTGGTCCAAATATGGGCATCGGATACTCGTTTCTGTAGCTGATAAATCCTTGATACTTTGGGATGTTGTCAAAGGTGAAAAGATATCACGAACTACTCTCCAGCAAACCCCTCTAAAAGTGTATCTTCATCCTGGTTGCTCTACTCCATCTGTTTGCTTGGCATGTCCGCTGTCATCTGCTCCATTGATTGTTGACTTGAATAGTGGAGAGAAAACTGTGCTTCCTGTTTCATTATCTGATGCAGGAAATGATCCTGCTCCTCCATTACGAAACAAATTTTCAGATGGATCTGCTCCTTTCACTCCTACTGCAGCTTGCTTTAACAAATGTGGTGATCTTATTTATGTAGGGAATTCCAAAGGAGAGATACTTGTCATAGATTTTAAAACCCTCCAAATACGTTGTATAATCCCTATTCCAGGTGGTGCTGTGATCAAGAATATTGTATTCAGCAGGAACGGGCAGTATCTCTTGACAAACTCAAATGACCGTACACTCAGAATATATGATAACTTTCTCCCCCTAAGAGATGGGCTCAAGACACTGGACGAATTATTACACAACTCTGAAGAGGAAGATGAACTTGGAAAACTGAAAGCTGTTGGATCGAAGTGTCTGACTTTGCTTGGAACATTTCAGGACTCCATTACTAAAGTTCACTGGAAAGCACCATGCTTTAGTGGTGATTGTGAGTGGGTTATTGGTGGTTCTGCAAGTAAAGGAGAGCACAAGATCTATATATGGGACCGAGCTGGACATCTTGTGAAAATCCTTGAGGGTCCAAAGGAAGCAATAATAGATTTGGCTTGGCATCCTGTTCATCCAATTGTTTTATCTGTTTCTCTGACTGGTATGGTCTATATTTGGGCTAAAGATTATACTGAAAACTGGAGTGCATTTGCTCCAGACTTCAAAGAACTGGAAGAAAATGAGGAATATGTTGAGCGAGAAGATGAGTTTGATTTGATGCCTGAGGCTGAAAAGGTAAATAAAATTTTATAGCGTAGTTGCATTCTTTCCCAATTTTCTTGGATCAAACATAGGTATTATTGCAGGTTAAAGAATTTGATGTTGATGAAGATGAAGAAGTTGATATTATGGCAGTTGAGAAGGATTCAACTTTTAGTGATTCAGATATGTCACAGGAAGAAATATGTTTCTTGCCTGCAGATCCGACTCCAGATACTCCTGAGCAGCAGGATAAGTGTGTAGGAGACAGCAACCAAACTGAATCCCCTCTTTCAGGGGAGGCAGGTCAGAATGGAATGCCACTGAGCCACGCGTCAAGTGCCCTTGAAGGTAGAGCTCGAATTTTTTTTTTATCATGGAGTTAAATTATTCATTAATACGTTTCTATTTAGTGGGGTCTCTTGTGAGTTTTTGTCACGAGTAATCAATCAGCAAGAGCAGTTTTATCTGAATGTATCAAAATTATTGTGCTTAACTTGAAGTTGATGCTTTTTTTCATTTCTATTAATTTGAAATCAATTATTAGTTTCTGTTTTCTTATGAAACTCTTATTAGTTAGTAGTAGTTATCCGAAGTTCCAAACACAAATTGAAAAATCTGATTTGAGCAGCTTTGAATTAATTACTTGAAACAATTAATTCAAAGCTAAGCCTTAATGCCTGTAGATTCTTGATCAGTATATAGTATTTTGATTTTGGAAAAGTTGCAGTAAAAAGGTTTTTTGGTCACTACTGCAATAATGATAACTGTTTAAAAGTTGGTGTAGAAACTTCACCTGGTCCTTACTTTAAGTTGCTGTGCAACTATGTTGTTAACATTTAGCACATTCTTGACCTCCTGCATTTTCTTATAGAAATAAACCAATCGCAACATGTCTTTGCATTATTTGTTGCCAGTTAAAACAATTTAGTTGTCATGTAAATTAATTGTTAGGATTTAAGAAGAGTTTTAGTTATTGTCCCAATGGGAATATCTGCCTTGGTACTATTAGTTTCTTCAAATTAGTTCAACTCTGTATTTCCTCCATTCTTCTTAATCTTCTTCGAGTGACCTTTTTATAGTGGCAGAATAAGTTCAAATTGGCAGGGGTTAACTACCCAAATGCAAAACCATGTCACAAATGTTAGAGCAGAATAAATGATACAGTGTTGAGAAAAATGAATTACTTCAATTCGCCCTTTAACATGGTACAGTCCTACATCAGAAACAGTTTATTTTTCTGTAACTCTCATATTATGGTGGTTTACTTGTGTTCAAGATGTAACAAAATCAGATCTTTGTTTTCATTCGTATATATCATTTGTGTATTATAGGTAAATATAAGTATGCTCAAGTTACCATTCTTGATCTGATCCATTTCTCATTGGTGACCCTTTATCATTTTCTCTCTTTGCCACCATACCTAACAAAGTTGAGTGGAGAATGAAAGTAGAGATGAAGTTGTATGGGCAAGTGTTTGCTGTTTTGTTTTAATTCATCTCCTTATTAATGCAGCTGTTGAAAATTCTGCAGCTGAGGAAAATGGTGGCTCGCGATTGAAAAGGAAACGAAAGCCTTCAGAAAAGATACTTGAAGTGCAAGAGGAAACAATGAAGAAACCAACCCAGAAAAGTATAATATCTAGTAAATCATCTAAAACTAAAAATAAATATTAGGTCACTGAAACACTGTTAATTGCTTCGATATGGATTGGTCGATAGAGGTTCCCTGAAGTACCATATTATTATTAGCTGGTGATGACAGTGGAGAATGTGGTATCTTTTTGTTAGCCTTTTTAGTTATTGTACTAGTTGGTAAGGTAGGTAGCACCCCCCGCCCCCCGTTGGCATTTATGTAATATTACAAGGACGGATCACTAGATGCAATCAGCTATGTGACAAATGGACATGCATGATATCTGTTGATAGTTTCATTTACTATCACCAAAAATGGATTCTCATTTTTATAAGGGTGTGATAAGTGTTTGTTTATTTCTGGTTCCCTTCTTACAACTGTGGAGAATGTATGTTTCCATGAAAGGGTATGATGCATTTCTGTCTGTATCAGGACATCGGGAGTTTGGGATAGTGTTCTTGATAGGAATATAATAATTAGACACATGTTTATGATAAAGTGATATATATACAAGTATAGAATTCTAAAGGCTAGGTCGACTTCGATAACAAAATCTTGTGTCGTGCGCTGTCTGTTACATGATGCGTAGTTGGAGGAGGTACAGATGTTAAGATTGTCTTGAAAATCAGTGAAAAGGATGGAGGGAGGCTTTTGGTGAAGATGTCGCTCTGCGATAACGAAGGAGCATGAAGCTAAATACGTGGCCATGCGTTTCCTTGAAACAAAATGGATATCGAAATTTCCGCGTGCTTAGTCGCTTTAGTGTTGAAGCTGGATTACCGAGATAAGTAGATAAACGGCGATATTGTCACAGTATACAATGGTATCTTTAGTCAAGGGATGGTGAAGCTCCAACAACAAATTGCGTAATAACGTGCTTAGTATATTGGCAGTACGTGATACTCGGCCTCGACATTGGACACGGATATAGTAGCGCAGTTTGGAAGGCCAGGGAGATAAGATTAATAAACCTAAAACACAAAAACCGAGATGGATTTCAGTATGCAGGCGACTGCCCAATCCGCGTCAGTGTAGAAATTGGCGATGCAAGCAAAAGATTTATGTAAGTGTAAGTAATGTAAAAGTACCACTGAATGTCTTGAATCACTCATTTTAAGGGCATTCGTGAGAGAGGTCGTAGGGGGCATTCGTGAATAGACAGAATCTATTTGAACCGCATAAGAAATGCAGGGCCTAGTAAAGGTGAGATATTGTAGAGGCCTGGCTAGCGAGAAGCAGACGGATCCTCGTAAGAGTGCTAGGAGTGCCAACAATTTTGATTTAGTGTCAGTAGGGTAGAGCTCGGATTGCTGTAAGGGACATCGCACAGGCGAGAACATCGATACCTAAAAAATAGGCGGCGAGATCTTTCATAGCAAATTCGGCGTTTAAGGAACCCATGTGGACCTGAGACTTAGAGGAGAATGTAAAATTGCCTATCGTCAACCGGACAAAGAAGATAAAATTAATGATTGCATGTTGATAGATAAATAAAGTATTTCAAATTTACTATGGATGAACCCAAGGGTAAAGAATCTGAGCCGTTGATCTGAGGCCTCGAGGCACATTTAAGACCATATAAAGACTTGCGGGCTTGCGTAATCCGGTGGGCCCGGGGATCCCGAAAACCTACGAGGTTGATACATATAAACCGTTTCATGGAGATCACCTTGAAGAAAAAGAATTTTTAACATCTAATTGATAGATAGACGGGGACTTAGAGAATCACGAGAGTCAGCCAGTCTGAATGGTAGCCGGTTTCTTCTTAGGAGTGAAATTTTCACATGTCAATACCAACCCTCTGAGTTTTGCCATCACCTCTGAGGCAGGTTTCTGGCTGCCGAAAAGGCAAATCAAATGCCTTTATGGCGAAATATCCCATGGAGTAAAGATAATTTAACTTTGAAGGATGAAATTCTGAAGATCCTCAGTATTATTTTTTCATTCGAGCATTATATTTATCATCGTGGCCATTTTCCGTTGGGATAGTCAAGTGCATGTAAGAGATTTTTAGGGATGGGTGAAGGGGCAGAGGAGGCATGAAGAAGGTATTTTGGATTAGGCTTCAGAAGCTGTGCCATGAGGAGCTACAGGGTTTGTGGAGCCGGAGGGAGGAGGTACGGTGGGAGGGGTGGAAGGAGGTTGAGTGGGGTGGGACACAGCATGCGGAAGATGAGATTGGGGGCGTTTGTTGTGGTTCGGCCGTTATAGGCATGGAAAAGAAAGCAGGGTGATATGGTGGAGTATTAGATAGGACAAAGTGTACCGGCTATATTGATTACAGGGGAAATTTTGGTTGATTATCCAAGGAATGTAAAAAATCATGAAAATGTTTCTTGAGAACGTGTTTAGCAATTAGGAGCTCTCTAATTGAGAGATGAGGATCGATAGGTAACTCTGTAGCAGTTTGAAGTGATTATTACTAGATGAAGCGGTCTTGAAGGAATGTGCAGATATGATGTAGTGCTCATTTCTCTACATTGGAACATCGTAGATCAGAGACAACATGGCTTAACATCTCACCAAATCCCTTTTTAATTTTACTTTATGAGATAAGTAAAAATAGATATATAATACATTAAAGTTAATAATAAAGTAAAAAAAAGAAATACATTATTTTTTATAATTAAGAAATAAATATACATACTATCAATATATATCTGATAGCTCGATTCTGTGAACATCGAAATTTATCAAAATAATAATTAAATTGATTAAAGATGATTAATCCAAATTAGTTAAAAAGTCAGTCATTCTAAAGATGCGTGGTGATTAGGGTTTTAGATTAAACTCTAGAAATTCAAATTAAACCTCGGTCAACGAGGTTAAATCAGCGCGGAATGAATTGAAGTCTAAAAATAAGGGTTTCTACATTAATTAATCCTAAAATTGAATTCGAAATAGGGTTCCCGAGAAAACAGCCTCACTTTAAATGTCAATTAAAATTAATGCTCGAAAATCCTTAATTTTATTGATTTAGAAATGAACCATATGGGGCATGTCGAAAGCCACACGTGTCAAAAATGTAGAATCTAAAAACCACGGGCTCGGGCCAGGAGTTGATTTTATTTTATGTATTTTTAGTAAGCGATGTAAAGTATTTTGGGGAGTTTATAACATGGATTGACTTGTGTAGTTAGATATCGCCGCGATGGATCGTTTTATGTCTGTGAAATTCGATTTGTTTAAAAAGCAGGGTTGTCTTTTAAAAGTAGTCATCATTGATTTGGTGACTGCGGTGTTCGAGATCGTGCCGAGGAGGCCGACTGGGGCGAATAGATTACATCCAGATTATGATAATTAAGTAATTGTGTGTTAGTATCTTTCATACATGATTTAAAATGAAAATGTGATCGTCTTTGCCGTTAGTTCTATGTTGTGTAGTTAGCGTATACTTTTGTGTTTAGTGGGATTATAAACACCCGGTATAATTCATTCTATTATTTGATCATAGAATATTTTACGACATATAGATTAAGTTGTTCTTTATGTATTTTCTCTTTGGATTACGTTATGAGTCCACTTCTACGTATGAGTGCCTTTTAGTGCGATCTAGAGAGATATACGCTGGACGATCACAAATTTTGATATATGGTCGAGATTTTTTAGGAAGGTTCTAGCTCACGAACAAACTGAATATATAATACTAAATGACCCCCCGATTGCTCCGAACGATTCGGATCCCGACGAAGACAAAATGAGTTATGATCAGTACTTGGTGATCTTGGTGAGGAGTTAAGAGCTTATGATGTCTTCGATGTCGTATCCTTGTCGAAGTTTAAGTACCACGATGTAATAGTGAATTTTATCTATCTTTGAGTTGAGATTCTACTTTATCACCGGAAATTTGAAAAGGATAGGATCTGAATGCTCTAGCGCTTAGTCAGCGTGAAAGGCAGGAAGAATCACGTTAAAGGAGATGATGAGATTGATAAGAGTACTCAGAGTGCTACGGAATCCGCATCTCTATAGGACCTAGCCTGATCTTGTAATAACATCTTTGTAAAGTGTCCAATGTTATTGGGTACAATAGATTCAAGGCAGAAAAATGAATTGCATTTGCACTAATATGTGAAGATGAGGAGATGCCAGAGGCTTCAGGACCACTGCGGTTTTGGTTACAAGCGCAAGGGGAAGAAAGCAAAGGAAGCGGAGACATACAAATGACTCAAATGGTTACTTGATTGCCGGTCATCGAAGGAAGGTTGCAGGGGAGAGTCTTTCTACGGGGTGAGGCATTGATTCGATCACGGTCGTCTTGAGAGTACATAATTATATTATGACTTGAGATCACTTCATTTACGATCACGATAATATTGGTGACATTAATCGTTATATTGACACTTTTTGAAATGTGCGGTCGAGGAGTAAAATACTCTTGGAGATAGTGCGGACCACAGGCGTTATGAGGCGACCTCGGAGGATCAATTTTATCATTTTATTTTTAGACTCTTGTTTGATACCGTGTTAATACAGTTAACTTCTGCTTTGATCGGGGAATGACTTTTCGTTTATGTTTGATACTAATATCATAAATCGTCGAAAGCCAGTGAGTGTTAGGCCATGAGAAATTCGATCTGTAATGCGGATTGAATAATTTAGATTATCACAGTAGGTTACTAGAATTCGAGTTATATATATATTAGTATTTTAGAATTTAGCATTATTGGCGTTAGGGAGTTGCAGATGGAGCACAGGGTCATTTCATGTCATATATTAATATAATGGTCGGTTAATATTATTTAATATATTCTTCTTGTCGATTTGTCGCAGAAGGTCGCCTGCAAGCGATAAGCCAGGCACAATAATAAATGTATTATACAACCTGCGTGCAAGTGAAGCATGGAAGAGGAAGCATTCGGTACAAAAATCGAATCGAGAGCTTGATTTGAGTTGGTTGGGGCGGTGGAGTGGATGGAGTTTTGGAGAGATTTTATCTCCTAAAACTCTTAGGTTTTTGCCTATTTAAAGTGGTCTGTCCAGAAATAAAACAACTAATGTTCTTCCGTCTTTTTTTTGTTGTAGTTTATCACTTTTGCATGATTACAGTAAAGCGTCACGGAAGAGTTCGGAGTAATTCTGGTGTAGATGATCTTAGATATATTCGACTTGAGTATTGTGAGCGTTCGATTAAAGACATCTACTTGATTTATTAGAATGAAAAGTACCTGAAAGTATCTGACATGGCCAGAGTCCCCATTTATTGTTTTTATACCATCGATAGCATTCTGAATTCATATTAGAACTTAATTATGCGTCCAACAACACCAACAAATTTTCCCTCATCACTATCACCACCACTATCAAATACCACCACCATCATCATCAATATGTCATATTGCATCGGAAAATGAATACAATAAGTTAATTGGTCCAAAACAAGAATAATATCCCTTTCATTTTCTATCGTTATTGGGTAATTTGTTCTGACCTATTTGCTTCAAAAATTGAATTGGGTACAGTCAAGAACACTTATGTGTAGCAAAATTCAAAAGAATCAACAAAGGCCATGTGATGAAGCATCAATCAAACGCCATTCAGAAAATAAACATTGGATTTTCAACTTCATAGCATTAAATACAAATTCAGCTCATAAATCCTTTAAATTGTTCACTCATGTTCTTGTGGAGAATACGATAGAACTGAAAAGTGCTTCTCTGTGATTGATTTTGGTGGAAGGGGCCGACGAAATTGAAGATTGCTTATTTTATTGATTTGTGTATCGAAGAAGCATATAATTTTACATTTGAGGGTTCCTGTTCTTCAAGTGTGTTGGGAATAGACTATCAAATTACACTTTTACTGTGTCCAACGGTGCACATTAGGGAATATCCAACTAACTGATTTGAGTTGGGGGAGATATATATCATAATTTATACATATGTGTCCCAATTTTTCATTAAACCAGTTTACCACAAAGTTAACCACTATTTCATCTTAACATTTAATGTCTAACATTTCTGCCAATTTTTGGACCAAATCATAACCCGTACGTATGTCAATTCTGATCACTGTATCGATATAAATAAATACGTTTCTTAAAAATCTTTGTGCTTTTTGGTATTGATTTTCTTGTTCTTGGGAGAGGAGAAGGTGTCATTAATGAAAAGCAATAATATTAGAGGCAAAACAATGATGTAAGAAAATTTTATAAATTCCAATATAAAAGTAAGCATTGATAAAGTAAATAATCGATTTCAGCTGCAAACTTGATAAAAACATTTTGATCTGATCTTGTCTTAAATAATCCCGAGCAATATATTGATCACGAAGTGAGTATTTCTTCTGTCTATTATTAGGGGCCGAAATCGTCATAATCACCTTTAAGGCCAAAGAATAAACAATTAGCTGCTAATACTCATGCACTTATATGTTTTTATGTATCAATTTTTGGATAATATATAATTACCTTTTCATTTTATTACTCATATGCTAAAAAAATTGTCGTATTTTGGCGTTTTGATTTTTTATAATTGAGCTTTAGTAGTGTATATTTTTTTATTTGTGTTTTATAATATTTTATGAAAATATATCGATAAAAAATATATTTAGCGATTCTTTCGTTTATATTTTTTTGGCCAGATATTATCTGGCAAATAAAGCTTATTACGATAAATTGTATAAAAAAGAAAAAATCGAAATATGATATCTTAAATACATGTTATCCCAATTGTATAAAACATTACTATAAAAGTAATAAATGAATTCCTATAAGTTGAACGGCGCACGAATAACTAGTTAAAATACTAGTATAAACTTAAATATTCTTAGATAGAATATAATACTCCCTAGTATTTTTAAGCTAATTTACAATTAACATAATAATTTTATTAAATTGAAAATAATGCATGTCAATTTTTGGGGGGTGGTTAAATTAATTGGGTAGAAATGTAATAGCCACGAGTAGAATTAATGAACTCCATTTACACAGATCAGCAAAATCAACAATTCAGCAATATCAGCTACACATTTGCTACAATTTCTCATTTTTATATCAAATTACATTATTATAATCGTCTTTTGGTTTATTATAGGTTAGTTTTTTGACAATTCGCTTCAATTTCTGATTTTTAGATAAATTTACATTTATATAATCGTGTTTTGGTTAATTGTAGGTTGGTTATTGAAAAGTTGCTTGAATTTCTGATTTTCTTAGATTAATTATTACATTAGTAAACTCGTGTTTTTGTTAATTTCAGGTTAGTTGTTGAGAATTTGATTGAATTTCTGGGTTCTTAGATCAATTATTACATTAGTGAAGTCGTGTTTTGGTTAATTGTAGGCTAGTTTTTGAATTTTTGGTTGAAATGGATGGGAGAAGAAATGTGTTTTCTGTGGATCTTCTGGAAAGGTTTGCAGCAAAAGGGCGTGGAAACGTGAGTTGTATGTCGGCTGGGAATGATGTGATCGTGTTAGGGACTTCTAAGGGATGGATTATTCGATACGATTTCGGACTTGGAGACTCCTATGGTAATGTTTCTACTGCCTCCATCCCAAAAAGATTGTCTACTTTGATTTTTAATTGCGGTATTAATTGACTCACGTCAGATATTGATCTCTCCGTCGGGCGAGCTGGTGAATCATTAATCCATAGAGTTTTCGTTGATCCGGGGGGAAGCCATTGTATTGCCACTGTAGTTGGTACTTCGGCTGCTGATACATTCTATATACATGCAAAATGGACCAAACCTCGTATGTTAAGCAGATTGAAGGGCCTTGTAGTAAATACTGTTGCTTGGAACAGACAATCCATAACACAAGGTAAATGCATGTCAAATAACATAATCTCAGCTTCGATTAATACCTGAAGACTTGACCTTCCTTTTTTACAGCTTCTACTAGGGAAGTAATTCTTGGAACAGAACAAGGCCAGCTCTATGAGATGGCTGTAGAAGAGAAGGATAAAAAGGAAAAATACATAAACTTGCTTTATGAGCTACAAGAACTCAAAGAAGCTTTCACTGGCTTGCAGGTTTAGCATTTTTTTTCCTTGTTAATGTCACTACTTCACGATGCTCTAATTGTTACCATGTGCTTGTTGGTGTCCAACACATTGACTGTGTGATTGTTTCCTTCTTTGATGGCCTTACTTTAGCCACATGCCGTGTTTGGATTTCCTCATGAATTCTGATTTAGTCATAGATGAAGAAAATAAGAATGATTAGTTTAATTTTAGGATGTAACTCGTTATTTGCCCGCTTCCTAAACATTATCTTGTGTTTCTCAATATACGGAGTATTTTGATAAAATTACCGAAATAGATTCTAGTAATAGCAATTCTTTCAATGAATCAATCTTCAACTTAATTTTGACAAAACTAAAGTGTTACAATTAAACAGGGACGTAGGTTGTAGAATTTTAGGTTAGTCATGAGCTAATTGCAAAACCGTGTTATGTACTTAATCTAGGACACTTATTTAGGTTCCACCTTTTTTTGTAATGCCATTCATTTTGCCCTTAAGAGTATATCCTGGAATATTTAAGTAGAGGTCTTGGAATTGCTTATATGGGACTCAAGCTCTTGTGACTTTTTTATAGAAAATAAACTATGTATTGCAATTTTTTTCAATTAACATGAAAAAATAAGTTCTCCCTGGATTTTTTTTTTTTCTGGCAGATGGAAACAGCTAGCATAAATGGTGCAATTAGGTATTATGTAATGGCTGTCACTTCTAGTCGGCTCTACACTTTTACTGGGACGGGTTCTCTAGAGGTAAATGTTTATACTGTTTGTGGGTTCGGTTCGACTCCCAACTTTTCAGGGTCACGCTATGATATGCTCGGAGTGCTACACACTTTGGGTAACCTCAAAAGAAATTGACAGAAATATTATTTTGTATGAGTTTTTTCAGTACAGCTATGTTAGGATTCTAATTTTATACCCAGTATTACGTTATATTTATCCTGATGTCTTTGAATTAACTTGTTAATATTTTAAATTTGACAAATAAGTGTTTGGTGTGTAGTATCTAATTGGATAAAACTTTTGATAAAAACTCAAAGTTATGTGGATAATTTTTTGCTTCAAAACTAGGTTCCCTATTTTGTTTTGAAAACCTATCAGTTAAGTTGAGAAAAGGGCCTCTTAAGATATATGGTCTATGAAGCTAAAGCTGATAATAATCCAGTCAAAGTTTAAATTGCTTAGTATTCAAAATTGGCCGTGGCTTGATAGCTCAGTTACATGTGTGATACTGAATACGATACTAGTGTGGTAAAAGTAGTTAAATCACTAACAGCCTGTTTGTATTTTGGCTCAAATGTTAAGATTAACTTTTCTTTGTTACAACAATTAGTCCTGGTTAAAAGACCTTCAGTTTTCTGTGAGAAGGTTCTTATGTTTGACAGCTACCTGCATTCAATATCTCCAAAATGGTCCAACACTACCCTACTCATCCACTCCCTTTATTAATTAAATATTTCATATAAGCATCAATCACCACCCTTTCTAGATATTTATCGAAAATAATATATTGTTGTATCCTGTTTGAACATGAAAGGCCATGATGCAGACAATATATAAGGTAGATGAGGTCGTAAGTTCGTGTTATTGATCTTTGCTTCTTATGCCTTATATGTAGTTTCCAGTTGTTTATATAAGAGATCTGTGTTACTGTCCATTTATAGTAGTTCTTCTTTCACATGATTTGATTCTAATTTTTATTTTTAGTCTGTGTTTTTCAGCTATGTGGATCGAGCAGTTCATTTCATGGAACTCCCTGGTGATGTACTGAATAGGCAAGTTACGTTCAATATTTATTTTGAAACAATTTTCTGATCTATTTTTTTCAAAATAAATATAATGGAAGATCCAGTATGCTACTAACATGTGAGTGCACATTCTTCCTAATAAGATATCTTCACTAAGTTTCTTGTTGTGAGTAAAACTTGATCTAAGCATTTTCTTTTAAAATATTCCTTGATTTAAGATGCTACAATGCAGTTGTAAGTCTTCCTTTAAGTTATACGTTGTGCCAAAATCTATTACCTCTTCATATACTTACTATCTGTTGAAACTGGACTTGGGGGGCTGCATATAGCAATGTCATTTATATGGGATGACACGTATTATTGGAGACTAGTACGCCTTTTACAAGAGTCTTCCTTTGATGCATTAATGTTCATTTTATATCTTTTCCATTTTGGTGTTTGTAGAAAGTATTACAAGCTATGGTAAGATTAAGGCATTCATATTACAGTTTCAAGAATTTAAGGTTTAGGAGAGAGCTGAAAGACTGATGGCATTGCTGTGTATAATTTGATTTGAAAGCTTCCATTTATAGAGTTGTGGGTTCCCTAAATTTTAAGGACGTCATGGGACTCTAGAAGAAGGTGTATATAATTATTTTAATTTCTTCTTTAGCTAGATAAAGGTTATGCATGGGTGGATCCATTTCAAAAGTTTTTATTTAGTTAAGTTAAAATATGTGGTAATTAGACATGCAACAGAAGTTCTATGTCAACATTTTAGAACTCTACTGCATCCGTGAAGTCTCGATACTCATTCATTGAAATGCATCACCTGAAAGTGGTGTTTGTGCAAATCAACTGAGTGGAATTCAGATGAGGCCATAATGCCATATATATTATTATATATCCTGTATGCTGTCTACTTATATGTCCTCACATTAATCTGTGTTGTTATTGGAGTATACGTGAGTGTAAGTTGTTATCTAGATCTAAATGCTTTGGCAAGCAGCCTTTAGTTTTCGTTGAAGTACGAAATCTTCTGAAACTAGTATGTTGGAAATATTTGAATTCTGCTTTGTGTAACTTGTTATGTTGTTCTATCAAGCTCGTTGGCTCAGCTCCCACTGGTAGCCCTTTCCAACTTATAGTTGGAATAGTCAGCTCAACAAAGAATTGAAAAAAAATGGTGTTATGTGCCCATTTGCATTTATAAGTACTTAATTGATTGCAGTAATTTGATTCCAAGATTCTGCTGCATACCATTGTACTAGTTTTTGGTTAAATTTGTTTTTGAACTTCAATGTGTGCTGACATGAATACCTTATATTGATTTTTCTAGTTTGTTAATCTCGATTTTGGAGGAATGTTGTTGATATTCAGGGTTGGGAAGTTTATCCTTGTGCATCCTAGATCACATCTTCATCCTTAATGTTAAGAACCTGCATGCATTTGGCCATACACTAACAAAAATGTTCCTGTTTGCAGTGAATTGCATTTCTTTATGAAGCAAAGAAGATCTGTTCACTTTGCATGGCTTTCTGGAGCAGGAATCTATCATGGAGGTCTGAATTTTGGAGCTCAACATAGGTAAACAATAGCATATATTGATTCCACTTTTCTATATCTCTTCAAAAGAACGGTGCTAGAAATATTGCATATGTGCGTCTGATTTAGTAATTGCTCATATGTCTCTTACTCGTGTGTTTTCCTGCCTCATCTGTAGTTCATCAGATGGAGATGAGAACTTTGTGGAGAACAAGGCTCTTTTAAGTTACGCAAAATTAAGTGAAGGATCCGAGGTTCTCAAACCTGGTTCTATGGCAGTATCTGAATTTCATTTTCTTCTCCTTGTTGGAAACAAAGTTAAGGTGTGTTTATTATTGTCCCTTTCTCATGTGATGGTGTCTGTTGCTTATGTTCCTTATAGGATTCTACTTTTTATAAAATGCTCTACAAACAGAGAATATCCGTTAAGAATTTAAAAGACCCTCCCACTCTTCATGGTCTTCAGAATGAAATAAACATTCTGCTAGAATGAGGCGAGACCTTGAACTTGTAAGCATGTCTTTCATAGCAGTTGATTAACCAGTGTGAATTTGTTGTCTAGCTCAATTTGTGTGCTAGGTGTTCTTCTTTTTATTTCTTGACAAAACTGCAGTTTATACAGTTCCAGAAAATCATATCAAGAGGAGAATTTTTGGTTGACAGACTTCTCTTCCTGTCTCTTGGCTCCTATAATTGTAGCATATTTATTATATTAAACTCCCTCTTTCAAAATAAGATTGTCTAGTTTTGAGTAGTGATTCTTCTGTATGTTGAGTAGTGTTCAAGTATATATAGAATTTCTGTTGCTACGTCTCCATATAGATATAAATAATTGTAAAATCTCCAAAGAGGTATGATCTGATAAGAAAAGCTATTTTAGCAATTGATCCACTTGGATCATCTAAGACATATCAAGGATCCTGTGTACTTTGTCATGCAGTTTTTTTAACTGGAAATTGTTTACCCACATGAGTCTTTCAGGTTGTAAATCGGATTAGTGAGCAGATAGTGGAAGAATTGTATATTGATCAAACACCTGATACAGTTTCAAAGGGTATCATTGGATTGTGCAGTGATGCCTCAGCTGGACTATTTTATGCATATGACGAGAACTCAATTTTCCAGGTGTCCGCTGTATTCTGCACGATGAAAAAACATTTAATTTCCCCTCATGGTAAACCTGACAATGATGCTGTAGGTATCTGTGAATGATGAAAGCAGAGACATGTGGAAAGTGTATCTGGACCTGAAAGAATATACTGCCGCTTTGGCTAATTGTCGGGATGTGCTGCAAAGAGATCAAGTTTATTTGGTTCAGGTTATACTTAAGATGGTCTCTTTCCTTAGTTAGGTTCTTCACACCGAATCAAAAAGTATCAAAGACATGCCATCTCCTATTCATATTTGTTCTTTAGTCAACAAATTGTACATTGCATAAAATCTAACAATTAAAATGTATCTTGACATGAAATGGTAATGCGATCAACATCATGTAAGAAGTCAAATGTTGAATGTTTGACCAAATAAGTCAAAAGAGGTCATATTCAAATTTAAATCTTATTGTATATTTCTTTAACTTAAATGCTGGATATTTCTGATGCAGGCCGAGACTGCTTTTTCTGCAAAGGATTTTCTCCGGGCATCATATTTTTATGCAAAAATAACTCTTCTTTCTTCATAAATGTATCCTTGTTATTTGGATAGAGATGTTCATAAATCTCTGAACTGAAGTTATTATAGAATTCTTCTCCCATCTTTATATGGTTATTGACTAGCCAGACTGTTTTTCGTACGGAGTAATATTTATTCCTTCCTGCTGTTGTTTGACACCCATCATGTTGTTGTAATTGAATTGTTTAATTTGACAACTCTTTCAATTGAATTTGAGAACCTTTTTCTATTGTCCTTCAATATAAATCCTTGGATATGTTTGCTGTGTTGCATGATGGTCCTTTGATGTCATGTGCCAATTTTCATTTGTTTACTTTTCTACCTTAACAGATATTGACGTGAACAATAAGTCCATGAGAGAAACTGAATTTGAGAACGCTTGATACATGTAAGATTGATGTAGCTGGTCTTTTATGGGTTTCTTTTCTGAATTAGATGCTTCTTTTAGTCTGTTATACCTGTATTCCATTGTTATTAAGCTCTTTTAGATTCACAGACGTGGCTGTATTAATGTGCTTAATAATGTTGCAATGAAGTATCAACACGCATTGATTTAAATGTTCTTATGAGGTAACATTTCATGCTTTGCAGATCAATTATATTTTATCATTTGAAGAGATCACACTGAGGTTCATTGGCATAGGTGAACAGGTACCATAATTTTATAATGAGTTCAAGATAATACATGACTATTGCTAAAGCTTGGCCCACACTTGTATTCGAGATTAGTGGGTAGAGAAAAATATTATTCACTATGCCTATATGATATGATTCATTGAATCTTGACCCTCATATTAGAATGGGCAGAAATGTAAATTCAAAATTTTTTTACACAGATATTGAGTTAATTATATACGTAACATGAGTATATCTTACATATGTTGTATGTTATATTAAACCATTCAAATTTGCTTGTAGTTAAGTAATATACTCTAAAATTGAGTATGCCAACATTTATAGAAACAAAAAAATTTGTTGTTGAGAAAAATAATTGAGATTTAGAGTCTAATTTGGTAATTTCTTCAATTGTTTGGGTCTAGTTACTCATAATATTGTAACTAGGTACCTTGCCTAGAAAAATGTTTATCCACAATTTCTTTTGTTGTTGTATTTGAAACAAATACCTCATCATATTTATCTTGCTATTTGCTTATGAAAAGCTTTGATAGTTGTCTTATATGAAGTTTTTGGATGTCATTACCTCATTGAAAGAGCACAAAGTCCTTAAGTTTTAAATATTGAGACAAGGTTAATTATGCTTGAGCTTACTTGTGTTATTATTAATTGATGAAAGCCCTAAGTCGTTGATTTACTAGGAAATAACAATGATTATATTTTCTGAAGTTTTGATTGCAATTTTTAAATGTTACAAGTCTTCCAACTTCATTTTCTTAATAAATATCAGGGTTGTTCTGTAATTGTTCTAATTCTTTCATTCTTAATTTGAATTTATAATTAAGTCCTTCAAATGTTCTCTACATAATATCTCATTATTTGTGTGCGGTAAAGGCGCACAATTCTGTAGAAGAAGCTGCATTTTTTGTTTTGCATTAGAAAGTTTGAATCCTGGGCAAGGTCTATAGCTGCTTATTGCTGACATGAGAATCACAAATAATGGAATTAGTAGTTTGATTCTTCTCCCCTCTTTCCCACTCACCTCTTATATATTTTAGGGCGAATGACACCAAAGATCACTAACATTTGATAATTTTTCCACTTCGATCACCCTATTTTGATAATGATCGTTTTGGATCACTCACATTTCGGATTTAGTTAAATTTTGGTAACCGCGCATGTTTTAGGAGTCGATTACTTGTTTTGGGGCGTTTTTAAACATTTTAACGGGTATTATAGTCTTTATCTATTAATATGCTCCTAATTTAACCTCTTTTAACATATTTACTTTCCCAAAAATATCTCTCTTCTATACCCCCAAAATCTCATCTGAATTTCTCTTTTGCAATTCTCGACTGAAAGGGATTGAGCTTCATCATCATCAGCATCGTCATCGTCATCAGCAAGCTTTTCTTCTTCAAATGCCACACTTTCTTCAAATTGGTCCCTTAGCTCACCTACATCAGAATCTCCAGATAAAAAGCCAAATGTATCACCCCCCAACATCTTTGGAATTGCCAAATGTATCACCCCCCAACATCTTTGGAATTAATGTGGAACAGTGCCACAAAATCTATTGGAATTAATGTGAAAAATTCCAAGATCTGAAAGTAACCAAGTTGTTGAGGCAAGTACCCTGCAATGTCCCCATGGTTAAGGTCAATACCAGCAACTGTATTGATTTTGGGGTTGTCTATTGCGGGTGCACAGAAAAGACTCCAGTGTAGTTGCACACATTGGATCCAACCCAATTTGATGTAAGATTGAGGGGATCTGAAAGAATGGCTTTTTTCCAAGCTTGTAAAGCTATGTATGCATTTCTGATTCTTGGATTTTCAAAGACAAATGATGGGTTAACTGTGACTTTTTCACCCGTATCACCAAATTAACCTGTGACTTTATGTTGTTTGGTTCAAATGAATATGATGAAATGTGAGTATGAATGTGGAGGAGAAGAAAGAGAGATATTTTTATGGGAAGTAAATATTTTAAGAAGTTAAATTAGGAGCATATTAATAAATAAAGACTATAATATCCCTGTTAAAATGTTTAAAAACGCTTCAAAACAAGTAATCAACTCCTAAAACACGCATGGTTATCAAAATTTAACTAAATCCTAAATGTGAGTGATCCAAAACGGTCATTATCAAAATAAGGGCGATCGAAGTGGAAAAATTATCAAATGTTAGTGATCTTTGGTGTCATTCGCCCTATATTTTAACTATGGAAGATGCAGTCAGTATTGAGAATGCACTGAAGAATAAATGTATTTATGTGTTACCAAGCCTATTTAATTGTTCCTGAAGCTCCATTGGAGAGCTCAACATATGATCTTATGATCGTAATGTGAGGTAAGTTTTAAAAGTTGATCCTTGTTCAAGAACTATTCTTCAGTAAATTTAGCTTTATATACAGTGAGAGACATAACACAAGGATAAAAGCGTGGCTACTGATTTAGTATAATCCAAGCATATAGGCTAATCATATTTGTTGTTTACACAATTTAGAAACAATTTTGAATGGTATGAAATAGTTATATTTATTAGTTTCTTGACACGAAATGTATATGCTATGCTTATCTCTTCTTTGATTCTTTTTTTCATCGGAAAATTTAGTTGATCTATATAAAACATTTTAATTTGTTTGGATGAGTCTTTCGGCATCTATCAGTTCTGCTTTGTTGTTCGACCAGTTCTAATTTGGAACTCTTTGTACTCATTTTCTCATTTATGTTTTTATGCGATTCTAGGATTTTTATCAATGTTGCCTTAGATACAATTTAAGAGTCACTTTATTTCTTTACCTATGATATACCACCTCTGACCATTTAATTAACATTTCACGTGTGACTTTTACCATAATTTACTTTTTTATTCATTCTTTTAATAAATACTCCCTCCATTTTTTTATTTGACGTTTTCGTATATTGAGGTGGAGCTTTGATCATTAATTACTAATCACTCATTATTATAATAACTATAAAATTTATATCATTAGATTCGTCTTTGAAAATAGTTTCATAATATTATATTCTTATAATTTTTGAACATATAGTTTAAGAATAACTGATGATCAAAGTTCCACCTTGATATGCGAAAACATCGAAAAAAGAAAAACGGAGGGAGTACAAGATTAATATCAATTTTTTCAATTATATTTTCATAATATTATTTTCTTGTAATTTTTCAATATATAATTAAAGTGAATTTCAATTAAAATGAATTGGAGGGAGTAATATAATTTTGGTATCCAAATTTATTCGTTTCTTTGTTTCCCTTTAATGAGGACAACGGCTTTTATGTGAGTTTCAGATGCATGCTATTCACTTTAAATCGCTTCTTGATTGGTCCAGGATGCTTTGCGTACGTTTTTGTTGCGAAAGCTGGACAATCTGGAAAAGGGTGATAGATGCCAAGTTACCATGATTTCCACTTGGACAACTGAGTTATATTTAGATAAGGTGCAAGTGATAATAGTGAAGATGGGGAACATTAGTTATGGATTTGATGAGATAAAGAGCTTACCATTTTCTTTATGTCTCAGATTAATCGCCTACTTTTGGAAGATGATACTGCTATGTATAACAAGAACTCCGAGTATCAATCTATTATTAAGGAGTTTCGGGCCTTTTTAAGTGACTCCAAGGATGTGCTTGATGAGGCAACAACCATGAAGCTACTAGAAAGGTGATTGCTAATCTCTAGATTTCCGCTATGTTCTGTTTGTTATATTTATATGACTTCTTAAGGAGTTTGGGTCCGTAGTCACTCAATGGGTGCATGCTTGACAAGCAATGTTATGGCTGTTCTCTCATTTTGGCACTTCAACTATTTCTTTTAGATGAAATTCCTACTTGTTACAAAAGGTAGGTGATGCTGTATTCTTGCATGCATAATTAAAGCCAGATTTACAAAATCATTGTGTTCTTGCATGCCTAACATATAGTAATCTCTCGAGACTGTAAATGTTTCTATGTTTGAGAGGTCAGTATATTTTTATCAATGCTTCCTTATTCATCGTTTTATTTGATTCATTATCATAATTTGTTACAAGTCTTCTTGTTCATTTGTTATTAGTTTTTACACAATCGAGTATGGATCTTGAACTTAGGTATCTCAAATAAGGCTGTCATCTCAATCTTCAACCATTATTAAGACATCGTGGCTCTTAGAACTTCTTTGTATTTTCCAGAGAAAAGTACTTGCAATCAGTATTTCTGTATTTATACTGTTTTTGCCTTAACTTGAACATTGCAGCTATGGTAGAGTTGATGAATTGGTGTTCTTTGCTAGTCTCAAGGAGCAATTTGAAGTTGTGGTTCACCACTATATACAGGTTCTTTTACTTCTCTTTTATGATGTTCGTCGGAACTTGGAAACCGAGGGCATGGCCCAAGTCTGTGGTATAAGCTCCTTTGTTTTTTGTGTCATGCATTCCCATTCCTCTCTCTCTTCATATTTTAAAATCTCTTTTTAAACTCTTGCAATATGAATCTTCTGGTGTTTGTGCCTAGCCGTGAAACTAAATGCACATGTTTTGATAGCTAACAGCATCTACATCAGATTACCTTTGTCATGTTAATTCCTAGCTTTCCAATTAGATACATGACCAGTTTACCTATCTTACATTACTTATAAAAATATCAATATTTGGGAGTGAAAAAGTTGATAGGAGAAGCCGGGGGTAGGATCGTCGGTGGAGTAAGGGGTGAGTGAGAATGAGAAACTATTGTGCTCAAATATGAGTTTAATAGAGAGGGTTCAAAGAGTATTCCAAACCAAAACACCTAAACATATAGATTTTCATTAAGGTTTAATCTGCGGTTTTCTGAGTTTTTTTTAACTCTGACTTACCTAAATTTAGTTTTAACTTTTTAGTGCTTAAAGGTAAGCTGATGTGGATCCTCCAATGCTCAGGTTTGTATCTGAGATGTCTGATTTAACATTTTATCATGTGTGGTAATGGTACCTAACATATCTTACATGATTACTATTGTTTTTTTCTTCGTTTTGGTTGAGAATTCGTAAGAGTTGTATATTAATAACATTACTATAATAAATCCAACAGTATTTGCACTTGAGATATGTGTGCATAATGCTTCACTGTATGCATGAGCAGTCAAATTTTTACTTCTCTTACAAGAGGATATATTGGTATATGTTTCTTCATTCTTTCTTGTAAAGTTCTTACTGAAATTGACTACTTATATTTGTTAATGGTTGCGAGTCTTTGAATGCTGAAGAATATAGATGGTCAAGTTATTATTGGAAAATATGTCTATCTGGGCTTGGATTCTGATCCTGTCTCATATTCTCCTTTATACAGCAAGGAGAAGCGAAGAAAGCATTACAAGTTCTTCAGAAACCAAATGTTCCTATTGAGTGCCAGGCATGTATTGTGAAAGTGCTATTCATTATACTGCAACAGTTTCCCGTTCTTTTGATTACTGAAGTACGTACGGATTATTATTTTTAAAATATTAGTGCTTGTTGCGTGCAGTATAAGTTTGCACCAGAGCTTATTATGCTGGATGCATACGAGACTGTCGAGTCATGGATGACTACGAAGAATCTGAATCCAAGAAAGCTTATCCCAGCTATGATGCGTTACTCAAATGAACCTCATGCCAGGTAATGTATATCCTCTCTCTTTCTCATGGACTGTTATTAGTCATGTTTCTATCATTGTGGAGCTAGACATGGCAAAAGCATAGGACCAATCTGGTCCCAGTCTGATAAGAAGGGCATAGTTTCCAAGAGTCCAGCTCCTCATCGAGCCTAACTCAGACAAAGAATGAGCAACATGAACTAAACTAGTCCATATATGAATCTGTATCATCCACCGGTCTTGGAGTTTGACTATTGGACTGCCAGATGTGTGTAGCCTGCCATAATGATATTTCAAAGCCTTTGGCTCTTACCAGACTTGTATAGACTTTTAGCTGACTCGAACTGACGTCTGTCGGACACTTATTGGACTCTAACCGAAAGATGAAAATATGGTTCTGTTAGACAAACGAAGCACATAGAACCAGACTTGGCATAGTAGTCAAGTGCGCTTACCGGCATAACGAACCTTGTTCTTGTTAAATAGAAAACAAAAATGAAACGTGTCTGCTCATTATCATTTTCTTTTTACTTATTAATATACAAGTATAATTTTTCGATTTTTTTTTTGACTCCTTGTATAGTGATGTTTTTAAAACATGAAAAAGTTCTATTTTCTCATTTCTTTTTCGGATTGTTTCGTAAAGGAGAAAACAACATAGATTTGATGAATGCAATTTTGTTTGTGTTGATTATATGGACTTTCCATACTATGTGCAGGAATGAAACTCATGAAGTAATAAAGTATTTAGAGTTCTGTATACATCGCTTGCAGAATGAGGATCCTGGCGTTCATAACTTACTACTCTCTTTGTATGTAAAGCAGGTAGAGTTGGTTTCCTCATGCATGCAGTGCTCATTAGAGTTTCCATCACCTCATTAAGCACATCTTCATTAAAACGTCCAGCTAACCTTTATTAACACCATTGGAACTTCACTTGTTTGTGAAGTTAACTTAGATAAGCTAATTGACGGATTTCCTTTAGGAGGATGAGAGTTCTCTGTTGCGTTTCCTCCAATCCAAGGTTGGTAAAGGACGACCTGATGGACCTGATTTCTTCTATGATCCCAAGTATGCATTGCGCCTTTGTTTAAAAGAAAGGAGGATGCGTGCTTGCGTTCATATATACAGCATGATGTCTATGCATGAAGAAGCAGTTGCTCTTGCTTTACAGGTATCAATTATTTAAGATTTTAATCTTAAGATTATTTGATTTCACTTTTTTATCCCACCCATATGTGTTTTTTATTAAATTGATCCGTTATTACCTTATGTGGGCCGAAATTTGATGCTCTAACATTTGATTCTGGGTTGAATAGTACACCTCTATGAAGCTGGTATACAAATTCTATTCACATTATTCAAGATCCACATAGTAAAACACAGGAGTGAAAGAGAAGTGAAGGAAATGAACTCATGCAAGCCCAAGGCAGGCTCACTAGTAAGGAATGGATTTAACCTGACAATATATGCAGGTCCTAATCAATTCCTTTCCCTGGCTGAACTTTTGATGGGTACCTGTAGCACCTAACAACTGAAAAAACTCATGCACAAAGACATATTCTGCACCAAAAAGACACTGAATAGCTGATCAATAAAAGTGAAAGAAGGGAATGAACATATTATCCTGGGATTGATTTTCATTTTGGTTCTACATAATTAGGCAATGATTGGTATAATTCTTCATATGCTAGAGTTAAGAAAATATGCATCCATATTTCTTCTGTTAAGAGAATATTACAGAATGTTCTCTGATGTAACAGATTGATCCTGAGCTTGCTATGGCTGAAGCAGACAAAGTTGAGGATGAAGAAGAATTAAGGAAGAAGTTGTGGCTCATGGTTGCCAAACATGTCATTGAACAGGAGAGGGGAACTAAAAGGGAAAACATCAGGAAGGCAATAGCATTTCTTAAAGAAACAGACGGACTATTAAAGATCGAGGATATTTTACCTTTCTTCCCTGACTTCACCTTGATTGACGATTTTAAGGTACCCTCTTCTGCTACTTCTTCCCTGCCCGAGTTTGAGTCCTTGCAATGACAATGACCGTATTCTCTTCATAATTTTTTTTTGGTATAATCATACTCAATTCTTCCTACATACTCAATCGTTCCTATACTACATTTCCATATAGAAATCTTCGGGTTGGTATTAATAAATCCTGTGTCTGAGTCTGAACAACTTAATTTTTAGAAATCAGGATCAAGCATCAAGTATGGAAGGCAATTCTACATGATCGAATTTGAGTGACATCTCTTTAAGGTCTATATTTGACTAAGGTATTGTATGCAGATATGCTTAAACTAGGTATGCAGATATGCTTAAACTAGGGACTTGGTAATGTTGGTTAAATCAAGTGAACATAAATTCAGAAACTCTTGTGTGATATTTATCCTGCATATCGTATTTTCTTATATTTAATGTTCGAAGAATTAGTGCTCTAGCTATGTTTTATCATTGCTGCCTGGTGATATGCATCTCTTAAGTGATGTTCAATGATGTGATATGAGGCAATGGGTTGTATCCAATACTGCTCTTGTTGGACTATTTCCTATGTTCATGCTCGAGTTTATTGAATACAGATGTCCTTATTTTTCCATGATGTAAGGTCAGGTATACATGCATGCATGATTTGAATAGCCTACAAATAGAAAATAAAATTATTAATCTTCTGGAACGCAGGCTAATTTCAAGAAACATATTGTTGGTGCTTTCATATTTTTAACTAGTAGCAATGGATTAGTATGTAATATTTAACATACATAATTTGATAAATTTATGTGTTAGCTCACTAATATATTTATGATTAGCTATTTACTTCAAATAAATAAATTGTAAATATTCTAATAGTAAGGTATTTTTTAAATTAGAATAAACATTGATTTTTGTTCTTCTAGTTGTATGCAAATTTCCATGAATATATTTCTAGATTCAAATCCTGAAATAGATATAATATAATGTAGAATTTTTTATAGTTTTAGGCGATATATAATGGGATGGGTAATAAGTGACTTCAAATATCTATTTTTTCAAGTATTTTAATATAGTCTTTTTAGGAGTTACAAAATTATATTCCTAAAATTTAAAGTACATATAACTAAGATTTTCATTCTTTTCCATTTTTGAATTTATCAAAACATTTATATATAACTTAAAATACACAACTCAAGCTTTTAATAGTTTCATCTTTATCAAAGATTGTAGAATGTTATATAGTAGATACATTCATAAATCAACATATCAAATTCTATGCATAATAGTAAAAAACAAATACTGCATAGAAAAATAATTAATCAAAAATTATTTATAATAATTAGTAGTTAGGTACCTTTTTCGTTTACTTCATGCAAAACTCTAATTGTCTATAATTCTTCTTCTTATATATATATATATTGTATATAAAAAGAGAATGAGTAAAAGAAAGAAATATAATATATAGAAAATAAAAAATATAATATAATATAGAAAAATATTTTTATGTGCTCGTATTCAAAAAAAGTAGAAGACGAAACTACGCTAATAAGTATCGAAGATGGTCATAAAATTTGACTCTTGTAATCTGGTGTCATTTGTAATAAAAAATGATTTTATATATTAATATTTTTATAATCTTTGGTATTAGTATAATAATGAGTATTCCATTCATAACATTATTTTTCATTTTATGTCAATGGCAATATTAAGAGCCAAGTAAATTATGCAATAAAGAAGCAATTCAATACAATGGTTATTTTATTTATAATGGTACATTTTTCATTTCATTCATGCCAATGAGTTCATGGTAAGAGCCAAATAACTAATACAATTGTGATAATAAAGATAATAATAAGATGCAAATAATTAATTTTAGTTGAAATGTTTTAGTTGGAAGGACAAAATGTTCTTAATAAAAAATGAAAGAATCGTTTATTTTATCTTAACTTTCAGAAGATATATAAATATAGATTTTTAATCATTATTTAAACTAAATATTTTTTTATTCAAGTTTTATTTTAACATAAAGTCTAACATTATACTATTTTATTTCTTAGATAATATGATGATTTCATAGCATATTATTGTATTATTCATATGATATTTAACAATGATATACACAATAATGTATTAGACTATATATATTAGAATATATAGAACTCTTGATATTTTTATCAACCATAAAATGATTATAATTATTAAATGTAATAATTATATAACTTCATATTAAATGATTATTATTTGTGAATTAATGTCTAGTAATTAGAGTATTTCGGGAGGACATAAGTGTCTTTACAAAATGGAAAGAAACTCACACTTTTAAAGATATAGATATAGATTTAATAGGGAATAACTTCATCAAATTTAGTAAATGATTGCAGGAGGCGATATCCTCTTCACTGGAGGACTACAATGAACAAATTGAAAAACTAAAGCAGGAGATGAATGATGCAACTCATGGTGCAGACAATATTAGAAATGATATCAGTGCTCTAACACAACGATACACCATCATCGATCGTAATGAGGAATGTGGGGTAATGCTCTCATGTCCTTACAATTCCATTCTATTGATCCCTTTATATATTTTAATGGCTTCTCCTGACCATACTAGTTAATGTAAAGTGTTACCTTTTCCATCCTTGCATATATATTAGGGTTAATGGCATGGGTAATTCTATGTTCTGAATGTTTCAGGTCCCTTTATTTTTGAATCGTCTGGGTCGATCGCGTTCAGGTCATTCTGGCAGATTAAGTATGTCACTTGAAGAACACATGACTTTTCAGTAAGGGCATTTTTGTATTTTCACTTAATCAAACCGGTGATGTACTCGAACTTTTTCAAAGATAGGTGATCGGCGGGATGGTTTTGAAGCTTGTCGTGATCGTGGGTAAACATGGTGATCGATTAGTAGGTGGGTAAGCGTAAGCGGGGTAATTTAGTCAATTTTACATTTAAGCGTTAACAATGACCCAGCAACCTGATATAACATTTGATACCCTTTCTCCTCGATTTTGTTACTTTCAGTTCGATTTTAAGACATAATTTTCGATATCGATGCATAACAAATTGAACTTTCCTAAATTATTTATCCTTATTTTATTTCTCCCGTTTCTGATACTCAAAACAAAAGTCATACTAGTTTGATTTCAGATTTGACTGCAAATGCCTGCAGTCATCTTTGGAGAAATATAGAGAAATGAAAATAGGGGTAGAAAAGAGTTATAAGCTTGAGTGAATTATAATTGAAAAGAAGTGTCATTCTTGCAATCCTCGATCTGATGCTACTTGATACTCAAATTATCAAGTTACCATGTCCCAGCCTTTGATCCTTACGACTACGAGAACTTCCTTGAAGTCATCTTTGGTTTAATTCAAAGATTCGATCGGCGATTATATCCCCGATTTAGATATTTGTGGATTCTTGTGGGTTCAGTTCAGCCCCGAATTTCACGAGTGCCCAATATTGTTCTTATTTTGGTGGAGTTTAATGTTCAGTAGAGATGGGGTTTGAATTGGGAAGATGAAGATGAGGATTAGGTATTAGGATTACTAATTTGGAAAAGAAATTGGGAATGACATTGTGATTGGGTGAGAAAAAGGGATGTCAAATGTTATAAGAGAATAATTTTGGGTCATTAATAACATTTAAATATTGAAGTAACTAATTTTATGTTTTACTAATGTTGATGTCGATCACTATGTTTGCCTAATGTTATCGGTCGTCCTTTTATGTTTGGCTTAGTCGCGATCGATCGCTTATCTTTGAAAAATTTCGATCGATCACCCGGTTCGATTAAGTAAAAGGCGAAAATGCCCTTCTTGAAAAATCACGTGTTATCGTGACATATAATGGTGATATGGCGGAATGGGTGATCATTTGGAGCATTTAAGAGATAGGTGATCGTGGAAAGCATCTTTGTAATGGTAAGGGATGATCATCTTTACCTAATGTTACCAGTCGACCATATATGTTTTAAAATGATCCGGTTGATCACATATGTTTAGAAAAGTGTCCCATCCACCTTACCCGTTGGATTTTCCTTAAAATATTCGTTAAATCGGTCACATGCATGACATATGCTTAAATCCCTTAAAATAAAAGCTTAAATTAGTATAGCCAATGAACTATATGAATTATCAATTTAAGCATTCAACTTTCTATTTTTTCAATTTTTTTCCTGGTGGTAATTTAGGTGTTATAAAAATTCATTTCACAAAAGGGTAATTTAGGAATTAAACAAATATAAGATTTATGAGACCATTTTTTAAAATAAACGAAAACTGATATTATTTTTATAAAAATACAAACTTTAATCATTTTCAACCTTACTCTCACCCCGCCCTTAATCTTCAGCCTTTCCAATCTTTGCTCACTTCTTAAAATTCTCTTTTATATAATTGATTTTCGTCAATTTTATAATCAGTTTATTTCTAAATTAACCCCAAGTCTCCAATCTTTGATCACTTCTTAAAATTCCCTTTTATATAATCGGTTTTCGTCAATTTTAAGACCGAAATGAAGGTCAGGGGCATATTGAAAGTTAAAATGAGTTTAGGGGGCAAATTGAAGATTCGCGTATAGTTCAGGGGGCGGATGAATTGAAGCAAAATAAGCCCAAAAAACATCACCGCCTTCACTTCCAACCTTCCGCTAACCGATTACATTTCATACCCACAAATTTCTCACCGCCATCACCTCATCCTCCAACTCCACTACTATCAATTCGATATTTTTTCATAAAAGAGGGGTTAGGTGGTGTTTGGGGGGGGGGGGCGGAACAGCCAGTACATCTACTATCTCTAACAATGTCCTTGTCCCTGCTAATGGGTCATCTCTGAGCTTTTCAGAGTATTGATCTAACAATAATTTTTTCAAAAACATTAATTTAGATTTCATCAACAATTGGAAGTACAGAGGGTACTAATGTAAAAGCTGATAACTAATGTAAACGTGAATGGTTTGGGCAATTCATTCCTATTTACTGTAATGAAGGACGATTTTTAGTAATTGAAATCCAATTCATTTTTTACATGGCCAATTGTTTCAGTAATTGTAAGAAGCACTGTTATCTTGGTGTCCATGTCTCATTTGTCAGCACTAATTTATCTCTGTCGAATCTTTTCGGGGAGAGTTACGGTTTGCAAGGTATTTTGGTTTTTTTTGGGGGGTTTATTTTAAGACTGTTGGGAGGGGGGGGGGGCGAGGGGCATGATCTGTTGGAGAATTGTTTGTTTTTTTTAAAAAAAATTGTATTGTGATCAGACAAAATACCCCAGAAAGTAAGCGACACGTGACTGAGTTAACGGAAAAATTAACTAATAAGGTAGATGAGACAAATTTCTAAACATAGGTGATCAATCGGGTCATTTTTAAATATAGGTGATCGACTCGTGACATTATATAAAGATAGGTAGGTAATCATCCCTGCCATTAACCCTATATTAAATATAGTTGTGAGTATAGGGACTCACATTTGTAATGATATAGCTTTTGAATTTGAAAAAAGCTAGAAATGTATTTTGATGACGAATAATAAACTGATAGGTTGTGAAAAGAACACAAATACATGAGGAAATAGCTCATCATTTATACATAAAACTAGTACTAGAAAGGGTGTTATTTAGTTATGAGCTAAGCAAATAACTAGATAGATTTTCATTTTTTTCTAACTAGATAGAATTTCATTTTTTTTCTTTGTCATACTTTTTATTTCAATAAAGCAGTGTTTTGAGTTGATTCCAATTTTCAAGGAAGCCTGTTGTTTGAAAATTTGTCTTTCTGGCCTCTAGTGTCTTCAAATTAGGCGTTGGACTAAAAAATGCTCGAAAAATACCAAATTTTCCTTCTTTCTATGAGAGATAATTTATTTGTCATTCTCCCCCTTCAGCATGACTCAATATATTCATTTTTCATATCCGAAGCTTCCAAAACTTTATCTAATGTTCACTATAATTGCTTGGTATACAAGGTTTGTCAAAGGAAGTTACTAAATATGGGAGGTGAAGTGGCTAGGGGATACACATCAGTTGGATTGATGGCACCATTCTATGTGTTTCCTTGTGGGCATGCCTTTCATGGACAATGCCTGATTGCTCATGTGACCAGGTGTACCACTCCAGCACAAGTGAGTATCGAATAGCCCCCTGTCCTCTCCCCCTCCCTCCTGTTTTCTTCATACGGTTAAAACCCAAAAGCATCTTTTTGAAAAGTAAATCCTGGAAGTATCAACTAATTGTGTAATCTTATTTACTCGATATAAACACTACTTAAACCAAATTCATACTGTTTGTTGAATGGAAAAGATTTTTTTCTTTTTATCATGTAAATATTTACCTTTTAGATAATGTTTTTGGCTTATATCTTTACTCTAGGTTAACAGGTTTTCGTTTTCTTCTTGTAAACCTAACTGCAGGCTGAACACATACTGGATCTTCAGAAGCAGCTGACACTACTTGGTAGTGGTTCAAGGGTTCAATTAAATGGTTCCTTTGCTGAGGAAGAAACAATAACTAACATGGCCCCCATGAACAAGGTGCGGAAAGTCACTATATAGGCATCACATTCATGCATTCAAGACATAGTATTACTTTATGGTCACCCATTTAGGCCAGACAGCTTGTTCTATATGGTGATCTGATATTGCAATGTTATCAGTTTTTATGTCTTACTTTGCCTGATATCTTCTAAATATTTTACCTGAAGTTTGATCTGTACTTCCTTTGTTGGCCACTTTCACACTTTCCAGAGCCTTTAAAAAATCCAAAATATAAACTATTCTTTTCGATGTTTAAATGATGTGCAGATTCAGTCTCAAATGGATGATGCTGTAGGAAGTGAATGCCCATTTTGTGGTGAACTGATGATCCGTGAGATTTCTTTACCTTTCATCCTCCCAATGGAATCAGATGAAGTTGAATCGTGGGAGATCAACTAAGATAAACCTGGAAATCATAAAGGTCTCTTTAACGGTGATTGTTCAACTAAAGGTAGCTAATATATCATATCTACTCAGAGAGCCCATCAATCGTAAACGTGTAGAGTCGAGGGAGTACTTGCCATACTATATAACCAAATTGCGAACCCACTTAATGTTTAGCTAGCAGGCTGTTTGTAGGTGAGTTGGTGCGTTTCTTTATTGTATTTGTTCTTAGTGTATGCAGACTCTTGCATTCTGCAGTTCTTGTCATCAGCTTGTATCTAGTTTGAGAGTGCAGATTGTGTGGGCAATAGAAGATTGTGTTTTATGGTGTTTGATAGAGAAGATGACTGCTGAAGTTAGATTGTTGATCCATAAGAGTAGCATTTGTTTTCCAACGTTTTTGACAGAAAATTAATCACTGTAAACATGTTCCCCAAACAAGAGAACACAAACTAAGCAAGATCGCTAAAGAAAAGCAATGCCACAATTATGAATATGTGAATCGAAGGCTCGATAGGTTTCGACTCGAATAACTCAATTACCACTTTCTGCGTTAGTGTTGTATTTTAGGTACATAATTGTAACTATCCTAACAGTACTCGTGTCAAATAAACGATTTGAATCGGCATACTCGAAGCTGATGGGTATTGTGTTCCTCACCTTTTCACAATTTAGTTGATGTTCTTCAACTCAAACTTACAAATTTACACCAACTTGCATTACACCCCACAAGAAATACCAAAGTTTTACAACCTTCTGATAAACCCTCCCCAATTTTAGATCTGCTATCAAACTAATATGGAGTATTAGAAATATATCTGTATTGTATGACAAAAAACAAATCTTTTGCATTTCATATCAGCAACATTTTCTTTAACAATAAAGAAGGGCAACTACTAGTTGGCCAACAAATAGGAGTCATTTCTTTTACAAATCACCAACACATATTTTCCTACATGTTCACTATTCTAACTGGAGATCATGATCAAGGTGTAACAAAATAACCTTGACAACAGAACCATGCTACAACAAAGCCTAGAAGAGCTCCGGCAAGGACCTGGGATGGTGTATGACCAAGAAGTTCTTTGAGCTTTCTCTGGCTAATAGGATGCCCTTGGAACAAATCAGCAACAATCATATTGAGAACCTGCAATCACAAAATGAGGGTAACCCCATGATGACATATTATATTTTGGTAACTATTTGCAGGTGGTTTGTTTGATGCATGCAAATACACAATGGTTTTTCATTTTCATTGTTATCGTGGGCAGGAATATAAAGAACTCTATAATGACTCTTGTCTCGTCCTAGTTTAGATGGGACGGAACATAGAGAATTCTGTATTGACTCATGTCTCATAATAGTTCACACAAGTATAATACTGGCAGGGATATATAGAACTCCATCAAATATGATCTAAGAATGGAAGATATATAAGAAGAATGGGGCTGAAGTAAGAGTTTTGCGGCCTAGCCATGAAGATATCAGTTTACATCGTCGTGCCTCATGATGTAGCTAATGTATTCCTTTTTCATATCAGTTATGACAAAGATACTCCAATGAGCTTCAAGTAACACATCAAATTGCTTTACATTCTTTTGAACATTTCTTTTTAATGATTTTGCTGTATAAGATAATAACACAACTAAATTTCCTTAATTATTGAACATTAAAGACAACCTCAACTACCATTATCAGAGGAGCCACAGTTGTCTTCTTATGTCCAAATTTCCACTGGCTTCTAATGAGTGCATATTTTATCAAGGGGTAAAAGCGTAACAGTAAAGAGGAGTGTATTGGGTTAGAGAGGTTCAAAGACAAAGTAGACAGTGGCAGGATCTTGGTTAGAAGAAGAGGAGAAGAGGATGGAACCAAATCTTCACATATAAGAGAAGATAGATCAAGCTACGAAGACGTTGGAAACTTAATATTCTCATAATCTGAAGCAACCTATAAATTGGATAAAGGAGGGACCATTGAAGGGATAGTAGAAGTATGAAGGAAGTAAGAGGAAAAAACAAAACGGAAAAGAAGTAGATCATCGGCATCAAAGCAGAGGACTGCCTCCTCAACTTCTCTCGATTCCTCCCTCATCCTCACTTCCAAAAAACGATTTTATCCCCTTCCCCACTCCACTCAACCAGTTGTATTATCACATTCTTCTGCAGATTATGATTTATTCAATCCATGATTCAACATCAAATCTTCTACTCATCCTAGATATTTCCAGAAAGGAGAACTAAATGACGGCTCTGAGAAGCAATCTCAAGGCAAAATCACTAGAAGTATCCAATGGAGAAATATATTCACAGGCAAATCTTTGGTTCAACAAGTTATGGTCTACAAAAATAAAATCAACTTTCAATTTTGTTATATGCTATTGAATGAAAAGCAGGAAAAATGACAAAAATAGAAAACATGTTGAGGGAAGTATCAAGAACAAGAGTGTGAAGGAACCAATTTACCTCAGCTTGCATTCCAGCATGTCTTCTAACACCAATAGCATCATACATAACAATCAAGCTGAACCAAAAACAAACCGGAAACAACGAATCCGCCATACCATGACAAATTGCCACTGAGGTTGTAAGAGCAGCACATAATGCAGAATGTGAAGAAGGCATTCCACCAGAAGCACATATAATCCTGAAATCCCATTTCTTCTCTACACAAAAATTCAAGAAAACCTTCAAAGATTGAGCAACTACCCAAGCAAATAACCCTGAAACAAAAGTTGGGTTGGCTGCTAAAGTAGCAACAATTGGACTAATCTTAACCTTTGCACTTGAAACAGCCATTGCAAAGGTTCCATTTTTATACAAAACATCACTTTTCCAACTACCATTATTTCTATAATCTTGAAATATTGTTACTAAAAATGGATTCTTTGAGGTTTTTGATGCAAATGATTCAATTTTTTTGATAATTGGAAGCAAAATCGAAAAGGGTCTGTAGTAAAAATATTTATTGTTATGAGAAGAGCATTTTATTGGTCTTTTGTTGATGTTCTTCAATGAAAAGGGGCTGGGGTATTGATGAACTAGGTTTAACAGTGGAAAAGAATCCATACATATGAAGAAAAAGGAGTTTGAGAAAAGTTGATGAGTTTGCATTGAAATTGAAGAGGAGTTGAGAAATGGAGGGAGGATTCTTAGAGGGGGTTGAAACTTGAATATACCATTTGATGATGCTTATGCTGTCTTACAGGTCAAGCTTCTAAAGACCAATTGGAACATGCCAATAAGACATCTCCAATAGGCATTTCAAAATCAATAATATTTTAGAGATTGTTGTCTTTTATCAATCTAAATGCTCCTTAATATTTATAATTGGATTACAAATATTTTGCACAACTTACAACTCCTTAATAGAGTAAATAATAAATTGAAGCTTCTTGCATCTTTGAATATAAATGTTGAAGATTTTAGAAGATGTGTGAATTTTATATCCGAAAGCGACGATTTATCGAAACCTTTATGTATAAGCTTCTTTTATCTTACTATAACGAAGATATGAATCAAATCCAACTAAACACTTTTTTCATAATCTAATTGAAGCATAATCTATGAGAGTTTTGGTATTTCAAAATGAAAGATTTTGGCTTTAAAAAGTTGTTCAAAGGCTTAGAAAGAAATAGAGGTAGAAAGGGGTTTAAAAACCTTGATTGAAGCTCAAAACGGTGAAATTAGAGCCGCCGTGAGTGCTCCGTCGAGCTCTCGGTCTCGATAGAAGAGTCGATAATCTTCTTAAACTCTTTCAGGTGCTCTCTCGAGCCCCCAGCACATATGATATGAGGTCACGATAGTGGGAAACTTAAAAACACCAACTTGACTTACATTATAACTCTGATTTGACTATTTAAAATGCCATTGGAAAGTTCTTTTCAAACCCTTTAGAATATGAATCAAACTTGAAAATTTCTTATTTTGGCAAATATCATTTGAGATATAAATATTTTGATAAATATTTTGTCAAAAATTACTCTCATTTAAAGACGTCAAATCGAAGAAAAGTGAAGTAAAGGTTGAGCCGTGACTTTACTGGGCTCCGGCTTGCTTTCAAACCTCGTCTCCTCTGATCTTGATTCTTTGTTATCTCTTCTTCATTACTTCTTGGTCGCTTTCATGACCAGGTAAATGTTCGACTTCTTCGTCTTCAACGTCATTTTTCTATAAACTCTTGAGTCCTCTCGATGACTAATTGTGGTTGATCTGCTTCCTTGTCGCCTTCATCTTTAAGCTAAATCAATAATGCATTTTTCACTTTGAGGCTCATGAGCTTTCTTCATTTGTCTTGATGCATTGATCTTAATACTTGCTTCGTATGACCCATCAACTTTATATTCGAAAAGCATTTTTCTACTTGTGCTTTGTAAGATTAAATAACCAATACCACATGTTAGATAGTAAATCGATATTTAAGTCATCGTTCTAAAAATAAGGTTAATGCGGACTCGTAGTCCAACAAACTTCCCACTTTTGATGATATTAAAACAATATCAAACACGTATCATAAACCAAATAAGGATTAATCACAAAGACATATGGTTTGCTCAAAAACACATACTAGATAAAATTATGCGGAAATAACTTCGTTAAGCCTAGCGATTGAATTGTATTGCGTATAGCCGGTTGGTGGTGGGACAGGAGATAGTATACATAAATTAGAATAAAATCGATATCACAGAGGCTAGTATTATAAAATGATATTTTTTGTCACGGGAAATTTTACATTTAAGTCGGTTTTCATAATAATTTAAGCAGCGAAAGTGGAGATATAACAGAAACTTTTACCAAAGCGAGACCTTAAACCATTCTAATATCTTCCACCTACCACCACTACCTTCTTATTCTTATCATCATATCGTCCTTATCATCAAAAACTCATTCTCTTAACCCCACAAAAGAAGGCCGGAACTACCTCCTTTTCCCTTGAATTTTACTGTTTATTGGTAGAAATCTGTGGAATCCTAGTTTCATAATCGTTTTCCATCTCGTTCATCAAAGGTATGATTTTTAATCTTGAATCTCTCCGTTTAAGGCTTGAGTTGACTTTTTTATATATTTGATTTTGTGTTGACTTTTAGATTTTGACTTTATTATGAATAGAAATATTATCTAAGTTGAGTTTATGAGATTAGAATTATTTAATTGATTATTGAGGTTAGAAAGTGTTGTTTTGTTGAGGGTTGACTTTGTTGACTTTCTTAAGTGCTAAATTGTAATATGAGGTTGAGGACTTTAATATAGTTATTTTGAATATACAAGTAGTGGTTTTGATGTGGATTAGTGAGAGACAAGGTTGAAAGTTTGGGAGTTGGGATAGTAGTTAGTGTTTGAATTGGAGGTTGTATTTAATGGTTTAATTAGTTGGCGATTGATTGTTGGATTGATTAGAATGTAGTTAAGTTGGAATTTTAGAAGTGTATACTAATTTTGGGGATAGGATGATTACTAAAAGTTAATTTGAATTGTGAGATGTGGTATAATACTCGGGGTTTAATAGATGTTAAGAGAGGTACGGAATGTGTTATAATGTATAATTTCTTTGAATAGGAGTCGAGCCGGACTATGCATTGGACTACTAGGTTATCATTATTGCTTTTGGCAACAATGGTGAGTACAAATCTCACGATGGAAACCCTTCATATATATTATGTTTATATATTTTTGCATGTATTTTGTCATGGGACTATTTTGACATGTGTATGATTATTGAGATTAACATTCTGAGATAGTTGTGATTATGATTCGTATTGTGAGATTGTGGTAGTCATTGTGATTATACCATGTGTCTTTGTGTATTAATGCTTGTGTTGCGTTGGTACGTGTCTTTGTGTGTATAATTTTAGCAAATTTATTTTGGTCGATATAGTATATACGTATATGTGGAGAGGGTGGCCCCGGGAGGTTTGGTGTGATATGCATATTGAGGGGGTAGCCGGTCGGGAGGTGGATTCCTCGTCTGATTATTTGTGGAGGTGGATTCCTCATTTGTTTATTGTTTGTGGAGGTGGATTCCTCATTTGATTATTTGTGTGTTGAGGCGGTTTTGCTTAAACGAATATGCGTTATTGATGGTTATAAGCTCATGTGTATAGTATTAGGTGACATAGTATAAGAGGATTCAGTGTGTGGACAATTGTCGTTGTGTAGCGCAGTTGAAATAATATATGCATATGTTATATATATAGTATGATTATATGTGATTGGGTAAAATACGTGGTATTTGTATTCACTCAGCACATAGGCGACTCCACTTTTCTCAATGTTGAGGCGTTTTATGCCTATGATACCCAGGATCGTCGTTAGTTGAGGTGGGCGAGGATACATTATTCTTTAGTAGCGTGAAGATCGTAGGTGGCGATGGTGGCATAGAAGTCCTCGTCATTCTCCTTTTATTTAATGGAAGCTTAGTATATTTAGACTTTATTATTTGTATTTTTAATGAAATTACGGTTGTCATACTTTTTCCTATGTTGGATTTCTTGTGTATTCTGGGTTGTATTATTCGGGTGGATTTGTATTGATTTGAGATTTGTTTGTCGGGTGTGTTGTTGGAACACCACGATGGACTAAGTTTATCTTTGTTAATGTCGGCGAGTCATTTTGTTATTATCCAAATTGATTGGTGACTATAGTATCGGGTTATTGTAGTCTTAACCTCAGGCGTGGCCGACTTGGGGTGGAGTGGATTACAATATCAATATGAGAATGTATGTATATTTCATGGCATCACACACATTTCTCCCCTTTTTCTCCCTACATAAAGGTACAAATTAAACATAATAAGATACCACAAAACATGTTAAGCAAGGATAATGATTTTAGCACATTTGGCATGAATCCTTACCGGCGAAAAAGATAAGCAATGAAGCATACAACAAGTGTATGACATCACACAAGAAATCCATTTCAAGGTTCAATCTGAGTTACCTTAAATAAGCAAAGTGATGTCAAACATATGCCATGAAATATATTAAGAACAATGACATATGAAATAAATTGTGCTTCAATTCTCCTCTTTCAAAAATTTGAAAAACTTCAAAGAATAAGTAATAGGATCGTCCCTCAAATAAAGTTATCATCAGGAAAGAAGGTATATAAAGTTTGTCAATTCGTCCCTCGAATAAAAGGTTCTCTGGGATAGCGAAGACTCAAGTACAATATCATCTTGAGTAAGAGGCCCTTGATCTAACGATCTCATTGGAAGGCAACAATTGAGGCACAAGGATGATAAATAGTGTGTATTATACCATCTTTTAGAAATAAAGCTATAAAATCATATGATATATCTGGCACCAAGTTTTAACAAGTTTTGAAGATTTGAGAGAAAAGAAGCATAAGATTTTGTTAAAACAAGTTGGACTATGAATGTCTTGAGGATAAATAGAAAGTTTTCATATATCATTCAGACATTTCTAAAAGCTAATCTGTGTCGTCCTGATAAGCTTGACGAAAAAGTCACAAGTAATTTAGTAAATCCTTTCTTCAAAAGAGTTACATGAAAACATGAAGTATATTGATTTGTGAAAAGTCATAAGAAATGTATCTAGGATAGAACTTTTAAGTATAATACATCTCAAATGAAAAGAAAGTCAAATACTCATGGATAGATATAAATGAAGCACATTTGACTATAAGGCATATTCAAACGACTTTGAGTTTTGGAACCAATTTTAAGCATGTGGTTGAAAAAGACACGAAACCAAAATGTAAGGTTCAAGTGGAATACGATTTTAAAAACATGAAACACAATCCACTTTTCTTGTACAAACCAATGAAAACATAGAAACAAAGATAAAAGCGATATTGGCTTCGCCTTAAAATAATGTTGAGAAGAATTTTGAAAACAAAGTTTTCTAAAAACTCTGAAAGATTATTCAAAACAAAAAACAAGAACATCTCTAAAAATGAATGAATTTTAGAACACATGTTTAAACTCAATCATATTCTCATAAATTGTCAAGACCTTATCAAATTCGCATATTTGAAGTATGCATGGCCATCAAGATAATATCTTCTTGAAAGATGAGCGTTTAACTTTCATGAAGACGAAGGCATTCAAAACAATTAAACAAATATGAAGTCTTAGGCACAACTCCCCCTCATATAATAAGTCTTAGGTATGACTCCCCCGCCGTATAAGGTACATAAATGGAGTCTTGGAACCGACCCTTTCTCGCATGCCAATATATAACATTTGAGCATAAATACTGTGAAATAGGCAAGTGAACAATTATAAAGCCCACAGGAAAAAACATTGATCACGCTCAGCAGGCTTGCTTAAAAATAGTGTATACTTGAAGCAAGTTGAGATGTAGGAACTCAAACTACTACGTGAAGCTCAAAATAAGATGACAATATCGCGCATTATTGTAATAACCGTTATATTAAAAAAATTTAATTTTTTTTTTTCGATTACGATAGTGGGATGGGAGATAGTATAAATAATTTAGATAATATTATTTAAGTAAATTATTTGGGCGAATTACATTTATAATTTAGTAGAATAGTACAGGACAATTCGAGTTAAGTTAGATAGGAAGTGTTCAGCTCGGTCTAGCGTATTCGAACTACAAACTCTGTCTGAGGTTTTAGTTGACTTAAGAGCTAAGTATCATCTTCATCTTATCGACCAAAACTTACAAAATATCTTCTCCCGTTTCTTAACGTTGGCCGAGATCCGTTGGATGAGCAAGCCAAAATTTTCTTCCGTTTCTTCGCTTTGTTGCATATAAAGATCCTCGGTTGTTGTTAAAGCTTCCTGACATCTTTCCTATTTTTGAGTGAAAATAACGTTTTTGGTTGATTTTGAGGTTGACTTTTGGTTGGCTTTTTACATAATTCAATTTTATGATGAATCTTAGTTTGTTATGGATCTTTATGAGTATATAAGTGATTAATTGTCATGACTTAGAGATTAGGTTTGAAGATGTTGAGTCGAGGTTGACTTTTAGGTTTTGGTTGACTTTTTGGGTTGATATTTTTATAAGACTTTAAATGTGTAGGGAGTTTAATTGGGACACTTGTTAGTTGTTGTGATGTTAAATTCTTTGATTTAAGAATTAAAGGGAATTAGGTTGAAAAAGATGTTATTTCCAAGTTGGGTTATAATCGATATTTTGGAGTATAGGTTGTTAATTATGGACTTGATGGTTAGATGAATGATAACATAAGTTGATTTGAAATGTTAAAATTATAAGATTGAAATTCTAGCGGGGAGAATCGATTGGGTTGTGTCTGTGAGTTATTGATTCGTTGTGTTACTCGTCATTTTGAACCCGTTTGAAATAGTTCCACTAAGAGTTGGTAAGCGTGTCTTCTAGAATGCAGGTATTGTAGTAGGTTTTAATTATACTTTACGGGTGTTTTGTTAGGAGTTGATCGTGGTAGAGACGGGATTACCTTGATTGTGTTCATGAGTTTTGGTAATTACTTGAAGGTGAGTACTTATCTACATGGGTGTGCTTCACGATGCCTGCTAAATTGTGTGAACATGTTATTGTGGTATGATTATGTGAGAATGATGTACATGTCATTGTGTTATGATTACGTGAGAATGATATACATGTTATTTGTATGATTATGTGTGATTCATTTGTGTGAGCCATGATATGATTATGATTATAATGCAATGGCGTTGAAGATTTGCTTAGGTAAAGTAATAGCTTGGCTCTGACTTATAATATTTACGATTCTATTGTGGCCTTGTAAACCTTTGGTTGTATTCTGTGGCATATCGGCGCTTATGTATTTACTGTGGCCTTGTCGTGATTGTGTTTGGTACTACAGATTGTGAGATGTTTTAGTGTGTACTTAGATATTGTTTGGGAGTAGAGTAGTTGGTTATTGAGAGGTGATGGTTAGAGTTATGTATGACAGGAGTGACTTGAGTATCGAGGAGTTGACCACATGTTGGGATGATTAGGGGTTAGGCGACTCTCCTTCCTTGAGGATATGTGGCTATTGGCCTTATACTACGATATAAGAGCGGGTATGACTCTTTTGATCACTTTCTTGTGTGCATTGTCCCTGAGTGTGGCCTATACTCTGGTATAAATTTGTGTGGTTTTGGCCTTATACTCTGGTGCTCTGAGAGAAGCGGTATGAGTCTCTATGATCACTTTCTTTTGTGTGCCATTGTCGGTGTGGCCTATACTACGGTATAGGCGTAAGCGAGGTTTGGCCTTATACTTCGGTATAAGGCGGTGTTTATTAGCGGTTTGTCCATTCCTGTGGTGAGCGGATTGAGTATATCTTGGCGTTAGAGGTTGTGGTATACTTGTGGAGATATGAGAGATAGAAGGTGATGACTAGAATTATAGTCGATGTTGGGTCTCTTTGATTTTATTACACAGGTGATTGTGTGCTATTTGGGGCCTTCTATTATATCTTAACATATGCACGAGACCTTCTTTGGAATCTTATTGTATGACTTTATTAGGTAGTCACGGATATATGCGTATTTATTCATAGTGACTATTATAATATTGTACGTCTCGTTCGTATGGTAAGTTCACCCCATGTTAAGTGTTCACTAAGCCATGGCTTACATCCCTTTCGCTATGGTAAGCATTTTCATGTGCAGGTTGTGAATTAAGCTAGTTGAGCGAGGAGGCACATTTGAGGATTTGTTCAGAGGTGGCTGGGTGAGCATCGGGTGGCGGAAGGATCCTCAGCAGTTGATTTTGATGTGTAGATCAACGGTTTTTGATTGTGTCTTTGTTTTCGAACTTTAGCCTTGTCGACGGTTGTCACTTTGTGATACAGTACATTACTTTACTCTCTTTTGTGGCCTTGCGGCATTCTGTTATTGGGATATGTTGTATAGATATGGAGTTGGTTGGTTAGATATCGCAGTGGATTGTAAATTTTAAGCATTATTATTTTGAGAATATTATTAAATCAAATTTTGGATAGAAAAGAGTAATTTTTAAGCTGAGTCGTCTATCGGTTTGGTGATGCAGTGTTTCGGATTATAATATTTCTACTTACCAGGCGGCCGACTGGGGTGGAGTCGATACAGTGTTAGAGCATATGGGCATATTCAACATGTAGTCATTTATTCAAAAGTGCACATAACTATGAAATACAACATGTTGGAGATTTTTAGAGTTGACAATGAAAAGTATATTCAATATGGTTTTAATATATAAAGTAACCACATTTTCCATAGTGCATGATATAGTTGAAAATAACAAACGTAGGCTCATACCATATATCATGCAGGATAATAAAGAATGAAACAAGAAGAACATGGTATCCATAAACATATTTTGAAATCTCTTTTTCAAAAGTATTAAACATTTATGTAAGGAATAAGGAAAAGGGATCGATTTAGAACATCAAAGCAAATTCAAGCATAAAAACAAAGTGCAAGTTGAAACCAGCAAAGGCATGCGCTCATGTAAGCACGTTGGTTCATAACAGCATGATATTCAATCTTTAGCATAATGTCACTATAAAAGCAAATGACCATGTCAATCATAGATGAGCAAGATTAAAACAAAACATGAGCATGTTTCAAAGATAAGTTGATATATTATGCAATACATCGTGAAAATACATGAAAGACCTAATCACATAAATAACATAAATCACATAACAACAAGAAGATATAAGATGAGTTGAAATCATTAAACCACTTAGGCATCCAATAAGAAAGAGTTCATATATAACAAAATGCATACCCAGACTACTCAAAATTGGAAACATCCATACACAATGCTTACCCAGACTACTCGAGATATGTCAGAAAACATGATACTCAAAAGTTGAGGCAAAATCCTCTCGGTCTGACTCAATAAAGTCATAAAGTTTACGAATAACATAACTCTAATAAATCGAAATGAAATAAAAGGAAAACTCGAACTAGAACATCATGAGTCTCAAACCATCCATATTTAAGGTACCTTCGCATCTAGTCTAATATGTGGAAGGTGAGTGGGGTGAGCTATCAACTGACTCGATAAGTAATTATAACTTTTATGCAGATGGTTAAGCACCAGCACACACATATATATATATATATATATATACAATATTTTCAAAACTATTTATATTATATATATACAATATACGAAGTTAAAACTTCAAGAAGTGTAATCAAACCATTTGAAAATATTTATGCTCAAAACGTTTCACAAGCTCACAAAATAGCATCATCAAAACATATATTTAAACCACACTTAAGTTCGTAGATACTTCCAAAAACATGTTTTCCTTCTTCAAACATAACATGTCTATCTCGAGATCACCATTTAAGAATATAGACAACTTTGGGGATGGCAGTAGGTTTTTCCTTCCACAAAAGGGACCGCCCAAGGCTCCTGCTAGAATGAGGCTACAGTCACACTTTCCCGGTGATGATCGCGACTACACAGCGAAGTTCGAGACAATACTCTGGGTATTTCTCGATATCCCATGACAATGGATCTCATAATAATCAAGGCCAAATCACATTTAAATAATCTCCACAAAACATAATATAAAACATCGCATCCATGTGCCCATATCAAGTATATAAACTCATTTAAAATCTCGCAGCAATGTGCCCATATCAAGTATATAAAACAATTCCAAGCATCGCATCAATGTGCCCATATCAGACACGCAATTCAATATATTGCCTCAAAGTGCCCATTTCATAACTTATTTTCATGTTTGACCAATTTAGAAAACATACAAAATGGTATTAGTTAAAAGAAGATTGGATAACTCAAAGTATATTTTCCAAAAGTATCATTTCTTCCCGAAATAGTTGGAGCAACATAAGTGTAAGGACCCACCCTAGGTCGGCCGTCGATGTTAAGATTATCAACAACTTGTACACGGAGTTACGGTCGATGGAGGCTGACATAAAAAAGAATTTATTCGATGAAACAATAATACACTTTAGTCCGTCAGCGATAATCTAACAACACATCCCAAGATAACATAACTTAACTTAATAAAAACATAGATCACCACAGAAATATACAACCAACAATACCCAACTTAGTATCCATAATACATCATAACAATAGTATTGTCACAATGTCTGTGACATAGGAGTTAACAACATAACATGGGAAAAGATATTAGAAAGGCTATTTGAGGACTTCTATGCACCACCACTCACCTCACGATCTTAGTCCATAACCCTATCAATGTAGCTCATCATGACCTCGACAATAACTCTAGAAACACCAGCATAAAAAGCACTTGAAAATAGGGAGTAATTGTGAAGCTTATTGAATACAAATACCACAAATGGTATCCAACCCTATATAATCATAATTATATTGTAATAACCCGTTCCGTACTAATATTATTGAAATAGTATACTTATTGCTCGGTGGAGTATTTCGAAAAAAAAATTCAAAGTTGAATAGTGAGAAAATACGACCGTCGATTACGTTGGTAGTATATTTAGGTTTGAGAATTTTAAAGTTTAATCGAATGCAATGACATTATTTGGCGTTAACATAATTTGGTATATAAATCGGTGTTAATGTTTGGAAGTTGATTGTCGAAATAAGTTAAAAGCAGTATCGATTGAATTAAGCGATAAAGTTTCGCAGCATGAATTAAGCGAGGCTAACCATTTTAAGCCCCGAAATCAAAACTTGGCCCAAAATCCAAGAACAAGAAAAGAGGCGATTCATACATCTGCGGCCGGGCGTGAAGAGCCCCTCCCGCCGATTTTCTTTTCTTGATTTCTCTTCCATCTTGCGAGTTTTGGACCTCTCAAATTTTTGGGGAGAGTTTCTCCTCGTCATCCCGTCGTTTCAAGGTAAAAGGTCACGTCTTTTTGAGTATTTAATATGATCTCCCAGTTTGACTTTTGTTGACTTTTTGTATTTTGAATTTTATTGCTCCAATTGATTCTTGGGTTCTAAATTAGTTATTCTTGAGTTGATATATCGTGTTAAATGTAGAATTTTGGACGTTTTTAGGGCCGTTGACTTTTTGAAATTTTGGGTTGACTTTGATTTTTATGAGATATTATTGAATATAATTATTGTTTAGGCTTAGATTATGCTATACGAGTTGATGATGTCGATATTTGGGGTAGAAAGTGTTGTTATGGTTGAGTTGACTTTCGGTGATTTTTGGGTTGACACTACCAAAATGTGGTTGATAGTATAAAAATGTTATTGGACCGTTATTGTGATTGTTTGAGGTGAAATTATGAGTATTAGGTTGTTGAATATATGTTAGAGTGGTTTTATTAGATTGTGAGTAGTAAATGGGCTTCGGGATTTGAGGTTGTTAGAAATGGGTTTGATTAGTTGGAAAAGTTGATATTTTGGGTTGATTAAGGGGTGGTTGATAATGTTGGGTATTTTGGTTAAGGTGTTGATCGATTATGGGATTTGGTCGAGATAGTTGAATTCGCCATTTTAATAGTCTCTGAAACATAATTAGTAATCTAGACTTAAGTTGTTAATTTTGTAACTAAAAAGGGTTGAAAGGTCCGGAATTTAATTAAGATAAGGGTTAATATTGTTGCGAGTAGTAATTGTAATTTCGGGTGTTTTGATTAAGGCGCGGGCGTGGGAAAGGCACTTGGATCGGAATTATCGAGAGACATTTCTTATTACGAACGAGGTAAGTACTTATCTCGCGTGTATTACCTTATGTACTTACTTTAAATGAATTATGCATTAATAGCTGTAATATAATTATGTGGCAGATAAGTGTACATGTCGTTGTAATATAATTATGTGTGAATAGTATACATGTCTTTGTAATAAGTATGTGTGAATGAATTATGCATTACCTTTGTAATATAATTATGTGTGAATGGTGTACATGTCCTTGTGATATGAATAATAGTAGTTCATTGTGTGATCCATGTTATGTTATGATTGTGTTTAAATGGCGAAGATTCTTTGGAGGTAAGTGATGGCTTGAACTCCCAACTTATATTCCTGTATTCTGTGGCCTTGTTGGCACTATTATATTCTGTGGCCTTGTCGGCACTTGTGGTATTTATGTGGCCTTGTCGGTTGTGATTGATTCTGATTGGTAATGGCTGTTTTGAAATTTGTGTGCTTTAATGTTGTTAGGGGTAAATTAGTTGGTTGTTGAGGGTGATGGCTAGAGTTATCGTATCTTTGAGGTGAGTTGGTAATGAGGAATGACCACAAGAATTGGGATGGTTATGGGTTAGGTGGCTACATAAAGAGTGTTGTTTTACTCGGCTTTATACGTCGGTATAAGGCGTTGTTTATCGACTTTATACGTCGGTATAAAATTGTTGTTTATCGGCATTGCTCGTCGGTATAAGAAGCGTTGTTGCTCGGCTTTATACGTCGGTATAAGAGCGTTGTGTATCGGTTTATACGTCGGTATAAGGCGTTGTTTATCGGCCTTTATACGTCGGTATAATAAGCGTTATTTATCATCTTTACTCGTCGGTATAAGCGTTGTTGTCGAGCATACGTCGGTATAAGCGTTATTCTCGGCTCACGTCGGTATAAAGCGTTATTATCGGCTTTATACGTCGGTATAAAGCGTTGTTACTCGACTTTATAAATCGGTACAAGAAGCGTTGTTACTCGACTTTACTCTGTCAGTATAAGCGTTATTATGCTCAACTTTATACGTGGTATAAGCGTTAATGTACTCGGCTTTATATATCGGTATAAGAAGCGTTGTGTATCAGCTTTACTCACGTCGGTATAAAGAGTGTTGTGTATCGGCTTTACTCTGCGTTGGTATAAAACGTTGTGTGCTCCGGCTTATCTGTGGGGTATAAGGCGTTGTTTATCGACTTATACTTCGATTATAAGGCGTTAGTTATATTTATACTTGATTATAAGAGCATTGTAGATTATTGGGTTGAGAACATAATGCGTCGAGGGATTAGAATCGGATGGTATCTGAATTGATGAGTGATTGATGACTAGAGTATAACTTTGTGGGGTCTACATTATTTGTAATTACATGTGGAGTTTATCGATTGTTAATCGGAAAGTCATTAAGTAGATTTAAATTGTGGTAGTAACATATGAAATATAACTTTTGGAGTATATAGTCTTTAATAGGTGAGGGATTTAAATTATTCTTATTTGTACGATAAGGTAGGTTAACTTATGTGGCATTTATTTTTCCTCGACTTTTTATTTCTATTTTCCTATGGGTGGTGTTTATGCTAGGTTGTTTGTGGGATGACCGAGATGCATTGGTAGAATGTTTGCGTACCCGCGAAGATGGCGATGGTGGCTTGAAGACCAGCCAGTCATACTTTTTATCTTAACTTTGGAAGTTTCTGTTGTATGTAATAATTATTGTGTCTGGTGTTGTCAAACAAGTATTTTGATATTGTACTCATATTATTACTTTTCAGTTGTTGTATTGTTGGTTAGTTCACCCGATGGACGAGTTGTATTGTATTATTTGTGATGTTAAATGAGGTCGTTTTAATTGTTATCCATCGTTGGTGACTCTGATTATCTGAGTTATTAGCGGTCTCAACCTCGAGAGGCCTACAGAGTCGTTACGTATATATAAAGCATATGTATAACATTAAGCAGACTATTCATCGCACGTCATACGATCAAATATTCATTCAAATAAAGCAACACAAACAAAGAAGGTTTAGTCCGACAAAATGAACAACGTCAAAACCTCATCACGCATCACTTCAATCACACCTCCACGATATACACGCATACTTTATACATATTCATCTGATCCTCTGACCGAGGCTACTCACTAAATGCATATCGCTTTGAACCTCGAATCGCCTCGGAATTTCGCATAATATCATATCACGCCCGAACCTCCCGGTCGAGGCTACTCACCCCAATGTATATATCTGCGTATCAATTTCACTTTAAAATCAGCACGCAAAAAGATACTGCTGACCATATACAACGATACCTGACCGCCTGTAATCTGATCACATCTGTTGCCGTGGTATAATCCATGACGACTACCCACGATCTCATAACATTGAGTCACTAAATAACAACAATCTCACAACATCCAATATACATACCAATATAGTCCGCATAACAAACACATCTTGAATATATAATCATAGTATATATGAAAGGTTCCGTCGTGAGATTTGTACTTTCGCCTCGAGTAGTCAGCGTCTTTGAGTCGAACATTACTATCAAAGCAATTATATACATTATTTACTTCCCGATTAATAACATCCTCCTATATTTATTAAATCCCAAATAAAGATTAAATGTAAAGCAAAGAAAACCAGAATTATGAGAATCTAGTCAGCAAAACTAGATTATTGATATATCATAAGAATAATTTCCTCCACTTAAATCGATTATTACACAACATCTCATAGTCGGAATGAATACTATTATAAATCATTAAAATACCAAACTAGTAAAAACTTACAAATTCCAACTTTTATCAACATTCTAATTGCCAACTTAACAACTACAGGTGGAGCGATTTCTTGGCGTGTCTTAACGACTAATAAAGCGACAAAACTTCCAACCATTCAATTCTCCGTTTCGGTAGTCATCCCACCTCGACAATAACACTTTAATCAAATTCTAATCAATCAACAATTAATTTTCCATTAATTAATCCATTATAATCAACCTTTAATTCAAAAACACAATTACTATAATTTGGAATAACCTAACTCAACGATATCCTCTACCCGATCAACATCAAAACATCAACACATTTCCAAAATACTATATTAAAGTCATAACATCATAATACAATTTAAAAAGAAACTTGAAAAAGTCAACAAAGTCAAGCAACAATCAATACATTTCAACCCCTAAAATCAATTATAATCACTACTAATCATATATTTCAAGCTTAGAGGATATACATACCATTTCAAACTTTAAAGAAAACTCAATTTCTCAAAGTCAACAAAAAGTCAAACTTATAAAATCTTAGAAAATATCACCCAAAGTTTCCAACTTTCTTACCTCAATGAGTAGAAGATGATGAGGGGAAAATAAAAATTAACTTTTTAAAATGTCTTGAGCCACAAAGGGTGGAAGAAATTGAAAATTTTCAAAGGGAGGGAGAAAAGGGTATCTCATCCAAATGAGAGGGAAGGGGATGAGGATGGGTTGGTGATAAGAATGAGATACTGGTGGTAGGTGGAAGATATTAGGATGGTTTAAGGCCCCGTTTGGTAAGCGGTGTTATATCTCCACTTTTCGTATTAAAATTATTATGAAACCGATTCTAAATGTAAAATTTTCCGTGACATAAAATACTACTCATATAATACTAGTCTCGGTATATCGATTTTATTCCGAAATTATTTATACTATCTCCGGGTCCCACCACCAACCGATATATATATATATATATATATATATATATATATATATATATATATATATATATATATAATTATTTAATGCTTATATATATATATATATAATTATTTAATAAACTTAGGCGTAACGGGTTATTTCAAAATAACTAGGCAGGTACAACCACTAACCTCAAAATAGCAAATCTCGCTGGAGTCGAATCTCTTAATCGAGTCTCAATCCAGGCCCTCAAGATACAAGAGAATAATATGACATTCGTAAGTATTCGATTTCGTATAAAACTATATACTAATAAATTCTTAGTAGGCCTTAACCGCTGATATTTTTCATTACCCGAACGTCCGTTATCTTATAATATAACACTAAAATTCCAAACCACCATCCAATATACTTAAATCCAATATTCAATACTTTGAAGGAAACTCAACATAGTTAATAACCAACAGTGGACCTAACCCATCAAACTCCAATTATTTAAGCCTATAATTAAAATCCATATAACTAGTAATGAATAATATACTTCTAAAATTACCCAATTTAACTAATCTAACCAACAATAGAATTTTATGTGTCCATGTTTACCATAATAAAAGCATGTAATAAATTTAGGCATGTAATGTGGACAATCATATATAACGATCATTTGAATGGTGCACATGGTTAAGCATATGAACATTTTCAACACATGTATCAAAAACGTGATCTACTAAGTGATAATTGATACAATCAACATGTAAGGTCAATTTTTCATTTATGTTCAACATGCCATATTCTTCATATCTAAAAGATTCAATGTAATTAGGAACACCATATGAAGAAACAACATTTACCTTATCATGATTTTTCTATAAACGATCATTGAAAAAATAATCATGTAAGGTCAAATCAAGTTCAAGTATTTCAAAGCATATTTTTCATACATAGAGCATTTTTTACTAAAATCATTGTATGGAAATATTTTCTCAAGCTCACTTTGAAAAAAAGTATACCCAAAGTCCTCCTTTTCTTTTGACATTTTTTCACTTGAAATGAAGGAATGACATATGTGATAAAAGAGTTTTTTATAAAAACTAAGAGCATTTGACATATCATTAAGTAACTCTAAAGAGGAAGTATTACTCATACAAAGAATATTCAAGTTATTAATCAATTTTTTCTTTAATTCTTTAAAATGAATAAGATAGGAAAGAATACCATCAAAATCAATTTCTGACATTGCTTTCTGTTCCTCTTTAATTTCAAAGGTGTTGGTCGAGGTTGATTCACCATTTACTCATTGCAAGAAGTCCCATAAATCTTTTTCTTGGTTGTAGTTGGGGACTCTCGCTTTCATGTCATCATCAAGGATGCTCATGTTCAAATTTTTGGTCTTTCATCCAAGTGAGCTCCTTCTGCATGTTTATTTTAGGTAATCCTTCTTTTACAATGATCCACAATCCATATTCTTGCAATAATATTTCCATTCTACACTTCCAATCAAAAAAATTAAACGAATAAAACATAGGAGCAAGATTATAATCATAATCTAAAGCTAATGAATCACACATGTTTGTCATCATATTCAAGATCGATTCTATGAGGTGTTAAACTCAAATGTAGAGAACTGTGCTTATAACTTGTTAGATTATATGACAACCTAAGAAGGGAGATGAATTAGGTTATAGAAAAATCATACCCAATTTTTAGATTTATAGAGTACTTAAGTTCAATTAGCACAATTAACCTTTTTTAGCAATTTGTGTGTGATCACATACTATACAAAGTCGAATCAAATAGTCCTACACAAATATGATCATGCAATGGATAAACAAATGCTCATTTGATTTACTATGACAAATATTTGACTTTTATAAAGCATATAACTATGCAACAATAAGGTAAAAAGTTAAGAGATAGAAGAAAGCAACACGGCGTTTAACAAGCTTCGACCAACCTAATGCTCGACCCTTTGACACATAGGTGATCAAAAAGAGACACGGGATAAACATAGATGATAAACGCTAAAATTAGTCCTTTATTAATTATACTACTACTAGGTTGTTAATTACTATTATGCGTGAAATTCAGAGAATGTTCTAAGAGAGTAAAGTCAATATTGTATAAGGCGGCTTCGGGTTGTCCGAAATTTTGGATATATGTTAAAAATACCCAAAATACTGACCAAAATATTCAAATTAGCATCAAAATACCTAAATATTTTAATAAATTGAGATCGACCTTGAACGAATTTGAAAAGCGAGGATGAACTATCCACCGGTAAGCCAAATATTTAGGCTGATATCGAGGACCGAACCGATATCGTTTCGATCCGTTATGTTTCAATTTTTTACCCGATATCCGAACCAAAACCTCTTGATATGACACTAGCCATATGATTTATTTATGAGTTACAAATAAAATTTCATGGTGCTTCTTTTGCTTATTTGGTGATAAAACCTGATTATTATGTATTATTAAATACGTATGTGGCGCTCTTTAGGGAGTTATGATGATGATGATAAAACCTAGTTTTTTAAATCCCATTTGATATGGATTGTGTTAATTTTCATATGATATTTAATATTAAATTATTTGGTAAATATATTTCCTTAATTGTTTTCAAATACTTCTATCTCTAAAAAATAGTCAAATGTTGAACTTTGATAAGTGTTATACCCCAAATAAATTCAAATTCAAATTTTATCTAAATTCTCTTAGTTAACCCGGTAAAAACACACCATAATTCATTATATAATAGAAAGGGATTAATGATGTCCAGGTTCCCGAGTTTTATGTTAAATGTCAACTAAGTCACTAAGTTTTTTTATTACGATTCTATGTCTTTGAGTTTTATCTTAATTATCAATTAGGTCATTTAGCATAGAGTAAAATATCATATTGACTATTATGCTCTACTATAAATACACTTTACTATTTATAAATAATTTAGTTTCATTTAAAAATGATTAAATTTTATGCATTATATTAAATTGTAAATAAATAAATTTTATATTCTAACCAATAAATAATTATATTATGAAAAATAAAATAAAAACATTCTTTTAGTTATTTATTAAAACATTATCTCCCGATAAGTTCAAATTTATCATAAATTGATAATTATTTTTAATAATTTAATAAGGTTAAATATAAATATATAATGTATTTTATTTGAAAAAAATAATTTATAAAAAATGTTAGCATTATAAAAATATAATTTTAATATAAAAGATATTAATTATATGAGAGTATAAGAGTTATTGAGCAAATCAACATTGGAGAAATTGCTAAATAACACAAGTCAATGAAATGAAGAGAAAAATAACATCCAACTTTTTTAATTTGCTTAAATAACATCTCTTACAAAATGACTAGTACAGCATGCCTTTTCTTCTTCTTCTTATTCTTAACTTATTGTAGCGATGCCAATTCTTCTCTTTTATTTAAATGAGCCGCCACCATAGCCTCCTGCTTGAAGTATCCCCAGCCATCCCTTGCAGCTTGACCTTCCCGGCTACCATGCTTCCCCCCTCCCAAGCGGCCCCCTCAAGGGGTAGAAGGGTCGAGTAAGAGGTTGAGATAGGGGGTCGCGTCAGAGTGGTGGTGTTTGATAGTGGTATAAATTGAAGAAGAGCATGAAAATTGGTGGTTGAGTTTTTAATGGGTAGTTTAGAAATTTTATAATGAGTGTTATTTAGTCAAATTAAAAAAACTACAGCGTTATTATATGGCTAAATTCCTTAGCCTTTAAACTATGCCGAATTTTCTTGTTGCCCCATTATCTTGTCAAATTGCCCCATGAAAATATTTTTTTGTTAATAAAATTAGTGAACTCATTTAATGGGTAAAGTAGGAATTATACATATATTAAATATTCAGGGTACATTTTAAAATAACAAAACATTTGAACTTCTTTAATAATAATTGAAAAATAAATAAAACAAGAATTAAATTATCCTATCTCTACCGCCCCATCGTCGTCGAGAAGCGTGAAATACGGCACAGCAGTAAACCTTGTTTCCTCGCTCAATTGCCTCGCATCGCGCTCGCTTTACGCAACCACAGCTGCCAGGCCACATGCCGCGCATTTTCCCGCCAGTAAGGAATCGACCCCCGCCGGTCCTTGAAATAGAGGCCCGAGTCCCCTCCTTAATGTCCGGCTCCCTCACCATTCTCCCGGGAAATGGAGCCCACTTTCCGTCTCTTTCTCCTTGTGCGATCTTCTCGATTTTTTGAAAAAAATTATTATTTTAATTAGCAATTTTTGATCTTTAATTTTAGTAAATTAGCAATAATTTTTCATTAATCCATAAAATTAGTTATTGAAGTATTTTGATGGTGGTCCTGAAGACAATTGTTTTGTTGGTTGGTGAGGTGGGAGTAGGTTAGAAAATGAGATTGGGGTTGGGGGTGGGGGTGGGAGTAAAGATATTTTAATTCTTAGTTTTATTATTTTTAAAGTATTATTAAAGAAGCCCAAATATTATGTTATTTCAAAATACCCGAAAATATAATATGTATAATTTCTACTTTATCATATATTAAAGTTTTCATTAATTTTATTGGCCAACAATATTTTAAGGGGAGCAATTTAATAGTATTAGGCGGGGGCGTTGACAAGATGAAAATATGAGGGACAACAAGAAAATTTGGACATAGTTTAAGGGGCAATAAAAAATTAAGCCTCATTTTATTCAATACTTGAATTGATCATGTTATTTAACTAAATTTCTCTCAAAATTGGTCAAAACCCAAAAATTCTTTATATTTTAAAGAGCGTAGGTAGGTGAGTTACAGCATTGATCATACATTTCCATGCATTGGCTCTCTTTTTGATTTTTTTTTTTTATTTATTTTTCTTTCTTTTTAAACTCAATAAATTAATATTCGATTATTTAATAAACTCTCCTAAGATAATATTTTGGCACTTTCTCGACTCGGGATAGAGATTAAATTAATAATTCGTATTTTTTCTCCTTTCCTTTTTCATTTTTTATTTGAAATTATCAACTACTGTAGAAGCTCGATAAATTAATACTCGATTCTTTAATAAACTCTCTAAGATAATAGCTCGATAAATTAATACTAGATTCTTTAATAAACTCTCTAAGATAATATTTTTGGCCAGTCCCGACTCGGGGATAGGGTGCATTCGTGTTTTTTTTCGTTCCTTTTTCAATTATCCTTCTTTGTAGAAACTTCGGTAAATTAATATTAGATATTTAATAAACTCTCTAAGATAATATTTTGGCGGTCTCGACTCGGAAATAAATTGCTAAATTAATAAATCGTGTGTTTTTCGATTCCTTTTTCACTTTTCATTGCAATTATCAACTACTATAAAAGCTCGATAAATTAATACTCGATTATTTAACAAACTCTTTAAGATAATAGCTCGATAAATTAATACTAGCTTCTTTAACAAACTCTTTAAGATAATATTTTTGGTCCGACTCGGGGATAAGGTGCATTAAATGTTTTTTCGTTCTTGTTTTTCAATTTCAAGCTACTTGTAAAAGCTTCGATAAATTAATCTTACGTTCTTTAATAAACTTTCAAAAGATAATATTTTTGTCGATCCCCAGGCTTCGTGGATAAGTCTTTGGCTTTGTTATACAAATTACCATCCCTGATAAGCTCGATAAATTAATAGTGATTATTTAATAAACTACGTAAGATAATGTTTTGGCTTATCTCAGCTAGAAGGATAAGTCTTTAGAAATAATAATTAGTTTTTTTTCGGTTCCTTTTTCATTTGTTTTATTTGCAATTATCAACTATTGTATAAGCTCGATAAATTAACACTCGATTCTTTAATAAACTCTCTAAGATAATATTTTGAGTCGGTCACGACTCGGGGATATAGTGCGTCGTGTTTCTTTCGTTCACTTTTTTTCAATTATCAAGCTACTACAGAAAATTTCGATAAATTAATACTCGATTCTTTAATAAAAGCTACTACAGATAATATTTTGGCCAGGTCACGAATCGAAGATATGGGGCATTAGGTATTTTTCATTCCTTTTTTTTCAATTATCAACTCACCCATAAAAACTTCGATAAATTAATATTAAGATTCTTTAATAAACTTTCTAAGATAATATTTTTGGTTAGTTCCATTAGGGACATTGTTTTATTTTTATTTTTTTAATTATCATCTACAATAAAAGCTCGATAAATTAATAGTCGATTATTTAATAAACTCTCTAATATAATATTTTTGACCGGTCCCCAACTCGGGGATAGGAACAAGTCAATAATTCATGCTTGTTTCGTTCATTTCATTTATCTCGATAAATTAATACTCGATTCTTGATCGTAGGCGAGGGAGTTTAGTTTTTTTTGCAATTATTAATTCACATTAGAAACTTCGATAAATTAATATTCGATTATTTAATAAACTCTCTAAGATAATATTTTGAGCTATCGGCTTTCGAGGATAAGGTGCTAAATTAATAATTAGGTACTTTTTCGTTCCTTTTTCTTGATTATCAAATACATACGGTAAAACTTCGATAAATTAATACTAGATTATTTAATAAACTCTCTAAGATAATATTTTTGAGTGGAGTCCGACTCGGGGATAGTGTGCTAAATTAATAATTAGCTAACATTATAAGATAATTTTTTGATAAATTCAGCTAAGTTTAAGCAACTACAACTTTAGTTGAATCACTCTTTATGTCATTAAGTGCGATAAATTATGTGATTCTTATTCTCGCAATGATCGTTTATTTTGCAACTTCATATCTAGAATGAAGTACTAAATGCTTTTAAAGCTCATGAACTATACTTAAGCATTATAAAAGCTAATGTTGGGCGTCGTTTATCTTGATGAAATTATAACTTGATTAATAGTATTTAGATTAAATATTTTGTGCGTCGATTGGCCTCGTTAGCTAGTGATAAAATAAAAAATACAAATGCCCAATTGATATTTTATTTAAATTTGGGTTCACCTAAAGAAAAAATAAAATGAGCACTTGGCACATATATAATGGGTAATCTTCTCTAGGGCAGCAGTCGAAATCCCTTTTCTCCAATTCCTCCAAAAGTCTTAACTAGAGCCACCACAAGCCATCAATAATAAATCAATAAAATCAATCAGTAAGCCTCTGTAAAAAATGACCGGAAAAGCAAAGCCAAAGAAGCACACAGCGAAAGAGTTAGCAGCGAAGCTTGATGCAGCCACCGTGAATAGAGGCGGCGGGAAGGCTGGGTTAGCTGACCGGACGGCGAAGGAGAAAGGCGGGCATGCTAAGATGGAGTGCCCGCTTTGTAAAGTGACTGCCCCAGATGTTAAATCTATGCAGATCCATCACGATGCTAAGCATCCTAAGATTCCTTTTGATGAGACCAAGATTAATAATCTTCACGCTACTGTTACCCAAGTTGCCGAGCCTTCCTCCAAGCCTAAGCCTGGGGTCCGTGGCAGTCTCAAGAAGTGAAAACTGTTTGCTTTCTGGGTTTGTTAGTAATATTAGTAATGATTATTATAATAATGATGTTTGATGTTTATTGTCGATGTTGTTATCGGTAATGGTACTATTATTATTGACTCTTGTTCTTCCTGTTGTACTTTTAATGTTAATGTTGTTGGGCTTGCTGTAATTGTTACTAATTTTTTTGTTGGGTTGTTGTTTATCATATGGTCATCTTTTTTATTTGTCGTACAAAGTATTCGAACCCGGATTTATCTTTGCAAGTAATATGTCGTGTAGGCTGACCCTAGCTGTTGATATGGTCATCTTTTTTATTTGTTGGTATAAGTACTCAAACTCGAATTTTATATTTGCAAGTAATATGATGTGGCCACTAGACTGTACTGACCCTAGCGGTTGATATGGTCATCTTTTTTATTTGATGACACAAGTACTTGAACTCGTATTTTATCATTGCAAGTAATATGCCGTGGCTACTAGAGTGACCCAAGCCGTTGATATGGTCTTTTTTATTTGTCGGTACAAGTACTCGAATCCGGATTTTATATTTGCAAGTAATATGTTGTGGCCACTAGACTAACCCTAGCAGTTGATATGGTTGTCGTCTTAGTTGTGTCTGTTGAGTATACTTTTGGTAGGTGGTTTTCCATTTTTAAATTATAGGAAACTGATATACCTTTATAAATATCTGTTTAATTTGTTGAAATGTGTAACTTCCATGGTCATGTTGCTTTTAAAGGTTAACGATATTGTTGATTGATTTAAGCAGCAAATCCGTAGATTTTTTTAGTGTGATGTGTTTAAAGAAGATAATACTACTTAGTAGTATATCTCATATCTCAAGTTTTTCTGGTAGTCTTGTTGTACATCTTGAAGTTAGTATACAGGTGATTTTTCCCTTAACAAAGTTGTGCCATATAGTTAAGGATGTATTATCTATGTTGCATGAAGGGCCAACTGAAGATTCTAATTCTGTTAATGTTGTTTCTTTTAATTGTGAGACAATTAGACATAAGTTTACAGAAATATATCTTATATGGAAGGAATTTGTTATAGTAGTCTTTTGGTGCTGATGAGAGTATCGATCTTAAACATAGTGCTTCAGTTCTGCACTTCTGCTTATTATTTGTTTGGCTTGTGTTAAAATTGTAGTTGTGATATGTTACAAAAGGAAACCTATTTGCAGTCTGAGTTATCCTGGTGTAATTTAGAATAAGATGGTTAGTTAATGGTTCAACTATATTTAGTTCATGTTTTAGTATTTGCTTATATGTGTTGGAAGCCTGTCCAGAAAATATCTTCAATGAGTTTAAAGAAGATAATAATAATATAGTTATATATCTTGAGTTGCTCTTGTTGTCTGTCTTGAATTTAGTATACAGGTGATTTGTCCTTCACAAAGTTGCGCAACAGTTAAGGATGTGGAATCGGCATTGCCTGAAGGGCCAACTGAAGATTGTAGTTTTGTTCATTCAATTTCTTTTTATTATGAGTCAGTTAGACATATGTTTACAGACATAGTCGCTTGGTTATATTAGTGTCGCTTGGTGCCGACCTGGGTATTAATCTTAAACATAGTGCTTCACTTCGTCTGATGATAATTTGTTTGGCTAGCTTCCAAATTCTAGTTGTGATATATTAGACCAAGAAGTAATTTCTGTGCTATTTCGACTTTGAATGATACTGGTGTAATTTAGAGTAAGATGATTAGTTATGGAAGCCTCTCCGGAACATATCTTCAATTAGCATGCAGGTCGACAGTTGCCCTCTCTCTAGGCTGTCCTTTTATTCTATCATAGTTTGCGTATATATTTATCATATTGGGATATTGATGTCTGGTATTGGTTGGTTCTGGTGTAATTTAAGTTTTCATTGGTATTGTTAATTTTCAGCTTGGTTGGAGAACTTGTACAGCAGACTTATGATTTCAATTTCTTATCATGTTTAGTTTTTTTTTTTAAATCGATAATTGATATTCATCATAAATTGTAAAAGTACTATAGATACAATTGAATTAGGGAGTCATATACATCAAATAAAATTAAAATCTATTTCCAGAAATAACTAATCTGCTTACAGATCTGATAAATTACAAATCGAAATGTATATCAAAAGAAAATACAATACATACAATTGTAATATAGTTATTGATCCAAATTAAACCACAGATTAGGCGTGGTATGGCTGGGCCATTGGTACGTTCAAACCTATTAACGATGGTACCATTTCATATTAAATACAGCATTTTGAAATATTCTTGTGAAATAAATATGGTAGTAGTGGAATTTGAGCATTAGGCGCTTTATGATGGAAAAGAATAAAGCTTTGAACCATTGAGCCAAGTGACTAATTTATTAATGTGTATAATAATAAATAAAATTTATCTAAATTTCAAATAATATATAAATAAAAGCATAAGACTCGATTATATATTATCCCTTCAAATAATACAACACATTTCTAATTAAAAACTATTTCAACATAGTAATAGATAACTTGAATTTGGTATTGTTAATATATTATCTTTATTTGATATATTATCCTTCATGAAATATTAAATTCTATATTTAAGAATTATTAAAGAGAAATATTCATGATAATATTGTATTCATGAAATATTCATGTTAATATGTGTATAATTATAAATCAAGTTATTTAGTTTCAAATAATATACGTATAAATAAAAAGCAAATAATAATGTTTCAAATCAGTTATTTAATATTATGATATATTATTCTATGAAATAAAGTAATAAGATTCTATCAAATAATATCAAACTTATTATTTTATAAATATATTAAATATTTTAAATCTAAATTATTTAGTATTATGATATATTATTCTATCAAATAAGTAATAAGATTATATCAAATATTTTGAACTTATTATTACATCAAATATATTAAATAATACCAAATCTAAAGTTATTTTAGTATTATGATATATTATTCTATCGACAAAGTATTAAACCCTTCATTTTATCATCTTGAGATAGTAAGTTCATACTCTTAACATTTATTTATAACTTCAATTTAATACTAAAGCGATGCTAACATAATTGAATAGTATGTGAAAATTTTCCGCGTTTCATTCAAGTAGTACCACGTTTATCACGGTTTGAGAATTGTGTGTTAAGCAGATGCAAGCGTTGCATTCAAATGTTATGCGTTTAATTCAAATTTACCGTTTGAATTTCAAATGGTACTTCGTTTGAGAATTATTTCGATTATTTAATGAAGGATAATATATCAAATGGTAAAAAGTATATTAAATATTACAATATCTAAGTTAACTATCAATACGTTGAAATGATTTTTAATTTAGAAATATGTTTTATTGTTTTAAAGAGATAATATATTATTGAATCATATGCTTTTATTCATACGTATATTATTTGAAACTTAATAATTTGATTTATTATTATACACATATTAAAAACTATTTCAACAATTTGATCGATTTACTTCAAATTAATAACTTAGAAGTTTGAGTATTATTTGATAGAATAATATATCATAATACTAAATAACTTAGATTTGAGATTTAAATAATATATTGTTAAAAGTTTTGAGTTAAATAATATATTATTTTTATAGCTATATATTATTGAATATTATGCTTTTATTATACATTATATTATTTGAAAGCCCAAAACGTATATTATTATACTAGCATATTAACAAATCATCAAACACCTTTCTGATGGTTGCATAAGCTTTATCTTTGCGTCGTAGGTCAAAGGTTGAATCGCCACTCTTACCACCTTGAAACTTCCTTTAAAAGTGGGATAAGCGTGGTGCAGTTTAAGCGGTATAGCGTTAAAAGGCCTCGGGGGCCCCTTTAAAAGTGGGACTCGAGCCGAATAGGGGCGATGGCTTATAGCGGCGGTATGGGCCCGTCGGATATTTTAGGCCGGTTCGATCATTAAAGGGGTAGGGCAGGTTCGTTAGCGTTGCTGAATATGTGTTGATGGTTGGGCATTTTTCGATCAGAAATAATCCTTCAACCACTTTCTTGTAAAGTATCGGTTGTATAGTAGATAAATTATATCCATAAAGTATGTTTCAATTGGATGAAAAAATAGAAAAATAAATATCAATCTTATTAAAGAAAGTGAAAAAGAATGTTACACAAAAATGTATAAAGAAAATTACACAAAAATGTGTAAAGATAACAATAAAACAAAACAAAAAAGGGTAAGAATAACCACCAAAATAATGGTTATCCAACCCTAAAAGATTATTTTGAAAAAGATGGAGGCTAAAATTTGAGAACAAGTTAAAGAGAGAGTGAGAGGGAGAGACGTGTATCTTTAGCTCCTTATCATGTTTAGTTTAGATGAACGGTATGGAGATATGTAGATTTCTTCTGCTAGTTATTACCATGTTCTGTTTCTATCTATTCAGTCTATTGAAAATGTCTAGCGGTGGTCATTTCAAGTGATGCATTTTTCATTGATACAGTATGTTGGTGTTTTTTTTAGCTATTTGGTGGGAAAAAATTATATATACTCCTAATATTTATTACCAAAACTATTTATACCCTTTTGATATGAAAATATACAAATTTATATTTATGGTTTAGATAATTCAAGGGGTTTGCCCCTTTTTATGTATCGGGCTTTGACGGTGTCACAAAGCTAACGAGGGCTTGTCTGTTGCCTAAGTTTATCTATTTTCTCATAATTACTAATAAATCCAAATTACTACTTCAAAATACATGATCATCTAGAAAAAATTTACTTTTTAATAATAGTTTATTGTTTGTATTTTTAATGCATTTCTGATCGTGTACGTTTATATTTCCAATATAGCTTTTTACAATCGATGTAATTTTTCTTGTGCTTTAATAAGCAAACTTTTAAATCTAACGATAAATACATTTTGAAGCGGAGGGAGTATAATACTTATTCATAACTCTAAAAGGAGTATAATACTTTGTCTGCTGATTCAATGTTTAGAAGGAGTTATTATAATAGCACAATGACAAGCATAATTGAATAAGTTTTGTAAATTACATGCTTAGAACACCCTACTCTATCTAGGCTCTAACACCCAGCAAGTTGTATAATGTTCGCTTGATCAAGAATCAATAATTCATCTCATCGATAATTCAGGAATATTAACTTTGGGTGGGGTTGTGGTTGCAGGGAGGGATTTATTTTATAATTTTATTTAATAATCTTTTAAAGAGTTATTTGTATAATTTTGAAATTAATTATAATAGAATGTAAGAATATTGAAATGTATTTAAACTTAGTTAGTCTAAAAGTATGACGGGTAATATTATTCTGAAAAATTTAGTACAATATAAATTTTTATGCAATTATATATAATAGCTACATACAAATCCAAATGAGATTCAATAGATACAACACTAGTTGAGGATTCCATGATAGATATTTGTTACTAATAATGAACATCTTTGTTTTGAAGCCAAGTATGAGTTGGACTGGTATTTAATAGCCAGTGTAAATTCACTGTTAAAAATTTAGTGGTAATTTAAAAATATGTAAAAGAGGTTGTAGTGAAACGGATGAAATGACCTATTTTTAAATTTAACGGAGGGATTGGTTAAATTATTTGATACAGCAGGAAGTCATCTTTATGCTAATTTACTACACAAATTTTTTTCTAGTTATTAAATGTCTTAAGGCATCTCATGCTAATTGGGACCCGTCGTTGAAAAGTTATCCTCTTATTTTTTTAAATGACTTTTTTGGCCAAATACTTATTCAAAATTAATATTTTTTTCACCAACATTTTCTAATTTTCAAGATCTATAAATAAAGCCAAAAGTTTAGACTTTTTGGATACAAAAAAAAATCAAAATTGAGTGATGTTGATGACAGATAATGTGAAAAAGTATATGAATGCTAAAAGACTATAATGGATAATTTGTTATTGTGTTGATGGTTGCAGATTTGAACCATGTAAGAGTTGTGAATTATTGAGGTGTTTGGAATAAGCTCAAGACGGAGGAGTATTATTTATTGGCATTGGGGGGGTTCGAAGGTCAGGTCTCATTTAAACAAAGACAGAGCCAATAGCTCTTTGACATGTCACCTAGCCGTTGGTTGTTATTCTAAGAGAGTTAGTTAGATTCAGTTAGGGTTCTTGTTGTAGTTAATTTGATCGATTTGGGATCAGCTCATTTATTAGATAAGAATTACATACATCGACACACAACCTATATAAACCCTAATGTATATTCATTTTATGATTATCAATTCTAATAAAAGTAAATTCTCGTCTTCTCCATATTATTGTTTCTCCATATTTTTCGATCGTTTATTTTGATTCTTGAATGGAATATTGATTGCTGTGCAATCTTAGATGGTATTAGAGCTATCAGTTCGAATTACTGATCCTAAATAGTTGTAGTCTTGATTGTTTTGAACTTAGAAATTGAAGAAAATGGCAAAAAATCCACCAAATGAATGGATCAAAGTACAAAATGGATGATCCATTGGATTTACACAGTTCAGATCATTCAAGCTTGGTTCTTGTTAGTGATTTGCTAACTGAGCATAACTATCAAACTTGGAGTAGACCAATGATCATTGCTTTGCAAGCCAGAGACAAAGTCTGTTTTATTAATGGAGAATTCATGAAACTTGCTCAAGAAAAGGATACCTTTAAGCAATGGGTCAAGGTGAATGCAACCTTGATTTCTTGGATCCTCAATGTTATGTCCAAGAACCTGGCAAGGGGTTTTGTATATGCAACTGATGCATGTACACTTTGGGAAGAGATTAAGGTGTAGTATGATGGTTGTGTTGGTCCTAAACTTTATGAGATAAGAAGAGCCATTTATTCAGCTAAGTAAGGCAAGGACTCTGTTGCAGGGTTCTACAACAAGATAAAAGGGTATTAGGAAGAACTAATCTGCTTGAAGGCTAGTTTGAGATATGCAGATTATGAAGAAGAAAAGATGATGCTCTTCTTAATAGGACTTAATGATGAATTTGAGTTAGCAAGAAGTCAAATCTTGCTATGTGACCCACTCCTTAATTTGGCTAAGACTTATGGAATGATTTCTACTGTTAAGAAGTAGAAGAGATTGAATGTTCTTGATCCTGTGGATGTGTCTGCTATGCAGGCATGTGTGAGATTCAATCAGAGGAGTGATTACTCCAAGAATCAGTTTCAAAGTGCAAGAGTAGTTAATCAATATCAGCCTGCAACCAAGCCACAAGGTCAAAGATTATTGAGGGAAGATAAAAGTGGTTATAAATGTGATCATTGTCAAAAAAAAGGTCATTTGAGAAGAGATTGCTTCAAACTGAAAGGTTATCCAAATTGGTGGCCAGGAGTGAGAGAGCAAAAGCAAAAGGAGAGGGTCAATGTGACTCAAGATATGGATACCCCTATGGAATGTAGAGTTTATGGTCAAGCTAGTGCCAAGAATATGCAGAGTATGATCACACAGATTCAGCAAGAAGTTGGCAAGGCTTTGAAAGGAAGAGAAACTGCATCTTGTAGTATGCGTAATGAGGCCAACCTTGTTGACTTTGATCACTTTGTAGGTACTATTGTTTCAAAGGCAGATAGAATTGGTTTGATTCATAGTACAGATTACTGGATTATAGATAGTGGGGCTACTACCCATATATGTAATGATCTTACAAAATTTTCAAAATTATCATAAGTTAGATATGGCCTTGTCTGTTAAGCTACCTGATAAGTCCATCAAAATGGTTAAATATGTTGGCACAATTAAGATTCATGAGCAACTAGTTTTAGTTGATTGTTTGTATGTGCCATCTTTCTAGTTCAATTTGTTATGAGTTAGTAAATCTAGTAAGACAAATGGTTTAGTTTTCAAATTCTTTGGTAACTGTTGTGTGTTGCAGGAATATGAGACTTCCAAGGTGATTGGCATTGTAAGGGAGGATAGAGGATTGTTCTTGTTGAAGCCAGCGTCTTTTTTTTGCAGAATTGATAAAGCTTTCTAATATTGATTGTAGTTTAATAATTTAGTTTGTACTATTAAAGATAGTGTTGCAGATGCTAAGTTGTGGCATTTAAGACTAGGACATGTGCCATTGAATATTCTAAGTAAAATTGTAAATATTCCTAATATGAATAAAGAAGAACCTTGTTTTGTTTGTCCCTTAGCTAAGAAACAAAGGCTTATTTTCAATAAAAATGTGATACACACTGCTGCATTATTTGAGCTACTGCATATTGATATATGGGCACCATATAAAGTTTTAACCAGGCAAAAGATTAGATTTTTCTTAACCATAGTTGATGAACTTGGACTATGCTAATGAGCAACAAGGCATAGGTGTTATCCACTGTTAAAAAATTTCTGTTAATGATTGAGAGATAGTTGGACAAGAGGGTTAAAAGAATAGTGACTGATCATGAAATAGAATTTCTTAGCATAGACTTTCAGAGTTTAATTTCTAATCAAGGGATATTGCATAGTAAATCCTGTGCATACTCCATACCAGAATGGAGTTGTTGAAAGAAAACATCAACACCTCTTACAAGTGGCTAGATCCTTGATGTTTCAAGCTCATCTCCCTGATATATTCTAGGGAGAGGCTATACTAATAGCCACATATTTGATAAATAGAACTTGCCTATATACTTGACTAGAAATCACCTTATGAGTTAATTCATGAGAAGAAACTAGACATTGAGCATTTAAGGGCCTTTGATTGCTTGTGTTATGCTACTAATAACATTCCACATAAATTAAGGTTTGATCATAGGTCTTTTGCTTGCATTTTTATTGGATATCCTATTGATCATAAAGGTTATAAGTTGCTCAATTTGAAAATAAATGAAGTGGTTGTTTCTAGAGATGTAAAGTTTTTAAAAACTATTTTTCCATTTAATCCTTCATTTCCAGAGCAACAATTGATTCCTGTCTCAAATTATAAAGATTTTATAGTACCTAATGAAAATAGCATTGTTAGGAAAGAAGCTAGTGAAGAGGTAGGTAAAATTGTAGAGGTCACAGGCACAAGGAAAAGGAAACTATCTGCTTGGCTTAGTGACTACCAGATTAACAATTATACTAGTGATGGAGAAAGTTGTGTGGATTGTTCAGAAGAGTATGTCCCATTTATGGCCAATGTATACAAAGATAAGGAACCACATACTTATAAGTAGGCCAAGCAACATATAGAAGGGATACTTGTAATGGAAAAGAAGATTCAAGCCTTAAAACTTAACAATACTTGGGAAATAGTAGATCTACCGTGGGACATAAGCCCTATAGGCTAAATATGAGTAATAAAAATAAAGAGGCTTTGATAGGAGCATAGAAGAAATGTATAAACAAGGTTGGTAGCAAGAGGCTATAGCTTGATTGATCATCACGATTAGGATAGTGCTAGCATTGGTTCCAGCAAAGGGATGAATTTACTACGTGAATGGATATCGATAATGCCTTCTGCGTGGGTTTCTGAATGAGAGATCACATATCACTTCAAAAAGAGATATAAGGAGGAAGAGAAGCATAGAGTTTACAAGTTAACTAGGTCTTTATATGGCTTGAAGCAAGCTTCAAGGCAATGGAAGATTGAATTTAGAAATCAAATAACTAAGTATGGATTGACTTTGATATCATGGAAGTCAAGAAAGCGAGAAAACCCGCATTAGCAAGATCTTCCTACGAGGCGAGAATATAAGTGCGGCCGGCACTAACTTGTGAGATAAAGTGGATTACGTATTTGAACATGGAACAACGTTATCAACTTCCTATTCCACTTAAATGTGATAATCAATCATCAATTCAAATGATCACAAGGAATCTATGTATTTTTATGAAAAGGACCCGAGCAACATAAATTTGGCTGTCATTTTGTGAGGGATTACTATAAGGAAGAAGGTCTTATATTGCCGAGGAGTTTGTTCGCCCGAAGAAACTAGTTGATTTGTTAACAAAGGCTTTCTGCGCCAACTAATAAGCAATCTTGTTCAAGATAGGCTTTTAGCAACTCAATGCTTTTAGGGGGTAAAAGACTATAATAGATAATATGTTATTGTGTTGATGATTACAAATTTGAGCCATTTGTGAATTATTGAGGTGTTTGGAATAAGCTCAAGACTAAGGAGTATTATTTATTGGTACTGCGGGGTTCGAAGGCCAGGTCTCATTTGAACAAAGACGGAGCCAATAGCTCTTTGTGAGTCACCCTAGCCGTTAGCCGTTAGAATATAGGGTCTCAAATAATGAATAGAACTCAGCGAATAAAAATCACACCAAACCACATGAAGTGATCCGCATTAAGGCCAAGCAAAACTATACTACAGTAAAGTGATCACTCGTCGACTAGATACCGTCCGGATTAATCACGATGCACATAAGCTTCGGTCGTCGATCTGGCCTTTCTTATACCGAGTATAAGGCGATAAACAACGCTCTTATACCGGCGTATAAGGCGATACACAACGCTCTTATACCGGCCGTATAAAGGCGTCTGGCAACGCTCTTTACACCCGACGTATAAGGCGATACCGCAGCGCTCTTATACCACGGCGTATAAAAGGCATTACAGCGCTTAAAAAGGCCACAACCCATAACCATCCGATTCTAGGGTCATATCTTAATACTCGAAGTCACCTCGAGTCATACGTAACTCTAACCGTCACCTCTCAATAACCGTCACTGCTCGAAACGATATCAGCCTTGCTTAGGTAAAGCATCCTTGATAAATGAAGTCAGCGATAGGTAAAATGAGGCCCGCGAGGAAATACATAAGTGCCGACAAGGCCACGGGGAACACAACAGAGTGCCGACAAGACTGACCACCCAATCGAGAAATATAAGTTGGGGAGTTCAGCTATTACTTACCTCAGAGCAATCTTAGCGCCACGAGAATATAATCAAGCCAATCATATCGTAGTCAGCACTTAAAATGAATCGCGCGTAATAAATACAACTGATTACATGTATATCATTCTCACATAATCGTACCTGACTAACATGTTTCACACAATTTAAAGAGTAAGAAATGCGTAAGTAACACCCGTGAGATAAGTACTCACCTCACACTAGCTATCCGCAAAGTCCTCGGAAGAGCGATAGCAGGCGTGCCCGCTTCCCATGATTGAGGCCTATGACACCAGTATACTTTCGGGGAACTAATACCAAAATTACGTTCTAGAATAAAAAGCATTACCAACTCTAATCGGATGTACAAGCGGTCTAACATGACAGACAAACTATCGAATTATAAACTAAATCGGCCAAAAATGAGGAAGGAAGAAGATATTTTTGTGTTTTTGATGGTAAGGATGGAAGATGTAGTGACTTAGCTCTTAGAGTCTTGAAAAAACACATACGAGGAGTTAGTGCCCGAAATCACAGCGAATCGAGGCTGTGAGAGCGACTTAGCGATCTAATTTAATTCGAATTGTCCCGGTTCTACTAAAATTATAAAATGTAATTCGGTTGAGAATAATCACAAAATAATATTATCAAAATTCTTTATACTTTATCACACGGGTCCCACCGCCCGACGAAAAATTTAATTTTTTGTTTAGCGTAGCGGGTTATTACATACGCTAGCGTCGCACATTTAATATTAAATAATCAATTTATTAAATATAATAATAATAATCACAACCATAAAAGCGTCGCGGGGTTACTAATAAATAATTAATTCAGTAAATATAATAATAATCATATATACCGTCACTAAAATGATCTTTGCCGATAACATACTTTAATATTAAATAGGTAATTTATTAAAATATAATAATATTCATACTTTATACATAAAAACGTCATGTAAAATGATGTACATACAATAATGTCACACCTTTAATGATAAATAATTAATTTGACTTAAATATAACAATAATTCTAGCTCCCATACAAAAACATAACTTAAGTTTAATAATAAATAATTAATTTATTAAAATATAATAATAATCATAATGCCATAAGCGTCATAGTTATAAAATGATGCTTGACACTAACGTGCATTTAATGGCCAAATGAGTAATTTATTAAATATAAGCAATAATCCCAATGCCATAAAATGTCATAACTTTAATAATAAGCAATTAATTTATTAAATATAATAATAAACATATATGACAGCGTAGTGATAAAATCGCCCGCCACACTAACGTCACACATAATATTAAATAATTAATTTATTAAATATAATAATAAAATTAACGTAATAACTTCACAGTTAATAAATAATTTATTTATTAAATATAATAATATACATGCCTGCATAGAAATGTCATAAGAACAAAAATCATTTCGCCACAAATACGTCTCATGTATAATATTTAATAAATAATTAGTTAAATATAAAAATAACACAAACACCACACCTGACATTAAGCTCTGATATAATCTAATAAAAAAAAATTAAAAATCGAGTTTTCCCGAAATATAGAACAAAAATTAAATGTCTACTACATATAAGCAGAAAATGAATAAAAATATAAATAATTATTTAAATATTGCATGAGCATTCATAATAAAGAATATTAATTATTTAAATGAACAACTCTTATTTTGAAACTATAAAATATCGTTAAAATATATTTTGATTTGCTACATCCAAACAATAAACAAGATTAATATATAAATGATTAAATTTTCTACATAATAAAGAAAAAATTAAGAAAATATAATATACATCAAATTAAGAATTGAATTTGCTACAAAAAAAGACAAGTTGATATATAATATTAGAAATAGTGAACAACTATGAAATCAATACATTAGGTAATAACTAAAATCACACATAAAAAATAAATAAAACAAAAGAAATTACTCGAAGATTTGAAGAGGAAGAAAATGAATTGTTGTTATGTGTTATATTTATAGGAGAATGAAGGCTTATCAATTTTTGAATATTGAATTTTCCTTTAAGCACTAGCTTGTCCATGGCAAAACCCGGCATAGTGTAAAGATATTCCAGCTTATTTAAAATTTTTGTGAACAATAAACCAAAAGCGTCACACCATACATGCCATAGGAGTAAATTCATATATTTTATGAAAATACCTTAAATCGAGAAATGTCATCCAAAAATTAAGATATTCACGAAAATATTATAGCGATAAATGAAATGTTAAATACCATATCTTTTATATTAATAAATTTAAATAATATATCCGCAAAATGACATATTTAAAAAATTTAATCGCCTATATTCTTCTATTAATACATTAAATAATATACTTACGTCACAAAAGACATATATAAAAATTAAATCGTACCATACTCTTATATTAATAAAATTTAATTATTATTATAACGTCATATGAAATGTCATGCACTTATCTTTACATATTAATAAATTAAATCACATAACGTCACACAAACACGACATAGATCAAAAATTCTTGCAACTAAATCGTGGCCCGAATGAAACTCCACTGTTACATATGAAACTCCTTTTACTACTTGATAACACCTCCAAATTTATGCAATACGTATGTCAAATAGCACTTTCGGTTTAGAAATAAATGTTAAGCAGTACATAATACATTATTCAGATAACGATGCACTAATAATTCTAAATCATTCTCATAATACGTCTTAAAAGTCCTCACTTTCTTAAGTCATCTTCATTTGTAAATAATTGTGAGGACTTAGATAAGTAAATGCATTAAATGCATATAAACCCGTTAGCTGAGGAAGAATATTATCGTGCTCCCAACTTTCATTGTTGGTTGAGCGGGTATTGGCACTTTCGTTTGCTCCTCTTCTGAAGAGCTAAACGCCAGCCATCTTCTTGAATATTGGTCGAATCAATTCGACTCCTTGCAAATGTTTTGTTGATACGACCACCGTTCAAGAGATGTTTCTTATCGTCAGACAAATGTCGATGTAGAACACTTATTGGTAAATTTCTGTGAGGCAAAAGGATAAAAAATATCGTCTTGTAAACCTTTTCCTTGCTTTTTATTTGCGAATCGGTCTTAGGGGTGCCATCCGCCTCAGTATCGAACCAGCACTTGAATAAGACAATTGTCTCGTTCAAACCGTTATATCTCCACTCCCATATTTCTTGAAGAACTCCGTAGTAATCAACCTTCTCACTATTTGAATACGAAGACCCTTTCACTCAAACACCACTATTATTTGTCGACCTTTGCACCGTTTAGTGTGTCAGTAGTATCCATTTGTGTAGTACCATGCTTATTGATTTCCCTTGTAGTGGACCCGAGGCAGTGATGAGAGTGGGTAGATTCGGCGTTATCCATATTACATGTTGAACCTAGAAAATGTATATGTCAAATGTTATTGCATGCATTGAAGTTAGAGCATTCATTAATAATGTATGGCGGGTATGTGACATTTGTTTGACATGTTTTGCATTATAAATTGAGATGTTCCATAACCAGATTTCATCATCCATTTTTTGTCACAATCACAAAATTTCTCCCAATGCCTCAGTGATGACATGCATGTTGGAAATCAATGAGGAGTGATTCCATTTATTATGCCGTTGTGACAATTGTGTATCAATTTATTTACCAGTTGGGTTAAATGTAGTGCTCAGAGGAACTTAATGTTCAACTTAGTAGTTGTATATATTACTAGTGGTGTGAGTTCTTTATGATAATTTAAGGGGCTATGAGCCGGTGCTAGATCTTACTGGGTGAAAATCGTTATAATGTAGTAATTGGTCAATTATTATTATTATACACAGCTTACTATTATCGAGCCTAGAAGGGTCACACCGTGGCTATTAATTTGAAGGTTATATTTCATGTATGTGAAGAGTGAAGGAAGCGTATAATTGAGAAATGTATTTTTTTCGTGGATTCATTTTATGTAGAGATATCGATTGAATAAATAGAATCAATTAAATAGTTATTTAATTGGTTTGAAATAATTTTAGTATTTATCAATAGCGAGCGATTATTTGATATTGACTGCATTACTATTTGGTGAAAGCTAATTAAATAATTACGTTTCAAATTGCTTGACTAAAATTTAATTATGTACCCGAACTAATAGAGTTAATGAGTACGACTAATACTAGCAGATTTGCTTATCGGGTTTGTTTTAGCTAGCCACATATAAGTGTGATTTAGGGTTTTTCAAATAATAATAATTTCATAAAAAAACCCAAAAGCCGTCCTCCCCCACACAGCCGATTTTCTCCCCGAAAATTCTTAGGGTTTAGGTTTGTTCAGCACTTGTTTAGCATAAATCCGTTCTTGATTGACTACTCTGGTGTGGATGACTAGAGATAATATCATACGATTGATATTCTGACAAGGAGGCTGAGAGGAGTCAAATTCGTATTTGTGAATTTGGGCGTGTCAGATTTATTGAGTGAAATTTACTCCATTTGCGTTGTAAGTACTACATTATTTATATATTGTATTATGTGTATTTAAATAATGTAATGTGACTTTTAAAGATCCACGGATCTATGGTTGTATTTATACTCATATATCCATAGAGTTTTCCATCAGTGGCATCATGAGCCAAATTAAAGTTGCTTTACATTGTTTATTTTATGTTTGTTTTGTTTTTATCAATTTTTTATTTGATTAATTCTTGTTCATATATTTAATTGATAAATATATGATGAGAATAAATCATCATGTTCTTGATTATTGATTTATACATATTATTTACAAGTTTATGATGATGTATTATCATATTTGTTAACATGAATTTTGTTTCATATAAATTAAGGGCGATTTAATTGGTTTGTTTCAAAATAGTTTTGTAAAAGCGTGTTTGGGGAGTGTAAGAAATTTGGCAAAATCACCGAAATAATTTTTGAAACCCGGAATGTACGTAAGAGATAAATTAAGAATTTCATATTTTATAGATTTTTTCTAAGTGCCTCGAAAACAGACTGAGATTGCAATTTGTTTAATTAACAATTAAATATAAAAAATTTATTTTAATGACGACCGGTATGATTTGCTCAAAAAATTATGAAGTTTAATATGTTTCAATTTCATAAATTTTGAAAATTATTAAAACCTCAAAATGATTTGACAAGCGAATTAAATTAAATACGAAAAACCCACGAGTTAAATATGGGATTATTACCATAAATCGGCCGACCGACTTCAAAATGGAGCCTGCAGGCGGCGTCGGTGTCGGATCGGGCCGATTTTAATTACCAAGCTGCGACGCTACACTCTGACCTTGGCATTAATAAACCAGTCGACATTAAATGGAGATTAGTCGTCACGAGCCCGTGGCTGGCGTGTGCCTAATTTTGAAAAACCCTAATTTAAATTTATTTCTTATTGATTTTCCTAAAATTATGGAGACCAGTTATATTTCGGTTTTTATTGAATATTTGTCATTTTAATCAAGTAATTGTTGATTGTAGTAATTATGCTTTGATATGATTAATTAATTTCCTTTATATTATATCTTTTTAAATTAATTTAAAAGTGATATAACAATTATGGTAACAATTTCACTACTTAATATATTTTAGAATATATTTGTGATAAATATTTTTCTACAATATGTATATGGTTAATAATTATTGGTAATAATTATTAATTGACATGTGTATGATAATTGAGTTTATATTAATTAATTTTAATATGTGTAATTACATGAATTAATTAATTTATTCTGAACATGCATTTTCAATTCCATTTAAAATATTTATTAGTTCATTTATATGATTTAATAAAGTGCACATATTTTTGTAATAGTGGGAATTTGGAATGGAGGTATAGATATAGCCCGTTTATTTATTTTTCGGTATCACCGAACACGTAATCATTGTAAATGACATTCTAAATTAAGTATTTTCTTGTATTTATTTATTTATTGTTTTTTACTTACGAGCTTGGTAATCTAAGATGAATTAATATATAAATATTGTAACAAATGAAGATATTGAAGATCATTTCCACGGTGGTGGTACTTAGTGGACTCGGTTGGATCGAGGCTACAAGATACAGAGTAGGACTTATGTTAGTATTTGATAAATACTTGTAATAGGTTACAGGGGCCGTATTACATATATTTCTTGAATGTGCATTACTTGTTTTATTTTTTCATGTTGCATGTATTGCTTGATTATGTGCTAGTATGCGTGAGTAAATGAAAACAAAGTAATAATAATCTGGCAAATTAAAAGAAATTTAAACAAAGTATCAAGCCAATTTTAAAGGATTGTGCAATCGGTGCATCAATTGGGCACACCGTTATGGTGTTACAATGTTGCATTGATATGACAATGGATCATGTTGAGTGATTTCCATAACGTTGTGAACGCTTCGGATGATCGATCAAATAACGCCTTGGTTTAATTGGTATCTTTAACCGGTTTTCGAAGATACAAATGTTGGGTAGCATCTTGCTAAAGAGATGCTAGTGATACAAGAGTTACATAGTTCTACCATAATTTGTTGCTAACCTACTATTATCTTTGGATTCAAAATGTGCGCTTGATGTTGCCGTTTGAATTTAAGTACTTAAATAGATGCTTGACTCACTAATATATTTAGAGTGAGATTTGAATTATTAGTATTTACTTTACAATTTATTTAAGTGTTTAGCATGTTAGTTCTTGATGCATTATTTTATTTACTTATTCTTATGCAAATTAATATGGCTACCACTATTGCTCTTGTTAAGAGCTTCGGCTTACATTTCGGCACTTGAAAAGTGCAAAGGCTGAAGACAACTTCCGGTACGGCCCAGTGAGGTCACCGAACCTTGAGAATCATTCGAGCAGAAGGAGGCGAATAAATGTGAATAATAAGGTTCCTACTTGAGGAAACCTAATGATAGTGCCTCCATCGGAAAGGGATCCCACAGTACAAGTCGTCTTTGTGGATGTCCCGATGTAAATGCTTTGCCAATATGGTACCTTAGTTCGATTCAATATGAAAGGTGGCGACATACTTTGTGACATATACCGGAAACTTGAGGAATTATTCCGAAGAGCTTGAAAACGAGAGATATGGCGCTATCTGCGCTCTCTTGGATAGCAATTTGGGGAGGCAGACGGTCATGACCCTCGTATGGAATTAAAATGATTTGGCTTGAAGTGGGTGACATTCGACTCACATTGCACGGTGTCTCCCAGGCTGGTTGTGGGATGCAAATCACACGAAGTCTCTTCCCGGAACGAATTCTCGGTTTGTCATGAACTTTAATATGCACAAGTTTAAGTTATCTCTAAAGCGCATAAAAGTAGTCACAGAATCTTTGAGGCGAACTTTGGGTAAGACTAAAACTTAATCCGCATTTTGGTGGTCCCAAAGAAACAAGCGGGAAGTTTAAGAAGAAGAAGAAGTTTACCGGCGAGGCCAAGGGTTTCTAATGTCTCGAGGTTAGCTGGAAAGGGAGGAGCTAGGAAGGATGACAAAGTAATGCGTGTGCGCACGTGGGTCACTAGAAGTGGGCACGAGTTCACGAGATGATAGGAAAAATGAATGCCGCGGCCAGAAAAAGGCTGCATGTATGTTATTGTGATTTGTAATACTTGACTTCTCGTTCTACTTAGAATGGGTGCTTGCTAGACAGCATTTGTGGTTCTCTCATATTTGTCGTAATATGCGAGAGGCATAAGTCAAGTAGGAGCTTCGAGAAAGAGGGGAAATGGATGCTGCGTGTGGGGTAGCGAAGGTTAAAGCCACTGCGATTAGGATCAATTGGTTTAAATTTGCCACGGGCCTTATTTTGAACTTATCACCGGGTTTATGTTCTTTAATTTGGAGAGATTATTTCTATTTTTGTTTTTGAATAATGATGGTTTTTCATTTTCAATAGTCCGATGCATTTAGGATCGCGAAGGGAATGGGGTAGTGTTTGAGTACTTCACTTGAAATGGTCATCGTTTTAGACATTGATAATGATCGTATAACATAAACTTAAAATGAAATAAGTCTACTTGACCCCAAACATACCTATGACATTAGAGGCTGAAGATTCGCGTGCGAGAACGAATCAAGAAACTCCCGCTCACGGTGGAATAATTTGAAGGTTTTGATTATGAATCTATCGATAAGTGTGAGTCTTTGCCTTTTGGGCAAAATGACCAAAATGCTGCTTCAGCTAGCTTAAATGAAAGAGCGAGAGCTGATTTATGGGGATCATACACGATGTGGGCCAATGAACACATACTTCACAAAGGAGGAGGAGTTTATAATACTTCATTACATTTGCGTGATTCACAGTGAATACGGTTTTGTGTCGATGAGACCTGTGCTTGAAGGTCACTTTGAGAAATTCAAGGAATTCCAAAATGAAATGCAAGAGCAGGTGAATAAGACAATAAGATTCTCGATTAGAGGTGGAGAATATTTTGATCCACGAAGTTCAATACTCATCTTAGGAAGTGTGGTATTGTTTCACAACTCACTCGGCAGGGGAAACGCCACAACATAATGGCGTGTCCGAAAGAGAAAATAAACCAACGGCATGGTTCGATCTATGATGACTATCGATTTACGATTAATTTGGAGAATTGCACTAAAGCGCGTTGACACTTACCTTAAGCAGATGTCAACCAAGTCGGCGAGATAAAAGAAATCCCCATATGAGCGCTTGGTTTTAGGAAGATTCCCGAGTTGGAGTTTTCTCAGATTTGGGGGTACATGAAGAGCTTTATATTTAAGAGATTAACGAAAGATAAACTTGCGCCCCGAATATAGGCTCATCTTATTTCATAGGATATCCAAAGGGAAACTTGATTTGATTACTACTTCAACTGTGAGCGGGAGAATGAAATCTTCATTGCTAGAGCAGGGAGTATTCCTTGAAAGGAATGTTTATTGAGAAAAGGACTAGAAGTAATGGTGTTCATCTGATGAAGCTCAAAGGCTGATAAGGGGAGTGATGTCGATAAATGTCACAAAGGAAGCATCGACATACCACAAAAATTGGTACCTTCTTTCATAGAAGACGATTACGGATCACGTAAGCGTGGAAGAACGACCGCAGGAGATCGCGGGGATCGCCACGAACAGCGCTTCGTATGGTGAAGCTTTCATCATTCAAAGTGGCGGGCGAAGCTTCTTACAAAGAAAGCTGATATGAGCCCATGAGATCTTGACAAATGGCAAATAACCCATCTGATGAGATGGTCCCCATGTGCAAAAGCGAGGTTTTTGGTCTTATTCGGTGACCAAAATGGGGGCTCGCCCGTTGAATGTAAATGGGTATTTAAGAACCAAAAGCGGTAAAGGCGAAGCGTTGATGTTTCGAAACTGGCTTGTAGCGAAGGTTTCAAACAAGTTCCGCGAGGTGAACTAGCGAAAGCTTACTACTTGATGGCTATCTTAAATCCATGCGGATAATCTTAGCCATTGCTGCATTTCATGATATGAAATATGGCAAATGAATGTAAAAAGGCCTTTCTGAATGGAAATTTAGAGGAAAGATGTGTACATGATGACACCAGGAGTTTAAGTATCTAAGGACAGAAGGTATGCAAATTGTAAAAAGTCCATTTATGATCTTAAGCGAGGCATCCAGCAGTTGGAATCTAAGTTTTGATGAATTAATAAAAAGAAATTTGGTTTCATCAAAAATGAAGAAAGAATCTTATTGTATACAAGGAAAGGTAAAAGTGGGAGTTATATATAATTTATAGTCACATTAATAGATGACATACTTATCATTGGAAAAAATGTAGAGTTACTAAACTCGGAGTCAAGGATTGGGCGTGCAAATGTTTCTCAATGAAGGACTTAGAGGCGAAGCCTGATATATACTTGGAATAAAGATCAGCAGGAGGTCGAGCCCCGAGGGTGGAGTGATTGGACTTTATTAGGGATACTTATGTGAATAAGGAATGCGCAAGGTTCAACATGGTAATTCAAGAAGGGTAATCTCCCGTGAGACATGGAGTTGACTTCAGTACGGTGTCAGCTACAAAGTCTTTGAAGAGGATAGCAGAGCGAGGAGAATGAGACATACACTTCTGTGCCGACTATAGGATCCGTTATGTATGCCGTGTTGTGCCCATTTGGGCGATGTGTCTTATGCACTAAGTGTAACCGATAGATACCAAGCTAATCGGTGAAAGCCAGCGGATTGTAGTGAAGTCATCTTGGAAGTATGCGAGAAGAACTAAAAGATGCTTTCTTGGCTTATATGGTGGAGATGAAGGAGTACGATGACGAGTGCGCGGCGCCGGAGTTTTCAAGCGATAGAGGCGACTATCGTTCCACGATGCAGGTATGTATTTTTTCTCAACGGTGGAGGCGATATCTTGAGGTGGAGTTCCAAATAGGTATTGTTTCGATTCTACCACGCAATCGAGTACATCGCGCGGCGTCACGAAGCATTAAACAAGCGTGTTGTATAAAGTCGTGACCGGGCAGGTGTAGTACCTAGCATTGAGGGACCAGTGGAGTTGCTTTGTGACAATACTGGGGCAATAGCTCAAGCTAAGGAACCCCGAGCACATCACAAGTCCAAGCACGTACTCAGAAAGTATCACCTGATTAGAGATATGCTTGATAGAGGTGATGTCAAAGTATGTAAAGTAGAAAGCAGGAGGGTCGATCGTGACCCGCTTCACTAAACCACTAGAGTCGGGGCAAAGCGTGATGTGAGCATCTCACGTGACGTGGGTCTTAGGCAGGATGTCGCGGTGGTGTTAGGTTAAATGGGGTCGGTATGTATCTATTGTGTTATGTGAACAAATGTTGGACATTATTGCTTCTTATATTTTAAATATATTTGTTTTGCTATGTCTAATATGTTTAAAATTTACATATAATAATATACATGTAGTGTATTCTCGATGAGTGAAAGGTTAAATCCCTAGGTTAGTCTATGTTTTCTAGAGGTAACGTGAGCTATTGATTACGCCTCTTGAGCCTAGAAGCATGGGACCTTAAAAGGCTTGGTGGGATGATGATAGTTAAGGGCGTGACCGTCGTATGACTAACATGGTGTTTTTGATTAGTGATCAAGACGATCCACGTTGGCACAATGGACTACGTCGATACAGGTGAGAACGTCGGTGGCTGGGAATTTGGTATGACAGCAATTCATAGAAGATATGTATATGTCTGCGATATTTGTTAGAATTTTTAGGTTAGTCGATTCTTGAACCTACGATATATGACTATACGTGTTATCCTGACTCGCCGCTTTGACTTGACTAAGCGTCTTAGCGGGGATTATAACGGCATATGTTGGGTCATCGGTGAAGTCTTAGCGATAGATGTTGATATATTCGGAGGATTTGTCAGATCACCCGATATGTCGTATACAAAAAAGGAATATCTCGAGAACATCAAGATTTGAATGCTTGAATTGTTTATGGGGGCGCCGTAAATACTTATTCGAGTTCATACTTTCGAGTAAAAGATTGTGGGTGTTTAAATGACACACTTCTTATGGATACAACCCTCACGACTAGAGATCGCGTGATAAAGGAATTGTAAGATAATCTTCCAAGGGCAAGTGGGAGTGTTGGAAATCAATGAGAATTGATTCCATTTATTATGCCAAAATTCGCGACAATTGTGTATCGGTCGTTTACCCGATTGGAGTTAAATGTGATTATCGAGAACTTGAGTGTTCAACTTAGTAATTATATTACTAGTATGGGTGCTCATGATAATTTAAGGGGTTATGGCCGATTGCTAAGATCTTAGCATTAATCGTTATAATAATAGTAATTGGTCGATTATTATTATTATACAAGTTAATATCGAGCCTAGAGGAGTCGCTGCAATACGGTGGCGTTGAGTTATATTTCATGTATGAAATTAAAGAAGCTGTATAATTGAGAAATGTATTTCTCAATTACAAAGGAGTTCTACATTTTATGTAGAATATCGATTGAACAAAATAGAATCAGTAAATAGTTATTTAATTGGTTCGAATAATTTAGTATTTATCAATAACTAGAAAGATTATTGATATTGACTCGTACTATTTAATTAAGCTAATTAAATAGTTCAGCTCATTAGCAACTCATTAGTGTCTTAGCAGACTAATAGAGTTGAGAGTCGAGAAAACTAATACTTAGCAGTTCTTTATCGGGTTTGTTTTAACTTTAGCCACATATAAATTGATAGCACAGCATTTTTCAAATAATAATAATAATTTCATAAAAAAACCCAAAGCCCCCATTGCCGATTTTCTCCCGAGAAAATTCTTGAGTTTTGGTTTGTTCAGCTTGTTTACTAGCATAAATCCGTTCTTGATTCAACCTCTCTGGTGTGGATTTAAGCCCCAGGAGAATATCGTACGATTGATATTACAACAAGGAGCTGAAGGGAGATCAAATTCACGTTGTGAATTTGAAGCGTCGATAGATTTATTGGTGGAATTTACTCGGCGTGTAAGTAATGCATTATTTATATATTGTATTATGTGTATTTAAATAATGCTTAGTATCGCTTTAAGATCGGATACATGGATTTGTATTTATACTCATATATCCATAGAGTTTTTCCATCACTTCAACCTTTAAGCTTGATAGTTTTCTTAGTTATTTATTGGAACCTCGAGTCCCTCGTTGTTTTAATAAGTACTTTAATTTTTTTATTATTTGTTATTAATATATATATATATATATATATATATATATATTATTAATAGATTGATGAACATATGAAATACCGAACATTTGCTCGTAAGTAAAGCGGGTTGTTCTAAATCTAAGTGGGTACAAATTCAAATCTTAGATTGAGTTTTTGATGTGAAGATTCAAAATGGCTGCGTGAGAATAATGAAGCACAGAAATTCTTTACGGCGGGTGAAGCGAATTTGTGCAAGAAGCTTGACATGGTATGGGGAGAGTTCATGGATTTGAAATGTATGAGGAATTTTGTGGAATCGCGTGATTATCTCCTTCCGAGATGCTCCATTTGTGGTCTCGATGGCTTTGTTAGAACCTAATACCATATCCAAAGAGACTTTGATTGAATAAATTATGTTGTATTTATAATATTTTTAATTTTAATTTTTATGTTAATAGTGACAGAAAGGTTACGGAATCTTTGACATATGTATGTGACGTTAGGAAGAGCGCCACGCAAGCGTAACGATTATTAATTTATCACCATGACTCAAAATATTTTTATATAATGTAATTAATATATTAAAAAACAAAAGCGTCATAATAATGTCGTAGTTTCGATTTGAAGCCCGACCGTCCGTGATGAAGAACTTGGAGTATTATTATTGGCTATTACTATAAGCGTACCATTTTCAATAGTGACATTATATGTTCTTCCATGCATTGGAGTTTGAACTTACAAACTCCGCTTAAAGGATACTTACCGTCTGAAGCAAACTTAAGTATTTACGTAACGAATTTCGCGACCCGTTAACAAAAATAAACTAAAATATGAAATTATTAATTTATTTCCGTAAAATTGGAACCAGTAAATATTTTTATGTTAAGTAGATATTTATGTTCGGAAGTTAGTTGTCAGTTAAGTTAAAAGCGAAGTATCGGCGAATTAAAGGCCAGTTTTCACCGGTTGGGCTTTTAGATGACAGTCTAAACCTTTTAAGTGGCCAGCTAAGCCCAAAAGCGAAGCCATTCTCTTCTTCTCCAGCGGCCAGACGCCTGCGGGCCGCATGGCGCCTTGAAATTTTTATTCTTAACCGATTTTCTCTTCCAATTCTCGACCTTTGGAGCTAAAATTTTCGGAGAAGTTTCTCCTCATCATCCCCGTCGTTTCAAGGTAAAAAAGGTGCGATATTTTTGAGTATTTTGTAAAAATCTCGAGCCAACGACTTTGTTGACTTTTTGTGATTACGAATTTTATTACTCAGATTGATTCTTGGGTTGCATAGATTAGTTATTACTGCTGGGATTGAAATATGATGTTTGATGTGAGATTTTGGAATTTTAGGACGGAGTTGACTTTTTGAATTTTAGATTTGACTTTGGATTTTTGAATAAATTATTGAATAGAATTATTGCGTAAACAAGTGTAATATAGGAATTGATAGTGATCGATATTTGGGGTAGAAAGTGTAGTTATAGTGAAATGACATTCGGGTGATCGTGGGTTGGTTTTCGCGAAAATGTAGGGGTGAATGTAAATAAGTTAGTGAATCATGATTTTGACTGTTTTGGGATACAAATATGAATTATAGGTGTTGGGAACAAATAGGTTGGAATTAATCGTAGTGAATTGTGGATAGTAATCGAACTTAGGGATTAGGGGTTGAGAGTTATGGTTAAAATTGAGTGGGAGAAGGGTGAAATTGATTTTTTACACCTATTTGGAAATGTTGGGAGTTTGAATAAGATATAGGCTGATTATCGAATTTAGTCCGGGTAGTGAGGTTGGTCATCGAAATTACGTAAACTGTAAATTTATAACTGAAATGGGTTAAAAGAATGCTATTTAAGTTAGGATAAAAGGGGTTGAAATGGTTACGAGTTGTGATTTTATTTTTTTTTGTAATGTGTTGGGACTGGGAACAGCGTGAGGATCAGTGAGCGCTTGGGGGAGCTAGTGGTACTAGCGAGGTGGGGATTTATATTTCGACATTGCTTATTTATGTTTGGGTGTTGCGTATGATAAATTGATTGTGATAATGTATACGTATTATGTACTCATGCGTATTGTATAGTTGGGAATTTGTAAATTCTTGACTTTGTATGATTTATGGTGTGGTTGTTGGAGGTATTTATGTTTGAGCATAATTATGTATTTGTAGTGTAAATTTTTGAGTATGTCTATCACTTTGAGTGTATTCTTTCTTTTTCATGTTGAGTAAAAGTGTGTGGTGGAAGTATGCAGGAGTGTATCTATTGAGTGCGGGTTTTATACGATTTAGTTGTATTATTATTATAAAATTATTACATTGAAACTATTGTGTGTGTTTGTTGTGACTATTATTTGACATTGTATGTGTGTCTTTGTGGATGTTGAGATGATGTAGGGGTATTCGAAGGAGGGTGAGCTTGCCCAGGAGAAAGGATGATTTATTATATATATGTTGTTGGGTGTTGAAGGGTGAACTGCCGGGGAGAAAAGGATGGGTGTTATATATTATGTGTTGTGGTGTCATTTTTTTGTATTCATTAAGCATGATTGTGATATTAATGTGTTAGTGGGTCTAGTTGGTTACGTGATGTAAGGGAAATATGGCATGTGTGTTACGTAAGTGATTATATGAGGTGTGCCTTTGTTTCTGATGAGTACTCTGTTATGATGTCCTGAATAAATGATAATTTTCTGTATTGTATTGGTATGCCTGCATTTACCCATTCTATTGATAGAGACCGATGTATATGTATATATATATATATATATATATGTATAATAATAGCTATGTATTTATCCCACGTCTTTGTATGCTTCATTCGGACATAGGTAAGTTACCATCCGGGTGATCAGATTTCCATGGTATCGAGGCTTTACCCGCCAGCTTCGGGTGCCACCCAAGCGATTGAGTTGCGAGTGTCCATTGACTTCGTTTAGGTGAGAGGCAATTGGGCATTTGTATCCTCGGCGATCTTTTTCATTACTTTGATGTAAACAGTTTTTCTACTATTGGTTTGGAGATGTTGGAACTGTAATGTATTTTTGTGATTTGATTGTTGTGACGTGTTTTGTGTTGGGTTTGGCTAGAGTGCCACGATGGTTAAACTTAAATGGATGTTTTCGGTTTTCAACTATTTTATTTTATCAAACTGTTAGGTTCCATAGGTTTTAAAACAGGTATTTTTCGTGTCAACCATCGATTGGTGACTCGAGATATCTGAGTTGATAGCGACTCGACCTCGAAATGCGACTCGAGGCGGAGTCGTCTGATGCCCATAGTATCAGGCGTGCGTTTCGTTTTAAGCTGGAGTTACGTGGTGGCCTTCTACGTCACAGTGTTTTTGTACAAAAAAAAAAATTGTATCATTGAGTCTTTTTATGAGTCTAAATGATTTTTATTTTCTTTCAAGTAGGCTATGCGAGGATGCCACGAGGAGTTGAGGATTCTTGTGAATCGAGATCGCGGACCCGTTAGGGGTAGAGGTGCTTCTAGATTAGAGGCGGAAACTAGTGTTGGTAGGGGTGATGCTGGAAGAGGCCGGGGTAGACCCGGTAGGGGTGCTAGAGAGGCGAGCTTCGTGCTGGAGCTAGAGGAAGGGGGAGTGAGTGAGGCAGTGGGCAGCCCGGGTCCCGTGAGGGAGGTGCAATTCCCGGAAAGAGCCGAGTATGAGGATTTCGGAGGCGGTGGGAGTAGCCGGGCCCAGTACCCGACCAGCCCGGTGGCAGCTCGAGGGAAGCGAGACCAAATTGCTAGGCAGTTTCTAGAAGGGACCCCCTGAGTTTCGTAGTGCCGCGGCTTGCGGAGGTTGCGATCGAATTCTTGGAGGCATTAGATAATGAAGTTTGAGCGGAATGGGTTTAGGGATGAGTTGAAGGTAGAGTTTGCGGTGTACCCGATTGTCGGAGGAGCTCGGGTTAGTGGAACCGTGTCGAAAAAGATTTGGTGACTAGAGGCGAGATGCGTCCCTTGGGTTAGATTCGAGGGAACTATTTAAGAGCCCAAAATTTTTTTATTTGGAGACTGCATGTATATCTGCGATGGAGAGAGGGAGGCTGGTTGAGATACGAGGGGGAGAGAACAGTTGATGGGTATGAGGAGAGGTTTAGCGACTTGTGCCGTTTGATTCCGGGAGTGTACCCGTGACTACTTGAGAGGATCGCGAGGTTTCCGTCGGGCGAGATTACAGTCGGGAGAAGGCTGTCATGTTTCACTTACACCAGTTTTCACCAGTTGAGGAATGCAGCGTTGCAGGTGGAGAGGGACATAACAGAATCCAGAGGTGAAAAGAGAGGGAGGCCGATGTGGCTGGAGCCTGAGTGCAAGCGAGGGATTTGGAGGAACTTTCGGCCAGCGCCACCAGGCGGAAATGGAATTTCGATGCGCCCGTTTGTTGATTTTTAGGGGGGCTTTACCGATTACCATTTACCTCTGAAGTGAGAGTGGTTTTCAGTGGTATTTTGGGTGTTAGAAGCTGTGTGCATATTCGGTGTTATCGATGTGTGGGCGGGGAATGGGCACAAGGCGGATTGCCATCGCGGAGGGGTGGCGTGTTTCGATAATCGGCGGCCGGGGCATTTGCTAATGTATGTCATAGCCGGGTTGGGGTAGGCAGGCCACTTCGTTTAAGAGCTTGATTTGGGAGAGATTGGATCTCAGTCGGGGTGGCCGGTTTGGAGGGCGAGCAAAGTCGAGGGGCCGAGATTTGGTGGTAGATCTCGGCCGAGATTGTGGCGGGTAGCGATGCAGGTAGGTTGGCAGGCGAGAGGAGCAAATTAATGCCGATTACCTTGGCCGGGAGGCACGGGGATACTCCGAGAATGGTGGCAGGAGTACCCTATGCTTTCGCAGTGGCGATGCTCGCGTATTGACTGATTGCGGAGCCACCTTTTCTTTTATATCTACGAATTTTGCTAAGGGGGCTATGCTTTGAGTTACGAACATACGGGAAGTACCTTTGATAATAATGACACCGGTGGGAGGAGTCGGAGTTGAGGTAATTGAGGTTTATGAAGCTAATTTTCCCTTAAGTGTTGATAATCGTGTGCTAGAAGTAGTCTGTTACCCTTTGAGTTGAGTAGTTTTGATTTGATTTTTGGGAATGGTGGTTGGGGAAACACCGTCTTTGTAATAAATTGTCACCGTAAGGGAAATTGTGTTTACTAGCCCGGTAGGCTAAGTTACGAGTGTGGGAGATAGGAGGTTCCTAATAGTCTTGTGTGATCTCGATGTTAAGAAGCTCGTAACTTCTTGAACAAGGGATCATCGGGTATTTGGAGTTCATGCTTGGACTTGAAGAAAGATGAGCCCTAAGCTTGAAAATGTCCGGATTGTAAGGGAATTCGAGGATGTGTTTCCGAAAAGTTGCGAGGATTACACTCGAGCAGGGGAGATTTAATTTTGATTGTAGTGGTACCTGAGCGGCTTTCCGATAATATGGCGCATCTGAGAATGGGCTGGCGAGTTGAAGGAGTTGAACACGCCGATTCTGCGGAGTTGCTAGAAGGGGGTTTGCTCGGGCCGAGTTATTCTCCTTGGGGTTCTCCAGTTTTGTTCGTCAAAAAGAAGGATGGGACTATGAGGCTTTGTATTGATTACCGGCAGTTGAACAAAGTGACTATTAAGGGCCGGTACCGTTGCCAGGATTGATGATCTTTTTTTGACCCGGTTGAGGGGATGTGAGGGTGTTTTTCAAAATTGATTTGAGATCTGGATATCACCAGTTGAGAATTAAGGAAGAGGATATATCAAAATCAGCGTTTCGTACAAGATATGGGCATTATGAGTTCTTGGTGATGCCGTTTGGGTTGACAAAATGCACGGCGGCTTTCATGGACGATGAATCGTGTTTTCGAGAGTTCTTGAATAAGTTAAATTCGTTGTGTTTATTGATGACATCTTAATTTATTCTAAATTGTTGGAGCATGAAGAGAAAGCGTTGAGGAAGTGTTGGAGATTTTTACGGGTGAATCGGGTTATGCCATGAAGTTTTCAAAGTGTGAATTTTGGTTGGGAAGGTAGAGTTCTTGGAATTCATGTTATCTCGGCGAGAGGGGTGTTAGTGTGTGGACCCACAAAGGTGGAGACGGTGATGAATTGGGAGAGAGGCACTTGAGGTGTGGTGAGGTGAGAAGTTTGCTTGGGTTTAGGCCCCGGGTATTCTGAAGATTCATCTGAAGACTTTTCGTTGATCGCTGCTCCGATGACTAAGTTGACCAGGAAGGGAGTACCATTTGTTTGGGGTGAAGAGTGTGATGTCTGTTTCAATGAAATTTGAGAAGAGGAGTTTGACTACGGCCTTGGAGTAATTAGGCTTATTCTGAGTAGAGGCAGTGGGTATGTGGTATTATAGCGATCGTCGCGTCGAGGAGTTGGAATTGCGTATTGATGCGGAGAATGGAAGGTGATTAATGCTTAAATCGTGATTCAAGAATCATAGAAAGAATTATCTTTACCATGACTTGGAATTGGCAGTGCTTTGGTGGAAACCTTCTTGCCAGGGTGCATGCAGAATATTCTGGAACCACAAAGTTTAGAAGTATATCACGCTTGAGGAGAATTTGAATTTGAGGCAGCGAAGTTGGGCGAAATTTACGAGTGACTGTCGGCAGATTGAATATCATCCGGGGAAAGCAAATGCGGTGAGGCGGATGCCTTGAGCGAGGGAAGTGGAAGGAAGGAGCCAAAGGGGGAGTTGAGCGATTGGGGTAGACTTTGAGGTTGAAGGTGATGATGGTTCTTTGTTGGCCTATATGAAGGTGAGACCCCGATGTTCTTTGGATAAGATAGGGGAGATACAAAAGGAAGATGAAAGTCACGAGGCTGGATTCGGGGAGGCGGGCGAGGGAGGTATTAAATCGGAGTTCACATTTGTTGAGTGATAGCCGGTACAGGTTAGGGGGCAGTGGTTGTGCCCAGCTTTGCCGACCTAAAGGGAGTCTTGGATGAGGCCATGATACCTCATATAGTATCATCCGAGGGAGTACAAAATGTATCGAAATTTAAGGGAGAACTATTGGTGGCGGGGATGAAATTGCGGATTTTGTAGCGGGGGTGCTTGTGCTTAGTCCAAGATTGACCATAAACTTCCAGCCCGGGGTTCTTTGACCGTTATTTTGAGTGGATGGGAGAAGATCACCATGGACTTTGTGTTTGGGCTTCCGAGAACTCAGAAAAGAAATGATGGAATTTGGGTAATTGTGGATAGACTATCTAAGACCGCTCATTTTCTACCTATTAAAGCAACCGATGGGCCGGAGAAGTTGGCCAAGATGTGTAATAGCCAGACCAAGTGGGTGAGAATTGCGTAGAGTCTTGAGAGAGTATTGTTTCGGATAGGGGCCTTGAGTTCACTTGAGGTTTTGGGAGGCTTAAGGAGGCGTTGAGGCGAAGGTCCCGATTGATGCTGCGTTTCATCCTCAAGCGGACGGGTTATCGAGAGAGCGATTGAGCGTTGGAGGACATCTTTGAAGAAACTTGTGTGTTGAGTTTACCATTAGTTGGGATGAGGAGTTGCCGAAAATGGAGTTCGACATAATAGCAGTTTGGTAGCATTGGGATGGCACCGTTCGAGCTTTGTATGCGGAGGAGTGTGGGGCTCCGATATGTTGGAATGAGGTAGGAGAAAGGAAGATTTATGGGTCTGAGTTGGTGGAGAGTTCGATAGAGAGGATAAAGGTGATACAACAACATTTGAGGACGGCACATGATCGACAAAAGAAGTCACGATGCGGCCTTGAAATGGGCTTGTCATTTGAGGTTGGTGACTGGGTATTTCTGAAGATATCTCCATGGAAGGGTGTAATGAGGTTCGGAGAGAGGGAAGTTGAGTCCAGATTCGTTGGACCGTTGAGATTTTGACCGAAATTGGGAGGCGATAAAACTTACCGATTAGCACTTGCCTAGAGGTGGAAAGTCGCTGATGTGTTCCACGTATGTCTTGTTTGAGGAAATACGTTCCGGATGAGTCGCACATCTTAGAGTTTCAGCCGGATGACTTAGGGGTAGATTTGACCTATGAGGAGGGACCGGTGAGGATCTTGGATCGAGAAGCGAGAGGTCGCGGAGCAGGTAGTGAAGTTGGTAAAATTTTTTGTGGAGGAATCATCACAGTGGAGGAAGCCACGTGGGAGGCCTTGAGGAGGATATGAGAAACCGTTACTTGATTCGTTTGAGGTTAGTGATGCTTGGTTGTTTTGATTCGTACCTTTTATAACTCACGAGTTGAGAATTTCGGGCGAAATTTTGTTAGGTGAATAATTTTGTTTGCTCCGATTGATTGTTGGAGTTATAGATTGGTGTGGGATTGAAAAATACTGATGTTTAGTATTGAGATTTTTGGATGTTTAGATAAATTATTGGTAGGCTAAATTGTAATATAGGAATTGATAATGATCGATATTTGGGTAGAAAGTGTAGTTATAGTGAGGCCGACTTTCGAGATTTGATAAATGGAGTTGATTTTAGGTTAAAATGTAGTGGCTAATGTAAATAAGTTATTGAATAAATGATTTGATTGTTTGGGATACAAAATATGAATTATAAGTGTTGGGAACAAATAGGTTGGAAATAATCGTAGTGAATTTTGGGTAGTACTTGAACTTAAGAGTTAGGGGTTGAGAGTTATGAAGTTCGCCAGTTGGGAGGAGTGAAGTGGAATTACTGAGGTTAGCTGAGAATGTTAGGAATTGAATAAGATATAGGATAGTTATGGAATTAAGTCCGGGAAGCGAGAGTTGCCATCGAAATTGCCATTGAAAGCATGCTTGGGTAACACTTTCGTAAGCGTAAATTTATAACGGAAATGGAGTTAAAAGAGACTGAGTATTTAAATTAGGATAAAAGGGGTTAGGCGGATTCTGAGTTGTGGACATAAATGTCTACGTATTATGTACTCATCTGTGTGTATAGTTGGGGGACTGTAAATTCTTAACTTGTATGATTTATGGTGTGGTTGTTGGAGGGTATTTATGTTTGAGCATAATTATGTTTTAGTGTAAATTTTTGGTAATATACATCTTTGAGTGTATTCCTCTTTTTTTCATGTTGAAAAGGTAAAAGTGTGTGAGTGGAAGTATCGGGAGTGCTTATCTCTGTTGAGTCTGCGGGTTTTATGCAATTTGTGGTTGTATTGTGTGTGTGATATAGGTGTTACCTTGAAACTGTTGTGTGTTTGTTGTGTGTGCTTGACATTGTATGTGTGTGTTTTGTGGATGTTGAGACGATGTGGGGTGTTCGAAGGGTGAGCCTGCCGGGAAAAGGATGAATTATTATATATGTTGTTGTTGGGTGTTCGAAGGGTGAGCCTGCCGGGAAAAGGATGAATTGTTATATATATGTTGTTGTTGGGTGTTCGAAGGGTGAGCCTGCCGGGAAAAGGATGAATTGTTTATATATTATGTGTTGTGGTTTCATTTTTTGTATTAAATTAAGCTGCATGATTGTGATATTAATGTGTTGGTGAATTTAGTTTGGTTACCATTGATGTGAAATATGGCTGTGTGTTAAAGTAGAGTCGGGGATTACATGCAGAGGTGTGCTTTTTTTATTTCTGATGAGTATCCTGTTATGATGTCTTGAATAGATGACATTTTCTGTATTATATTTGTATAACTGTATTTACCCATCCTATTGCTAAGGACCGATGTATATATATATATATATATGTATATGTATGTATTTATCCCGTACTGTATGTTTCATTCGGACATGGGTAAGTTACCATCCGGGTGATCCGTTTCAGTAGGTATCGGTTTACCCACTTTCCAGCGCCCCGGGTTGTGAGGTGCCACTTTTTAGGCATTGAGTTGCGAGTGTCCGGTGACTTCGTTTAGGTGAGAGACGGGTGGCTAGGATCCTCGGCAGTCCTCTTTTCTTTTCAGTACCTTGATGTATACAGTTTTTACTTTTGGTTTTGGAGATGTTGGAACTGTAATATATATTTTGTGATTTGATTGTGTGGTGTGTTATGTTTTGGGTTTGGCTAGAAATGCCACGATGGTTAAAATTTGGCAATAATGATGATACCGATTTCAGAAGCTATTTTTTATTTTTATCAAACTGTCAGGTTCTATGGGTTTTTTTTAAACAGGTATTTTCGTGTCGACCATCGATTGGTGACTCAGGATATAAAGTTGATGGCCAGGCTCAAGGCTCGGTGTAAGGACTCGGGCGGGGTCGTTACAATTTCTATTAAACAACGAGATGAAAATATATATTATTATTTAGGTGTAATAGATATATTAACAAACTAAACCAATTAACAAAGAAAATGATAAAATATATCTTACTAATCGAGGGATTTGAAGGATCCGAAACATCCTTGATGAATTTGCCGAAGCTCGGCCGGTTTGAACATTACCTGCAGGCATTTATACACTGCAAAAAGGGGTTTGAAACTTTCAAAGATGTAAAATGTGAAACTTTCGGAATGTAAAATGTGAATGTCTATTGGCTATTTTTATCTTTAGCGTGCGCCATAAGCACGTCCACGGACATGCCATAGACTTTAACTGCATTAATGTCATCGTTTCACCTATATATTTTGATCGTTTTTATTGAGCAATTAATGTCATAATAAATTACAAACGTCACATAACCGCCACATAGAAGAAAGCATTTTATTGTTCAAACGAAATTAATATCATAATAAATGTCAAAGCGTCACTTTTTAACCGCCATCAGACATTAATTTATTTAAATATTGATAACGTCTGTAACCGCCACATGAAAATTAATTTAATTTTAAATATTGATATAGCACAGTTAAAATATATAATTGAAAATGAAAAATTAGTTAATATTGATATGAAATAGTAATTTAAATACATAAATCTTGATATGAAAATTGCTGATTAAATTATTAACCTGACATTAGTAATGACACCGAAATAATTTAATTATTTTACTAAATAATTTAAATGTTTATTACTTTTAATCTAGCGTCACATAAATATCATTCTACGAGTTTAGAAAAATATAATTGGAAATTAAAGAAATTTAGTTAATATTGATATAGAGAATATTAAAGTTAAATAAATGTTAATATGAAATTTATGATTAAAATTATTAACCACTTATTTCATAGTAATGACACGAAACTATTAAAATTATTTAAATGAAATAATATAGAAATTTTATTCAAGTAAAATAATGTCACATAAATGCCACATTCTAAGAGTTTAGAAAAATATAATTAGAAAAATGAAAAATTAGTTAATAGTAATATGATATTTGATGTAATTAACGCCCTTGACTTGGTTTGGGCTCAGAATTCTTGATTTAGGAGCCTATTTAAATTTAGTTGTGCTTGAACTTAGATTATGTGATCCCTAGAGTTTGGATTTGGTTGTGCCTCGATTTAGAGGTGAGGGAAGCTGGATAGGAGTGCGGATCGATGTGATCTAGGCGGATAGAAGACTTGAGTCTTTGGACTTGAGTGCTTTGGGCTATAATTCAGAAATGGGAGCCCTTCGCCGTATACAGCCTTGAGTCTTAGTCTATAGACTTGAGTCGTGGGACTTAGACTTGTTTGGTATGTGTACAGCGAGGGCACTTGAAACACGATCTCGTCTGACTAGGCGAGTTAAGTGCTTATCGTAACATCAGGAGGCAGGGTCTTGTGCTGTCAGGGGATATGCGTGTCTTGTCAGAGAGGATGCCTTAACGACTTGCCGTATTTTCAGGCTGAATATGGACTATGCGGCTTATATCCGCATATGATTTACTACGAGGGGGCATTTATATGGCTTAGCCCAATGATGTAGTTTATTTGATTTATGAGATACAGAATGATACGATTCTCATGATTTTTAAGGTCGCGATCAGCAGAAATTATTGCGTTTGTCGAGCAATTCAACTTGTACCCTAATTCTAGGCGTCTATTTTGGTCTAAAGTTGAAGATTTTTTTGTGTTAACATTTCGGTATTTCTTTAATTGGCTTTTTGTTTAGGCATATGGGTTGAAGATTTGATATTTTTTCTCTGGGAATAAGCAATAATGTACATTGGATTTTATGAAAAATAAATTTAAGATGTTCTTATGCTAAATTCTACTGGAATGCTTTTTGTTGTATTTTTTGTATTGTTTAAGGATGGAATTTTGAATGAATATGGTGGGGTATTTATAGGCTTACAGGCTTTTTCTAATTGGTTGATTCGTATTTACATGAATTATGATGCCCACGACCGTTGAATTTTGAGGCAAGATCACAGACATTATTTAATAAAATAATAATATATTATAGAAAGTCGGCCGACTTTTCTTGGAGAATACTCATGCGCCGCCTAACTTTATTCCAAGGGTAAGTTTACCCTATTTTTTTATCAGTCTCCATTTGAATCCGTTTGTCTAGAAAATTTTATTTTAAATCGTTTTCACGGAAATATTATTTTAATCCCGTAAATTTAAGGGAACCTATTTTAGTATTATAATTAGGCCTTGTGTGTTAAAACTAATTTCACCACTACAATTAATTCGAATTGGCTAAAATATAGGGGAGCCACTTAATTTACGTGTTGTTTTGACAGGTTGGATTTTGAATGAAATCCTAGTTACTTTGTATATAGCACCATTACGAAATCCATCTTTCATTAATTAATTTAACTAATTCAAATAAAATTTAATTTAATTAAATTTAATTATTAAATTCGGTAATAGATTAAATAATGTTTTGTAGCAAATGCTTGCCGGATCCGTTGAAGAATACCTTTCTGTCTTGGTCCAAAATTAGATTCAAAATTCTCGACGACTAATAATGAGTATCTGACGCCGATTTGTCAGCCTGTTCAATACCTCTGGAGGTGTAGCATGTGTGGGATGATTTAGAGATACAATCATGGAATATGCCTCGTATAATAACATCGAATAAAATTTGGTAGATTGCAGAAAATTTTAATAATTTTAAAAGTTAAGGTTAAGTTATAATTTATATAAAAATGATGAATAGATTTTCTTTTTTAAAAGTTAACTTATGCCTCATTTGAATTGTGGTGTGAGATTCTGAAGTATGATTTGAACTTTAACATTTTGATATGAGTGGTTGATTAGAAGCGACTAATTAAAGATATCTTATTTCAAAGAGCCAATGGCCGAATTTACAATTGATAAGTGTAATTATTGGAAAATAAACTTCGTCTCAATCAATGGTGGGAGGGTATTTGGCTAACATATTGGTCAAAGTTAATTTAGCCCAAAATAAAATGTTGAAGTAATAATTTGAAGTTATAATTTGCCAGGTGAAATAAAAAGTAACAAATTTGAACCTTTTTTTTTGCTCTAACTTTATAAAGTTTGGTTGAGCCTAGTAATTTGCTTAATTACCCTTTATTGTTTAAACTTATCATTTATTCTTTCTTTCATTTAATAATTAAATGAATCTGATTTTTTTAGTTTTACGATTTTTATCATTTTATTCTTTATTGAAAATAAAATATTATACTTTTTAATCATAAAATATAATTTTTAGTTATAGTTATTTTTTATTCTTTCAAATATTAAATTACCCCAAATTTATTTATATCATAGAATAAAAAGTGATATATAAATGAGATAGCCAGCTATAAATTCGTTTTACGTTTGACTCAAAAGATTTTTATCGGTTACATAAGTTATGTTTGGCAGAAACAGTCAAGAAACAATTTAACGACTTTATAAGTGGCCTGATTATAAGTTCAGGGTATCGGCTTATAAGTTAAAAAGGCTTTGTGTGGCAGTTACTAATTATCATTTTTAAATAATAAATTAAAGGCTTTATTATTAAATGCTATGCGAAGCGGAACCATATACTTTTCTTTGTTTGAGGCGCTGAAATATACATGCGAGGGCATTACTTTCAGGCTTTTAATTTTTATCTTTCTTGATTAAAATGACTATTTCTTTACAAAGAATATAGATTGGCGTGCCAAATATTTTACATAATTAAAATAAACCGCCCTTTTTACTTTAGCATTTTCTTCCTTCCCTCCCATATGCTGAATCCCCATAGCAGATTGTCATTGACTACTGGCAAGCTAAAATTCAAATTATGAGACACTCACACAGGCCCCTCACAAAATAATAGGTGGCCACTAACACATTTCCTCGATAAGCGAAAACATTTATTTAAAATGTGAATTTTGAAACTTTAGCTGCTGAAATAAAACTGATTTTGCCCAATGAGCCTCAGAGAGTTGGGGAATATGTGAGATGGGGGAGGTTGAATGGATGGTTGGGGGTTGGGGTTTGAATTTGAAGGGATGATGGGGTACTTATGAGGGGAAGTTAAGTGATGGTTCTTCAGGAGGGGGGCGATCGAAGGTTGTTATGGGGAGGAGATGGGTGATGGTAATGATTGGGGTTGGTGGCGGAGTCGGGGGTGGGGGTGAGAGATTGTTGGTGATGAAGAAGGTAGTGGGGGAGGGGGATAAGAGAGAGGATGTGGGGTAGGAGGTGGTGGAGTCGAGGTTGTGGGGGGTTGTGGGGTGGTGACGGTGGTGGGGGGGGTGAGGTGGTGGGAATTTGTGGGGTGGTTTGTGTTAAAAGAAGAAAATGGTAGGGGTTTATTTTAATTGTATGCCAAATATCTTTAGTCCCACATCTTAGTATAGTGTTAATAGGGACGAAATAGTCGTTTAATTATAGGGGTAATATAGTCTGTTTCATGTTTACCTTTTTATGGTATAATGTACGAGGGATAACATTGTCATTTAATGTATTTTAAGACTAACATAGTCATTTCATAGGTGTATTTTCAGTAGAAAGTGGAGTGTAGGGAGATTGCCCGGACAAAAGATAATTGTAGGGGTATCTTGAGAGACAAAATGGAATAAGTTGAGGCCAGCTAGAAAATAACTTGAGATAGTTTTTGGGGCCTTACAAATAGGAATAACAGCCAAACACCCTCCTGGTTGGGGGTTCGGAGTCATCTGCTGCCCCAATATAAAAGAAGTGAATGCATGACATGATTTATTAGTAATTATTATTTCAGGTTTCTTGTTTGGCACTAAACTATCTAATGGTTTTCAAATTACCCTCTAATATTTTAATTATGTCAAATTGCCTCATGATACTTTCATAAAGAGATATGGTAAATTATAAAAAGGTCACCTTTCAAATGAATGGTTGTGATGATATTTTAACGGTGGAGATCCGAACTTGAGAGGGGTGATGGGATGATAATGGAGGGCTGAACTTGATTCAAAAAATACATGTGGCAGCCAGGTCACTATGTTCATACAATGTGCAAATTAATCACTATATTTAAAAATGAGACAACTTGAGACAAATAATAAACATTCCGCATGGGAATTAGTTTATCAACCCCTGAACATGGTCGATCACCTATGATCACATAAGTGTTCTATCCACCTTTTTCGTTAAATTTTTCATTAAGTTGGTCATGTTGACATTTTTAAATATTTATTTATTTAAGTTATGAGAGATACCTATGTTTACTTTACACAGTGTCGCAATTTATAATTTTCTTTTTTTTGAAAATGATTTATAAGAGATAATACTTATATTTAAAATCATCATCTATCATCTATGTTCACGGGGGTATCACATCACGCCCATCATTGAAATTTTCACAAGCAGCAGCACTTAGTTGATTGACCTATGTTTACCATGATTTCATTTTCCATCTGGTTGCACGGTAAGGTTCGATGAATCTTCGGCTCTTTGCATGTATATTATCAATTATCATAGTTCAGTTTAAATAGTACTTGATAATTTATGGGCAAAAAATAAATTATGTATGGCAATTTTGTTATACTCCGTATTTGACAAATAATTTAATGTTATCGAAAAATAAAAGAGGTGTTTTCGTCCACATAACTTTAAATCCTTTTGTATTAATCTTCTTCCAAAAATCCCTCTTTTCCCTTCTTTTAAATAAACCCTAATTTGTGTTTACAATTTCTTGTAATATTGAATGACCCATTTCAATTCAGTAGTTTGTGATGAGAAGTCCATCATCTGATAAATCTTACATCTGTATTACTTAAATGAAAATGAACCCGAAATATTTAGTTTAACTTTAAAATTGGATGGAGAAAACAAATTACAACAAATACAGGGTTCATAGTGCCCTTTGTAAAGTATAGTAGTTCAGGGATCAATTAGTCGTGAAACATTGAGAATTAAGCCTAACTACTCCTTCGTAAAGGCTTTATCGCTTGACTCTGATCTCCAAAAGATGTTGGCGTGGGTGCATGAAACGAGATACCTAGTAAAGAGCAACCAAAATGACTTGTGGAATTTTTTTACAAAGGAAACAAGAAAATGATTGAAAGCAATTATCTTATAAAAATGATTTGGATGGTCCCACCAGCATGGATATACCTTCATCTTTCTCTTTAATGTCTTTTGGGAAAGCAATTTACACAACATTGCTTCTTCTTTAAGAACAAAATGTTCATATCGTGTATATTATCACTGATGGTTTGTTCTCACGAGTATGGTTTAAACATTTTCACAAGATCAAGAAAGACGAGCTAGAGTACTATTCTCAATGATGAGAGTTTTGAAGAACTGCAAAATTGTATTGTTGTCAACTATTGTTGGATGTTTTTAAAATTTAAAGGATATTCTATTAACAATTTCTATTCAATGCCATGGAATAATAGCCTCGAAGACTACAAACATTTTCCTTATGCAATATTTATATATATATAAAAAGCCTAATTTAAATCATAAAAATTAAATATGAATATTTTATTTTTTATGAATGGAGAGTACAAGGTAAGATTCAAAGTCATGCTTTCAGATCTCATAAAAAGTATCCAACAATATACACACCAGAATTGTAAATTTAGAGAGGCGAAATGATTGTTTTGCTCTTAAACGAAACTTCCTCAATTACTACACTCGAAAATAGGGGGGCATTATAGTAATTTCACACATAAAATCACTATTTGGATATATGTATAACAGCTCAGATGAAAAGTACTCCGTACTAGGTTAAACATTGTTCTTATCTTGCACAAAAAAACCACTAGACGAAAAAGGGAAGAACTAATACCCTTCTATTGAGAACGGGAAAAAGAGAAAAAAGAAAAAAGAAATTCCATATAACTTTTCAGGTTTTTGTTGCCAGCCAATCTCAGGCTAAATTTACTTTTTCTGGCCAGTGACTACACTGGATTCATGCTCTCCGTTTGCTTTCCCGATTCCGCCCTGCAAGTTCATAGAGCAAGGATTAAGATCAATCATCGACGTAAAAGAAGACTTGAGTCAATCCGTTAGCACTAGGCTTTCCGCATTATTAACATCAACATAGCCCATGAATGCTATTTGCTTGAACAGACTCAATCATAACATCAAAATATTCACCTTTCTGGAGTTCTTGACATCTTTGAAGGGTCAGCATCAGAGGGGAGGTGATACAAAAAAACGATAAGAACTCGGGCTGAAGTAGGTCCACAAATTCTAAAACACACAAAAGGAGGGGACACCTCTAGAATATTGAGTAATTATATAGAAATGAATTATTTTACTTAGAGGTGTCTCAAACTATTGGCACATTCCCTGTTCTTTTCTTACATACATTAACACGCCCGAATACTCAAGAAGAGGAGCCTAAATGCGGATGATCTGGATAAGACGCGAATCTACTCTCAACCTAACCTCTCGCGGATAAGGAGTCGTATCCAGATTTAAACAAAGAATCTGAAATAAGAAACACTAACTACTCCTTCACAATACATAAGAAGTGCAAGGAATGCCACAAGTCATTTTGATATATTCCTCTATATCCAAGAGTCAAAGAATTGATATAACCATTTCTGAAAATTTCTACTATACATTCATTGTTTTGATAATCTCAAATTCTGAAGCATTTATTATATGGATGTAGTTGTATCCTAAGAATGGAGTTGAAAAACAAAATTAAAACATTTCAATATCATTTAAAAAAATAAAAAATTGGCCACCCCAAATTTGTTTCTCAAGATCCACCACTAGCTGGAAACAAGGAAACATGGAAGGTAGAAGTTCTGGCACAACACATAATTGCATTAATTTTTTTAAATTAGGTAAGCATACTAGACATACCTGTACTTGGATTTTAGTATGACCTTTACATAAGACAACCTTAGCAACGGGAGACGATCTTGGCATATCTGACAAATCCTGAATTAGTTGGAACATATAGTCAACTGAATATGATGACGCTGTCTTGGGGAAGATGGACATGGTCTTAGTGACCGTGCATGCACCAGTAGAAACTTTATAAATATGGAACTATGGAAGTACTGGGCGCCTATCCACATGGCAAGTAATTTTAACAATTTTTCAACCGGCTTAGAGAACATGGTTGTTTCGGTCCACCCGTTGATACTATTGAGCCTTTCCGGGGACCGATTATAGGTTTGGGCACAATATTTTTATCGGAACCGGGCCATAAATAACTGGACGGGTGCCCGATCTGGTCCAATTACCCCAATCGGGTCCAAACCACATCACCATTTCCAAAATCAGTTCATTACTCCTCTAAAATCATACCTACTCCAAATTTTTTTACTTGTCATATAGAGACAAATTAAGAAGAAGAAAAATTAATCAAAAAATATATTAAAATATAAATGACACTAATCAAATCCAAGGACCTTTGTCCACATACTTATTCATGACAAAGCTCTTCCAAGTCATGCTTGACACGCCGATCCAATGGAGCAACCCGGAAGAAACAAAGACCTGTCCGGTCAAACACTTCCGAACATCAAGTCGTAAGTAGCAGATCGAAGAAGTATAGTTTATGTAAGTAGACTTTGGATATCAAAGTGAACTTACCATATTTGTCTCAACATTTACCTTTTTATGGGCCAAGTAATCAGCATTTTATTTGAAGTTCTTCGTTCTATTACTATCGGTAAGAATGTTCGGCTCATTAAGTTGTCAGAATTACGGTGTTCAATGTTATCCATACCTTCGTAATTCAACTTATCTCATCATAATGATAAACCGATCATCGTTCACGGTCCTGAAATGACTGGCCGATCCGTATGGGTGGTTCCTCACCTCGTCCATCTCGCGCTTATTCGGTGATATCTCTCGATGGCCCCGATCCGCTTCAAAAGCCTTGACCGACCTCGACCACCCCATTACTTACGGTATTATCGTTGCACTGCACTGCCTGTGTCGGATCTTGAAATGTTGCTAGGTCCTTTCTCCTTCAACGTGTACCAAATGTAGCTCACGGGATTTCAACCTATCGTGGGCGCTTCCTCCTAGACGCCACCGCTTTCAAGTCATCATTACACGTGACTCTTCAGGCCTCCTTTCTCTCTTCATTACCGCTAACATTTGAATTTGACATGGCACTCTTTATAAACTCCTGGGAAGATGCATTATGCTCTCACACGAATCTCCAAGAGTTAACCTTCTTTCGCTTACGCCCCCTCAAGACCCCAGGCCTTTAATCTCCATGGCTCGTACCAAGAGAGCTGCTTTTCTCAAACCTTCGCCTCTAAGCATCTAGAGGTCGGTCAAAAGCGAAGATTGCATCGCCTTCACCTTCTCCACCTATTCCTCGAGACCCTCCTTTTTGGCTCCAAGAATAGCCCAGTATGCACGCTCTATAACGCTTCTACCCATCCTCGACCAAGTAGAAATGAACGCTTGAGGCCTCGAGCATCGGCCCAATGGCTGGCCGATGGCGACCGCCTCTACCAAAGATGCTTTTTAGAGCTGGATGGCAAGCCGCCTCGTGACAAGTGGCCAGTCAGCCAGTGCTTTTAGAGCTACACCCCCAGCATGCTGCCGAACACCTTTCCCTGGGAACGCGCTCTCATGGGCCAAAGACCTTCTCGTAGGCGTAAGCAGAGGGAGCGCCCGACCTCCATAGAGTTGAAAGGGGAGAAGCGGCGGCCGTGTTTCCATCATGCCCTGAAGCGACGATACTACGCCTATCGCCGCCAGATCCTCTCCCGAACTGCTGGTGCCTCCGTCCGGCGGACTCTCGTTTCGGCATCAAATTGCAGGCGACTTCCAACTCTTAGCCCCCGTCGAGGAGTAAGCGCCGGTACCGCTGACGGTTCAACGACAAGCGACCCTTCTCTTTCTTACCCCGGCCTCCTAGGCCCTGTGGTCTTCGCTTTTGTTTGTGCTCCATGTGCTCCTCCCCCTTCCCCTCGTGTGGCTTAATATAAATCTTTTCTTTGCCTTCCGGCATAATCTTTACCAAGCTTCTCATGTAGCTCCTCTTGTACTTGTTTGCCTGTTTTTGCTCCTTTTTTGTCCGCTTGGCATTTACACCTCATGTCGTCAGGCTCACTTTGACCCCTGGGTCGAGGAATATCTCAGCATGGCTAGGATTCTACCTTTAAAGAGTTTTATCCATGTCTATTCCCAACCAAGGATCCTTCCGCATGCCTCATGCATGGGACTGCAACCTCATCCTTCGCAGGAAGTGATTTTTAGCATAAAGACACTTCTGCTTTACGTAACCTCATCCTTGTCCCATGCAAGAGAATTTTTCGCTTCCTAATCGCCTGACGATAGAATATACTCAAACATTTAGACATATATCATCAACTTGCTTTAGGTCTCGCTTCATTATAGCTTATTAATATATTCTAATCTAAATAAATTTTTGGGTGGAGAAAAATAGTTGTAGAACTACCTCAAGTCATTTATTAAAAAAAATACCTAGAGGCTTAAACATAGTATTTCCTTAGATGACAAGCATTTCATGATTTCTAAGACTTGTCACCTCCGTGGTGTCCAACCATACTTGACCTGCCCACTATCCTCCGGATTTATTTAGGTCCCTCCCGGAGACTCAACTGGGTTTCCCATGAGCTGACGCCATCTGTTTTTAGCACTGCATTCCAGAACCATCGACCAACACCTTCTGTTGTACAAGGGGCCACGCTCTGCTTGTATTTGGTCATCTGACCACAAGAGTTCTTTTCTCTCAGCTGAGTCAGCAGTCAAAATAGCAGTCGCATCATAAGATGTCACTGCCGTCCGCGCAAATCTCCACCTGCTAAAGATAACCGTTGGAAGTTCGATCCCAACTACCTCTCTCCCACAGAAGATTTTCTTCACACCCTCGAAGATTACCATGTTCATTACCTCCACCTCACCATCGCCCGCTGGTGTGACATCATGTCACATGCTGACCTATATCCAGCCTTTATATCTCGAATCGGGTCCATTGCCCCGTGACCACACTGGGTACTAAAACCTTGTGAATACTTATTAACTAGTATACTGCTTCCTCGGCCCCTGTGAAAGGTCTCGTGTTTCACCTCACTGCAAAGAGTCTACCGCCACAATGGCATAGGCCCCGACCTTGCAATTTTATGTCTCCCACTATATCGACTCTACCGGGTAAATGGACGGCAGAGCATACTGCCATTTCTACGAGGAGGTTGCGAGAATGACGGCATGTTCGAAAGAATAACATTTCCTTACGTGGTTCAGCACAGACGATTACTTATCGGGATGCTGCTTTCCGCACGAGCCCATGCACTCTTCAAGCGCCTACCAATCCCATTCTCCCATTTTATCATCTCGAAAGCAAATGATCCGGAATGATCTTTTGATATAATATCCTTCAAACAGGTATATCTCGACTTTACCAAGATTTTATTAGCCACCGGAGATCTCTCAACGCCAAGTCCTCGAGCAAGCACCAAGACTTCCTAGTAACCAAGGCACCGAGGACCCCCCCCACCCTTCCTCGGCCATCATTCATTACCTCCTTGGTCCGGAAAGCTTCCTTCGACCTATTCACCACGCCTAACGGGAAAGATCACGCACTCAGCCGTGGGAAGTCGAGATGTTATCTCCTTGTTCCTCTCCCTAGGAACATGCTCCATGTGACAAGAGCGAAAAAGTTTGTCCAACTTTTGGGCCCTTCGCAGATATCCTACCAACCTTTCCCTGGTCTCGTTGATCTTGAAATCGCCCTTCACATGCCCTACCAATAGTTGAGAATCCGCCCCAGAGCATGATTTAAAGATATCAAAGCATTTTCTAATGTGAGTCCACTGGCAAGTGCTTCATACTCGCCTCAAGCATTGCGGCTGCGACGGCGAACCGTATGCATTTCATCTTATTACTCCTGGGATCATACAGATCCCTTACCCCCCCGATCCTCTGTGTGGTTACAGCACCTGCTTCACGATAACCAAACCTCTTCGAGTCCTCAATTAGGCCGGACAACTCGCTGCTTCCCCGGCCACGTGGGTGCATTCCCACCACGAAGTTCACTGTGGCCTCGAGCCTTGATATCCTCGCTTCGTACCGTGTGTCAAACTCACTCAGCCTATGGCCCACTCGACACCACCAGACCGCCCTCCGTGATTTTCCGGCAGTGATCGATCCGTGACCACCTCCAATCGGACGTGGGCCTCAAAATAGGGGCCTGAAGCCCGGGCGGCTACGACGAGGGCACACCAGCACCTCCGCTCGAGAAATTCCTGTCTCGGCTCCTCTCTCTACTTACTCTACCGACGAAGATACTATACTTTGAACCTCGCCTCTTCCCTTATCGTGACATCACAGTGCTGACTCCGACAGCCTGATACAATTTACATCCTGCCACCGGCCGGCGATATGGGTGGAGATTGAGGTACTTTGTTTCGAACGACATCATAGTCCCGAGGTCCACTCGAATCCTTTCCCAATCTGAGAAGCTTAAAGTTAGTGAAGTTTCCGATCCTGCTCTAGATAGAACCAGTCAAGGCCGTGATCCAAGCTTGTGCTTTTTTTTAAAGATTTGGGGCTCTCCATACTGACCGTGACTATTTTATCCCACTGCTCTATTCTCTGGCTGATCATGTATCCGAGAAACTTTCACAAGGTCACTCCGAAGACACATTTGTCCGGGTTCAGCCTTAGCTTGTTCCTCCTCAATTTTCGAAGCATTCCCTTAGGTTGGCTTCATGATCCTCAGCCTCCCAACTCTTGATGAGCATGTCATCCACATAAATCTCCATATTCCACCCAATCCGTCGAATTAAGAACAATCGCTGGGTACGTGCCCCCGCATTTTCAAGCCATAGACCATCACTTTTCCAAGAGATGCCATACTCGCTATTTAATGCGCCTCTTTCTCCACATCATACCATGAATATCCGGGTGATATCCCCAAAGGCATCCCGAAGTTCACCACCTTATACACGCGCTTGGAATCTACTTCAGCCGATCGACGTTGGGAAGCGAGTAGCAATCCTTCCTCGCACAAAGCTCGGCGAACTGCAATATCCTCCACGTCCGTCCGGGCTTTGGCACCGCACACGCTTCATCCAAATTGAACACTTAGATGGCATCCGCTTCCTCAAGAACTTGTTCACTCCTCCAGAGCGGCCTCCCCTTTCTCCTCCTAAAAGGTCCTCTTATTTTGTTTCGATAGGTTAAGTAGGCGGATCAACGTGAGCAATCGATGTAACGCCACCCGCCGGATCTGTCTCCTGTCCTATGGTTCCCACGCAAATATTATATCCCGGCTACTCCCTATGGACCAATAAGCACGCCTCGCGGCTTCCCCATGGCCTACTAATTCAATACCAAGCCGATCCCTTTCATCGCGGCATACCGACTTCTACGCTGGGTCGCCTCTTCGGCTCTTCCTCCTGAACCCAGCACATGTTCCGTCCCGTAGTTCCTCCGGGTTTTTTCGACGAAGACTTACCCACCTGCTCACGCGGCTGTTTAGCACCCCGAGCCTTCTTCTGGCCGCTGTGATCTCCCCGTCCCATATCGTGTCAACTTTATTTTTATATTAATCAAGGAGACCACAACCTCAAACCGTGATAACGCCGTTGTTGGAAATCAATGAATATCGTTTCAATAATTATGTCCGTTGTGATTATTGTTGTAACCATTTATTTACGCTTAGTTAAACGAGATTACTAAAAACTACGCTCACGTAATTGTAATTACCGTCGAGTTCTCATGACAATACCGATTATACATATCAGTTAGATCTTCATGAATAATCGTTATAATAATAATGATGGTCAATTATATTATTATATGCCTGCTATTATTTGAGCCTAGAAGGTCACACACATACAATGATGTTCAATTATATTTCATGAATGAAATTAAACTATATTTGGTAAATTGAGAAATTGATTGTAATCAATAAACGGCACTTACACCGCACGTAAACTATTAATTTGATGAACTCGACTACTAACTTGCTAGTTTAATTAATTAAATAGTTAGTTGAAGTTAATAACTCGTTAGTGGTATTTTACTTAACGAAGTTCGTTTAATTAAACAAAGTTCGGCTCATTAACTATTCTCGGTTAGCCTTTCATGTTAATAATAAAGTCTATATGTTGGACGTATTAGATTTGAACACACGAAAAACCTAATAACCACAACCTCAAATTCCTCCTCCCTCCGTCCCCGCAGAATAGCCTAAATCATCAAGGTAAACTCGATAGTTCCATTTTGATTTTTTCATCCAATTCCTAACGTGTTCTAAATAGACCGAACATGTGATTCAACCCCTCCTGCTTGTATCAAATCTGTGAGGCATTACCTATCAGGGTACTACACTAATTGAAATTCAAATGAGGCTTGTTAACTTGGTGATTTTATTCCATTGCACTGTAAGTATTCTAGTATTTATATATTGCAATATATGTTTTAGATCTGATGATTATAACAATTAAATTAATCCTGGTATGATATTTGTTTAAATTTTTTATTCGAAATATGCATGAAAAATTCCATCAGTGAAATCAAGACAAAGTGTAATTTGTATAACATCGATCTAGTATTTTTTAAACCATGTTTTATGAATTTATATGAAAATTTATGTTTATATATTTATCTATAAATATATATTATGAATATTTTTTGTCATGTTTATTTATAGATGTGTTCATATATTCAAGTATATAAAAATTGCACATTTTATTATTTTGATGATTAGTATAATTTTTTTGCTTTAGTTTTTAATTAGTTACTAAAAGTTACTCCTATTAAAAAGGCTTAAACTCAAAAAGTTTTAACTAATAATTTTTGTAGAAATGCTATGTTATTGCAGAACACGCCATTCAAAAATGTGAATTCTTTTTGAATTTTTGAATTATTTATTATGTATTTTCAAAATTATAAAGTTTTAATAATTAGAAATTAAAATAATTAATTCTCTGTAATATAGTTTTCAGAAATTGCAATTGGATAATTTTAAGAATATTTTGAAAAATGATTCCTATAAAAATTAGAACTCAAAATGATTTTGCAAAAAATTGAATTAAAATGTAAAACTTGAAATTAATTACTGGGAACTTAACACGCCATTACCTCGGCACAAGCTGGCGTCTCACCTTCTGAGGTTCCGCGCGCTGAAAGTTAACTTCTCCTCGGAGGAGGGGCGGTGGCTATGGGTGGCACTATGGTCATCCAGGGTCGCTCAAGGCGCCTGTAGTTTTTGAAAAGCTCAATCCCATTTAAACTTGAAGTTTTAGGTTTTTCAAAATATGGTAAATTCACTTTGGGGTTTTTATGAATAAGTCATGTATTAAATTGTGGTAATTTTAATTACCAATTTAATATTATTTATTTAATTCAATTATCCATTTTAGTTATTTATTTATTAAAAAGATAAACATAATAATAATTATCTAGTTATTGAATATATAATAAATATAATTACTTCTAACTATTTATACTAAGTTATATAGTATAATTAGTTGGACACATTATATAGTGTATCAATTACTTTTGATTATATATTTACATGGATATTCATTTATTGCATGATCAAGCTTCCTTCTATATTAATATATATATTTAATAAATGCATATTTTATGTGATTTATTTTTGCCTTATACACATTGTAATGGGAATGGAAAGGGAATATATTGATATGACTTAGTTTTATATTTTATTTAAATACTATTTCGAACCATTTATTTGTCAGAACGACTGAAGTCGCATTTATTATTTTATTTATTTTTCACCCACAAGTTCGCATGTCGTCTTCATGGGCCTTAGTAACATACCGGCTAGGAGTCAATAAAGATGACATTTCACCAGACAAGGCAACTCGGGAAGTTTCAAAATCGACACATCTTCTAAAAATGCCGTAATCGGCCTTATTTTAGAATTACAATTTGAAAAAGTGTTTGAATCAGTTTTATTTTCGGTCATATCATATATCTCCTAAATGTGTGTATTATTTATTTTATTATAAGCATATTATTTAGTACGTTGCCAGACAACATGTCAATAATATCAAATAATATTAATCACCACTAAAATTTAAACAATGTATCGAGCCAATTTAAAGTTATGAACTTATCACGGCTACTAGGTACACCGTGATGACACATGTTTACTAGTTTCACGATGACATGACAACGTGATCATGCTGGTGCTGATCACTAACATCAAGGGGCTTTTAGGATGATCATTCCAAGTAATAAATCAAGCACTGTCAAGCATCCCATGATTTTACTCAACGCATGTTTCTAAGCGATAGAATTGTTGCAAGAGTTAATTTTATAGGCACGCTTAGTAACACAAAGTTATGTCGTGGCTAACAATTGGTTAGTTAATTGCCATGTAGAGATGCTCATCCGTCTCCCGCCGACCCCCTCGCCACGCAGTTCGTGAACCACCGTTGTGTTTTTGAAGTGAAAGTTTGCATCTTCGAAATTGGTTAAGATTTCACCCAGGCCCCGCAAGACGAAAGCATCCGCAGCACACTTTATCGCAGGATCGCTGAACGCCATCTCGATCAAATTGGGCGTTGTATTTCTCTCGGGTCCGCTCTTCCCCGTGAACTTGGTAAAGAGGGAGTTTCCATGCCTACCGCATACAAGCGCTTCCCGATTTCCACGCAGAAAGAGGGCTGGGACCTTCCAACTCCCAGACGTTCCCCATGTCCGCCACCCTATCTTTGAGTAAGTCAACCGCTTCTACAAAAAGCTATCAGATCTCTGCTCACTGAGCCGCCATATCCTGGCTCACGACCAAGGCGGTCATTGTTTCATTCCGACAAGTGGGGAGCGCGGGGTGTAGGTTTTATTCCCACGAATTGAAGACAGAGAGGTTTCTCCCTCAAATGGGAGTCGCCTTAAGTTGATCCATCACACCTGCCGAAAATATGATCCGGCGGAGTTTCAGATCAACCATACATTCTCCGGGCACCGCCTCACGCCTCGACTCCACTGCTAGATTGGTGCCCCGAACATCAAGGGCATCTTTCAGTTGCCGGGCCGCCGGATTGCTCAGTTCGTAGCCATCCCCCGAGGTGATTATCGCCTACTTGGATTCATCTTCTAGTAGGTTATGACTTTCTAATGCAAGTCTCTCCGATCAGGCTACAACATGACCTGTCCCATTTCTATAGTGACCGATGACAAGTCTTTCAAGCTATGCCGATAATGTTTGATCCAAACGATAAAGAAACCGTCGCCTCGGGCCGTAATAATTCCCGACGATCAAGTCAATAAAAGATCGAGCGGTATAGTTTATGTGTGGGTAGATTGGTATCAAAGTAACTGGCTTACCTTTTATAATTTCGACCGTTACCTTATCGAAGTTTCGACGCCTCCCCATTACTATCGGGTAGTAATGGGTTCCAAATTATTATGTCAGTTGGGTAATTATATCTTCTAATGGCTATCCATGGACTGTCTTGTTAATTCAGCCTCATCCTATCGTTATTGACAATCCTGATCCTTTCTTCACGAACCGACTGACACTTTAATTCCCCTCAGAGGTGGCCTTTACCCCGGTCCATCTCGTACAAGAGTCATTTATTCGGTGATCTCTCGATGTGTCTAATTTACTGGGCGAAGCCCACCTCGATCAACTCAGACCAACATTACTTATAAATTAAGATATTGGGTCATTTAATACATAGCTTAAAAAGCATACTGGTAACGTAAAAGTTCAATTTGTATCAGAACGACGAGTAAAAAACCCAAATATTCAAAGATAGAATTGCAAGTTATTTTATCTATGGGGAGTAAAGATTATTCAATTAGCATGTTACCTCGTTCGGACACAGACAGATCCCAAGACCGCACCGTTAACATTATACCTAAGCTTGCACCATACTAGTAAAGTTGGGACCGAATCCGGCCCAACCGCTTATCGGCGATACTCTGGACGGCTCCACCTCGGTTATTTACATTGTCAGTGCAGTTTATTTGCCAGATCAAGCCCTAGTTTATTTTATTCTTATTTTAAGCCCTATTGTTGTTCATATTGATGTTTCGACAATAATTAAAATTCTTTTAAATCAATTTCAATTTGAAAATTGTATTAATCAATTTAAATAATTATTTCAAATAGTTCTAATTAGATTAGAGGTAGTTTTGATGGATATTTTTTCTTATGAGCATATCCTAATAAGCCTAAAGATAAAGTCTAATTAAAGAAGAATACTTTAGGTATGATCATGAATTAGAACTATTTGAAGGTTCTAGATAAACTTTATGAGCTAGTTTGATTTAATTAAATAAGGTTGTATCATGATAGGATCAAATTATTGGAGAAGAGTAGCTCAATTAGGAGGTGTGTCTTGACCATAAAGTCTAATTATGATAATAATGTATCATTTTAGGATCGAACCACCCTGTTTGGATAACACTAGAATTGAACTACCTAGTTGGAGTATGATTAAGTTTTTTAACCAAGTACTTCTATTTCTATATAGGTATGCTCATGAATTAATTAGTAGAAGTTACATAACAGCAATTTTAAGTTTCATGAGATCATAAAATTCAAACAATAAAAACTACTCCTTCCACCTTGTCGAGTAGAGCATAAAGTTAAAGCAATTAGTTGTGAGTTTTTGTCCTTTGTTCTTCTTGAATCGTTCTATTCAAGTTCTAGCGAACTACTCATGAAGGACTCGACCTCTATTAGTGTGGATATGTTCTAGAGGCACAATAATTTTGGGTGCTTGGATTGAAGAATTAAGTTTTTTATAATCAAAAACTTGTTGATAGCTTTTCGAATTATAACATGTAAAAGTGAACTTGTATCTAAATATTTACATTAATTAAGTTTTATGTTTGAGTCATTAGAATTCCTTAATACCGTTCTACTAATCACATTTAGTTAAAATTGCAAAGCTAGAAATATGTTTCCAGGAATACATATTAAAGATTCTTATAACACACACTACTCTGATAAGATATCATCATATTACAACGCCATTAGTAGAAAATTGATTGTCCGGTGGGGCTGATTGTGCACAGAATTCACGTGGTGGGGAAAATGACCTGTGCTGAATCTTATATCGCAAGACGCAAGTGGAGAGGAACTAATTATCGTTCCAAAAGAAATTGGCTAGTTGCCATGAATTGTCTGTTTAGATGGGATTTAATGCCATTGTTTGTAATAGATAGAGGTAGGTATGACAATCGATGAATCAGACGGACATGGCACTCAATTTGAATACAGTAAATCAATATAATATTGAAAGTGGGGTTTGGCGGCGACGGAAAGTGCATGAGTTGTATGATTCTCAAAATGATGCAACGTATACAAGTTTGTCCAAGTACCATTAGACCATGTGCAGCAGCATCAGACAGCAAACGAGATATTTCACATAAGAGCAAGACACCGGAATACAAATTTAACACTCAGATTTTATCGTAAATTTTGATCCCACTAAAATTAATTTAGCACCCAAATGTAGCTCCACCGATATTAAAGAAAATAATAAAAACTATACAGAAATTGTCCTTTCCTAACCAACCATCGATCCCAATATGACCTCCAAATACAAATACGTAATGCCCAAAATTCTTCAAAACACGGGACGCAACCCAATTTGGGTCGCACTACCGTATAATCCCTATATGCCGTATGAAAGTCCAATTGCTCCGTGAAACAACCATGCCTCTCTCAAACGAACCGGCCCAACTAATCGGGGAACTAATTATGAGACAAACACACCACATTTGGGCCATGATCTACTAATATCCCTAATGCCACAAATATCTTTGAATGTTGATTGAGATATTCCTCATGTTTTTTTTACCTCCAACCCACACTAAATTTATAGCTTAATCGGGGAAAAATAAAAAGGTGGACACATTTTGGGGGTAAAGCTTCGTAGCACCCGAAGGAGAACTATGGTATGGCAACGACAGACCTCGGCATAACGCAAGAGTCACTACAAATTAATAAAAAACTATCCATTTTTGTGGGTTACATGTATTGCATGCAAATAGAAAGTCAGTAGCTGTCGGTCCGATGATGACTACATATCCAAGGGTCTGTAGTCGTACTCAAGAGTCTCGAAGGCAAAGCGCTTACTAAGCCAAGAATCGAAGCTGTCAGAATCAACCTAGGTATTCATGAACAAATGCATCTGGAAAAAGGATCAAGAGAAAAGTGTTACGATATCACCAATTCTTCCTCCTTTCAGACGCCCGTATGGCAGGCACAACAGCAAGAAGCCATCAGAAAGCAAATCATCGACACCCAAAGAAAGCAAAGCGAACCCCTTAATGCATAACTAATTTAACCTCTACTGCGGAAACTAGAATAATCCGCATTTCATTATCAAGTGATGCACACGCAAGGTCGAGATGTTATCGACGTCAGTTAACAAAAGAAGAACGCGACGCGGTGACGTCACTCTTATAATATGTTGCTTAGCGGAGTTGTTCCCAACCAGTCATGTAGTCAGGTGTTTTATTTATGAAGTCATGTTATTTTCGAAGTCATGGTTTTATTTTCAAGTTGTGTTCTTCCTCAATAATTTGTGGGATTTAAACGTATGTTTATTTCAATGTATCCGTCAGTAAAAGTGATGTTTTCATAATGACCACTTGACTAGTCATATACACAAAAATTCCAAATCTAATAATCTAATATCAATCCACTAGCTCCTATTACGACGCGACTAACACAAGCCCATACGACGTGACTAGTCATTACCCGAATACTAATACCATACATCACGTACCGCAAATCTAATAATCCAAAAATAATGTCCACTGTACTCTCCGATACGACGGACTAGTCATAGTTCTCGACATGACGTGATTAGTCATATCTCCCACATGATCATTATAATATGTGTCCTCATACTTTGAATAATACTAAAACTTACCAAATCTTCTTTCTTCAGACACCCAATTTGACGTATTCGATTCATATTTTTAGTCTCAAGAGTTGCAACAACAAATGGGACATAGAAGAAGCTATACTTCATTGTGCAACAAGAAATTACGGAAGAGTCTAAAGACGAAACAATCGATCAAATAATAGAAAATCTATGGGGCAGTGGTCCACGCAATTGCCAATCAAATGCGCTCGCACTAAGATTTCGAATTTGCAGCGCCATTGTTTCTACTAATTGGTGTAGTTTCTATCAAATTACGACAACTACTTCACTCAAAGGAGTGAATAATGCAGAAAGCTCTGCTCAATAATCCGTATGTACAATGCTACGCTATGTCAAGATTGCTGAGTCTCCTCGCGACGCCATACGAGTATGTGAAAATTTCAGAATTCATCAAGACTGAGTGCACTCCGCAATTTCGCAAAGGTGTAATCGCTCGCTTCAAGATGAATACTTAAAGACGACCAACGTGTGGCACTTCGCGAGACTACTACAAGTCGGGTCGAGCGTTTCACGAACGATTTGAAGCATCGATCAGCATGCATCGAGAGGGAAGAACAACGGTCCAGCGCGACGCTTACAAAGGGACACAAGCGGCAATTAATAACGCTATCCTCGAGGCAAAGGGTTTCATATGATTTCAGGATACGACACGCTTTTTTTTAGAATTGTTCAACATCGAAATCACATTAATGTTCTAGACAGTCACCTAAGCTTCTGACGAAATTGACCGGCGAAGCTCCTGAGCGAACCTCACTCTCAATGGCCGATAGTATATGTAATCTAAGATACCTAAGCTCCATGATTTCTTCATGGTCCTTTTCCGGGCCGGGCAGATGACTGCATGAATTTCGCTTTTAGGCTTTCAAGGCCGATTGTTTTCTTCTCGATTTCGCAACACTCATTCCATATGGTTTGCTCATACTGACCGTGAGTACCCACTTGTCTGAATACATGTCTACAGATTCAGCGACTTTCATTGCCGCGATTTGTGTTAGGCTTTCCATCATTTTCCACAATGTTTCTTCATATATGAAGCGGTGTATACCCAGGTCTATGACTTCTTCAAGAGCGACCTCGCATATGAACTCTCTTTAGGCTTCGGGAGGTGGTTCCTCTAAATTTCTGTGCGCCTCCGACCTCCTCGCAAGGCCTCGTTTTGTTTTCTTCGACAGAGCGGTTCATCATACCCTCTCGCTGGCCTTTCTCCTAATCTGGGAAGATGATACATACTGATCGATCCTCGGTTCCTGCCTCGCCTACGGTAGCTTTTGGCCATCTCTGGATCATGGCACGCAGCGGGAGCTCGTGGTGTACTGAAGTCCGGCTATCGAGATTGGTACCATACAGAATAGGCCCTCGCTTTTGACCATGTGTCTGATTTTCGTGCTGATTTGCCCATGGTTACATCTGCTGTGGGATTGTGAGCCCACCTCACCAAGTAGGTCATAAGCCTGGGTTTCATCGCCCATGCTCGATCTTTTGCCCGTCAAAGGTCAAACCTTGAAAGGATGCCACCTTTCTACTGGAAGTCAAGGGTAGCTGCGAAGCCCTGAGTGCTTCAACCACTTCTTCTTCTTTGTTGGGATGGTTTGGCCGGGTCGATTTAGGTGCTCGCTCTTCCGTCAGAACCGTCCGTCATCTTCTTTTGATGAACTTGGCATCAAAGAAAGGTGCCTTCAACAAGAAAGCGGATTGTCGTCGCTTTTGATTGTCCTTTTCACGTGATCGCTTTAGTACTGCATTAACGGAGAGTCTGTGGTACTACATTATTGTCGAGGATCCATGGTCTTCCCAAGAATAAGTGGCCTGGGAGTTTGATCATGCTGAACCATGATGGCCCCACCGCCTATCACCAAAGCGGACGGATATTTCTGCCCATTGCTCGTTGGCCTCCCCTGGTAGAACCCTTTACCAATACACACGAAGTTCATAGGTTTTCTATCGAGATGCCCAACTCCGCTGATCCTCCATCCACCAAGATTTTGCTCATCTTGACACGCATAAGTACCCGGATACGTAGAGCGACATCGCGGGCCTCCGCCTTCTTTGGCATACCGCCAGCGACCGCGCGGCTCAGGACCCCATGGGTTGGCGCCCGAGGGTTATCCGCCTTTAAGGTGTCTTCAACCTCCACGCACATACGGGCATTTGACTCATCTATGTCTTCACGGCCTGCCTCGTGTCTCCCATTTCATCCAAAGTTCCAGCTTATTTCTCCAAAAGCTTAGCACTCGACTTCGGGGCCTATCCAGCCATTCAAAAGAATTCTATCACCTTGTCTTCCTCCCACAAGAAGGCTCTGCCCGCGAAACCATTTAATCTCTCCTCAAGACTAAGCACTTCTGTCGGGATGTCCCAAATATACACAGTACTTGCACACCGGGCTCTGCCCTGGTTTCCTCCGTGCTGGGCTCGTGTAGTTCATTGCTCCTTTGAGCCTTTAAACATCCTGGATGTCCGATCAAGAAAGTGGTACTCCTTAGCTTCGTATTTCTTTCAAGTAGTGCTTGTCCCTGTCAGTCCGCCTCTATTGTCTTAGTTTTGAAAGAGAACTTAGTTAATTTGGAAGCGATGGTACGGGCGCTCCTCAAATTTGAATGCCTTCCCTGGCTTTTTCGCCTGCTCGCTTTATAAAGGGTCATGCCAGGCACTTCTCCTTTGTTTGCCGCCATGAAGTCACTTATATCAGGCGCTCGTGGATACCGTCAAGGTCTTCGAAGTATCCTCATAGATGTGGTCGCAAGTCCTATCGCATCCCCTATATATACATACAGGATTCTAAGAGTTGTCTTCGCACTTAAGGCATGTTTCTCCACTGCTTGATAGCTCCAGGATCGGTTCTTCTTTGACGCCGCTAGCACCGGTTACTCTAATATGCCAACTGCTCTTCTAGCGATTTAGTTAAGTCGGCCTGGCCGACGGAGTTCGTTCCGCTTGGTGTACCACTTAAATGTTTCCTTCAAATTTAGAGTGATCTAACTTCTTAACATGACTTCCACTTGTTCAAAGATTTCTACATATTTCTATGAAGGAAGCATGGTCATTGGGATTTTACTCCGCCTAAAATACGCCTCGAGTTAATCGGCCCAAATCCCTGACACTAGAAGTCACCACCTATCCTCAAATAAACTCATAAAATAATATACAACTAGACAAGTTAGTAGCTTTTTTTTTGAAAAATCCATCGTGGTATTTTCCAAACCACACACTTACAACAACATACAACAAACATCATGTACGCACATCTACAATAACGAAGTTTGAAACTCCAAAATAAAAACAATGTTGCATAACCAAATACATTCCAAAAACAATGACCTGAGGATCTTCTCGCCACCTGCCACTCACGTAGGCTCTAAGGCACGTATCACCGAACAAAGCTCTCGAAAACGCCATGCAAAGACCAATTGGCCAACCTCGCACAAATAAAAATGCCGCCCATAGCTTAATGAAAATACCGGCGGTTACCAATACGCATCTCAAGAGCGAAATTAACTCACCTACTCCAGTGCGTGACTATAAAATTATTAATTTCGCATAAAATACGCAGATTTACGCAGATACAATACTAGTCAAGGACATAAATAAAAAGAGTATATCATTAGTGAGTTCGTTTATCATGCCCGCATCATAAGGTTATATCACATCTCCACACATTATGGTCATTAGTTCATAGGCCTAATCTAACTAACATGCACATTCTAATAAAAAGACAACCAATACCGAAGATCGCGGCTATCCCAAGTAAAACAATGACAACAATACCCAATCCAAGGTCCACAACTCTATCATCAACCAACAATGTAAAGCCTCACGACCAACAACTGTAATTATCCAACTCCTTAACTTACCAAAGAACGTTGGCTCATCACCACGTACTAAACAAATAACGCAAACCGGCCTCCTACAACTAATGCGCATATAATCAACCTCAACCTCAGCAGAGAAAACTTGTCCGCTCTAATATAAGCTATACATCACACTCGTAACGAGGTACGAGGCAAAACCGCACACTCATACCGGCATAAGGCAATACCGATAACGCATTTACTGCAATGGATACGAGGCAAACACAACACACTGTACTGTAGTACAAGGAAATCACCACACACTCAGTACGCAGTACAAGGCAACCACAACACACTAGTACCGTAGTACAGTGAAACCACAACACAAGCCGTACCGTAGTACAAGACAATCACCTTTTACACTGCATCGTAGTACGAGGCAAATCCACTAATTCAACCATACATAGTCAATAATCAACCCATTGATACATACATAAACATGCTCACAACATCAACAAATGCAACACATTCACTAAGAAGTAACTTAATCTACACCCGAGATAAATATTCACCTTGGCACACACGCTTCCGCCCACTAGTCCAAGTGTCGCTCCCCACGCCTCCACGCCTAATCACAAATAATTCAAAAATACAATTATTACTTACTACAATCATAACCACTATAGTTAAGATCCCATGACATCATAATACAATTTAAGGAAGTTTGGGAAAAAGTCAACAAAAGTCAACTCTCAAAGTCAACACATTTTCAACCCAAAGATCGATTATAATCACTAAATCACTTAATCCGAGCTTAGATTTAAACCTCCTATACCATTTAAAGTCCCAAATTCAAATCTTAAAAAGTCATCAAAGTCAAACTTCACTTAATTTATGAAATATCCATCGTTATTTTAACCTTTCTTACCTGACAGGAGTTAAGGGAAGATGAAACCAACTTTTGTGTCTGAAACATGTTAAAATGGAAGAAAATTTCATGGGAGTGGGGGAGTTCGGCCTCACACGGAAGAGGCTGGGTTTTGTTTTTTGGATAACGATGAAAATGATAAGGAGATTTAGAATGACTTAAGTCCCGCTTGGTTTGGCTTATCTACTCCTTCCGTGACTTAAATTTCAATGAAACGATTAAATTCTGTTATTCATTTAGGCACTCTATACTGCCTCCTCATATATCGATACTATTTCTCGAAATTATTTATATCATCTCCTAACCCAAATTCACCCAATCGATATACTTAATAAAATCGCTTTTTAGGCGTAATGGGTTATTTCAATCTACCCACTTAATGGGTAAATTTCTTCCTCGAATTTTACTCGACTCAACCACACGGAAGAAACCCTTAATGCAACACGTAAACATACAACACATAAAACAAAACAACTACAACAACTTACCTCCACGCCGGGGGGTGTCATGTCGACTGCAGTCATCCGCCCCCACGCTTCTTCCACGATGACTGCACAAAACTTCACTCAAGGCCACCACCCTCACCTTCTCCTCCGGTCCCACTTCCAATCGTCTCCCGAACGCTGGTAACCTCCCTCGCGCCACCGGGGTACCGAGCTAAGAATGTGAGATTCATCCGGGATACTGCCAGCATACATGAATACATTATGAACTTATCCAACCTGAGGCAACGCCTAAACGACAAGCCACGATCCAACTTTCCCCAAGATCTTAACTAGTCCAATATAACGAGGGACTCAACTTTCTTTTCGCACGTGATCACACCTCTTCCACCTGAGATTGTTCTTTTCAAGAACACACGTGTCACCAACCTCGAAAGATAAGCCTACATCATCGTATACTTTTCTCCTGCTAGCTTTCAAATGTTGTTCAATCTTTTCCACTAACTCGAACCATAAACTTTCCTCTCTCCCACTTCATTCCAACAAACCGGAGTTCTATTACCTCCGCCCATACAACGCTCAAATGGTGCTTATCTCAGATACTAGTACGGAAAACTATTATACTAACCCATCTTAGACATCTCATCCCAACTCCGAGAAACTCCGAACACACGCCGAAGCATATCCTCCAAAGTCTGATGGTCCGCTTTGGATTACCCATCTGCCCTGGGATGGAAAGATGTACCTAACTCACTCGGGTCCTCAACGCCTCTTGAAACCCCTCCGCACTAAGTAAATCTGCATCGCTGCCTTCAAATGTTCGACACCTGAACCCCATGCAACCACAATATGATCAACAAAAAGTCCTCGCAGCTTCTCGTGCCCATCAAGATCTAATAGGTAGCAAATGAGCCGACTTCGATACCTCATCCACAATCACCGATCCCATCATTTCGCCAACAAACTAGAAGCCCAAATACAAAGTCCATGGTAATATTCTCCCACGCTCCACTGTGAGCAAGAAGTCCGTATCCCACACGATGCTCCATGCCAATCTTCACTCGCCGACAAACCAAACACCTCCCACAAACTCTCATCTTCTTCATCCACGCTGCACCAATGTACCTCAAATCCCTCAAATCCCGATACATCTTTGTGCTACCTGGGTGCATGCTATAAGGAGCATTATGAGCCTCATCAAGAATCTCCTTCTTCAACTCCTCAGAATATGGTACAACTAACCTACCATTCATCCTCAATACACCACTATCATCAACCGCGAAATCCGATCTACCTCCACCCTTCACTTCTTTAATGATCTCCTATTCTCATTTCACAAGTCTAATATTACTCAAAGAGTACAGCTCGAACCTTCACGTGAGCCAACAACTCACTACCAACCTCAAGATCAACCTGTTACTTTCATCTCTACCTTTCGTCAAGCCATTTTCCTTCCTACTCAAAGAATTCAAGCACATTGCTTCCCGGCGATACTGATAGTCATACGTAGTCACCGATAAACTCCATCCATCTCCTCTCTACCAAATTGTGTCTCTACGCTTCTGGGAGGTACTTCAAACTCTTATGATCGTGTAACTGCATCTAACCCCATACAAGTACGCCTTCACAACTTCGTTAATAATCGCCGCTAACTCAAGATCGTGGGTCGGGTACTCCTCTCTTGGTTTTTCGGGCTGTGGGAGAAGCATAAGCAATCACTCTATTCTCAGACAATATACAACCCAACCCCGATGAGACGACGTTGTATATCACAAAACCCTCATACCCGGACGTGTAAAGTGCCAAAACCGCGCAGACGCTAATGCTCAAGTCTTCCGAAACAGCTCACAAACAAATAAAGTGGAACACCTTCCCGGTCAACTTAGTCATTGAGCTCCGCAATTAACCCAGGAAGTTCCGATAAACCTCCTGTAATACCCACCAAACCCAGAAATCCTCACCTCGTCACACTCTCAAGGTCAAGCCCCACTATTCATAGCCTCCACCTTGAGGGTCCACACAAATACCATCACCCCATACGATGGCCCAAGAACTCGCATTTCTCTAACTGCATTCACACTTACTAAACTTAGCGTACAACTGGTGCTGTCTCAATGTCTCCAACACAACCCGCAAAGTTTCTTCGTGTTCCTCCTCGTTACCGAGTAGTATCGAAATATCATCAATGAACACAATCACAAACTTTTCCAAGAACTCCCGAAACACCCGGTTCATCAAACGCTAATAAAGCCGGTATTAGTCCCAACGGCATACCATAAACTCATAGTGCCCATACCGGATCGAAGGCCGGGATGGAATGTCACTCTCCTTGATCCTCAACTGGTGATAACCAGATCTCAAATCAATCTTCGAAAACACCTTGGCATTCGTCAACTGCTCAAATAAATCATCTATTCTCGGAAACGGGTAACAGTTCTTGATAGTCACTTTATTCAACTGCCTGTAATCGATGCACAACCTCAACGTACCATCCTTATTTTTCACAAACAAAAACCGGATACCCCACGGAGACTGGTTCCGATTTAACTCCCTTATCAAGCAAAGCCTGTAATTGAGTCTTTCAACTTCTCAAATCTGCTTCTGAGCCATTCTATACGCAAGGCACAGAAATCGTGTGCATCTCAAACTACAATCGCAAAACTCCACTTTCTAGCGGTCAGAGACTCCAAGAACTCCTCCGTAAAATGATCACATACCTAATGACCACCCGCACAATCCTCTAACTGCTTCCTCTTTCCAAGTTGACCACATACCCAAAACCTAACACAACCTTTTCGCATCAACTTCCCGGCCTCAAGGCCGAAATAAAACCTCGATGGTGTAATCTTCCTATCTCCCCTCAAATAGAATATCCGGTCTACTCGACCGCACTCTTATGGTGGCAATCAATCTTGCACGATGTTCCCCCAACTAGTCCATACCTAAGATAAGATCAAAATCTACTAGCTCAAACTTAAATAGATCCACAACTAACACCGATTATTCACACACCATGACAATTCATACACATATCTAACCTCAACCGACCTCCCTACCGGTGTCATAATAATAAGTGGAACAAGGTGACTTCTACATGAGGTAAAACACGCACTGAAAATAAAAAGAACGAGTAGCTCTAGAATCAAAAAAGTACCCTGGCCTCAAGATCACAAAACCGCGTACTGCCACAACCCTGGGGAGACCAAGTGCCCGCCGAGTAACTCCATTGATCCGGCCTCTCGCCAAGACCACACTAAGTCGCTACCCACTGCTCCCCCGAGAGCCTCCAACTCATCCCCTGACCTCGGCGGCCTCCATATTCACCTCGATCGCCTCGATACTCCACCTCTCGGCAGACCGGGCAATGGGGCGGTTAAGTACTTAGCACCTTTCAAGTTTCCTTAAAGATGTCTGAAGCCGACAACTGAAACGTATCCTCTCTATCTCTCTCCCGGCAATCCTCGATCTGTGACCGGCCTGACCGCAACAAAAACTTAACCTCACTGAAGTGCCACCTCCCGATCCAATTCGACGAAGAAATGTCATGTAGTTGTTGTCGAATAAGTCGGACGAACTAATGGGTGGTTATGACCGACGAGTCCGCCGGACTACTCTCCTTCTCAGCCCGCACTGTAGTGTCCACTAGTACCAACTACTCGTCGCTCTCTTGCCCTCTCTCGCTTGGGCTCACCTAACTCCATCTCAACCTTCAGCGTAGCATTCCTCAACTCATGAAAACTGGTGAAGGTCAGCAATGATAGCCTGTGGCGGATCTCCCATCTCATCCCGTCACAGAATCTGATAATCTTTTTGCCTCGGTTCAGTACAACCGGAAGGTGCGACATAACTCACTAAATCGCCTCTCGTACTCATCAACATATCAGCTCAACGTAGTCATCGTAATCAGTCCCCTATGCCATATGGGTACTCAAGCAATACTCTTCCAACAAATGCTTACAAAAGTCAGCTCCCAAGATATCGGATCCTCCCCTATAGGGCAGCCGTGCAGGATAGCCATGTATTTACCCTACCAATCCTCTAAGACTCTGTTTGAAGTTCTAGGTGGCGAACCTAACCCTCAGCACACCCTCAATGCCCATCGCCTCGAATATGGCTCCCAAGTCTCTAATAAACTCGACGCTTCAATCGAGTACCTACTCCAAAGAACTGGGGATCTTTATTCAGAAATGGTCGAGAGCTTACTCAACTCAACCTCCGCTGGTCGCTATTCAGGTAATGCACTTCAAAGTCCTCCAACATGTATCCATCTCAACAATAGGACCCAACTTGGGGAGCAGATGTACACCGAACCCCGTTATTCCACACCGGGGCTCACTTCGCCACAACTCTACCTACATGTCTCGCCACCTCTAGCCCCACCTCCACCCCTCGGTTCATCATGGCACCTTCAGAAGACGGACACCCTATTGCCTACCCTCGGTGGTATCCCCCTCAACGCCTATGAAAATGAAAGAAAAGACTTAAACCTCCAGAAAAGACTAACCAACACAACTCAAAGAAATACACAACCGCACATAACCCACATTAAACCAAATAATCAAACCTACGCCTGATACCAAAATTGGGACCAGCTTCCCTGCGCCTAGTGCTAATCGCCCAAATCCTGCATTACCTAATCGCCACGTCAACGGATTTGACTCAATTTACAAACGCATCTGTCTCTCAAATAAACCCATAAAACAATACACAAATCTTAATAAGAAAAGTTTCTTTTTTAAAAATAATCCATCGCGTATTTTCTAACCACACACTTACAACAACATATAACAAACATCATGTACGCATTATCTACAACAACCAGCCTCTAAAATTGTAAAATACAATAATATAGTCAATCGAATATAATTCAAAACAATGCAGGCCGTGAGTTTTGGCCACCCATCATTCACCTAGGCTTCAAGGCACCATCACTTGAAAAATGCTACAACACCACCACAACCTCGAATCAATGAAAAGCACCACCAGCTTAATATTAACTCACCTCACGAGTAAATAGTATTTATAAAATTATTAATTTCAGATAAAATATGTGGGGACGATGCAGATACTACTATTCAAGGCCATAAATAAAGAGTATCTTAGCGAAGCCTCGTTATCACGCTCACATCATGTATATATCAATACCGCTATTACTACAGGTCATTAGTTCATAGCCCACCCAACTAACATGCACATCTCTACTAAAAGACAACCAACAAGATCATGCTATCCTGGGCAAACAATGAACAATACCTCAAACAAATCCACACAACTCCACTCTATCAAATCAACAACGAAGCTCACTGCACCAATTATCCATCTCCTTCAACTTCTATCAAGAACGCCGGTACTATTTAAACAACTCAACTAATTCGATTCCTACAACTAATGCGCATATAATCAACTCAACCTGCAACGGAGTGCATTTAGGCAAACATCGCATTACCTCATACCGGCAAGCTACATCAACGAGATACTGCGGCAAAACACAACACACTTTTACCGTAGTACAAGGCAATCACCACACACTCGGTATCGTAGTACAAGGGCAATCAATAATGTACAAGGAAACCACAACACACTAGTACCGTATACAAGGCAACCACAAACACTGCACGGTACATAAAGGCATCACAATACCTCGTACCGTAGTACGAGGCAATAATTAATCGACCATACATAATCAATAATCAACCTTACTGACATACATAAACATGCTTTACAACATCAACAAATGCAACACATTCACTGGGTATAATCCACCTACACCGAGATAAATACCACCAAGAAGAAATAATAGCGCCCGCCTAATTAGTCCAAGTGTCATTTCCACGGCCATGCCTAATCACAAACACCGAAAATATACTCATTACTTTCTACAATCGTAACCCTTTTTATTTTTTAACTATTCAACTTTACAACAACTATAGTTATCAACTGTGGATAATCAACATTTCCTCCAATTAATCCATCAATCACTCCCCAACCACTCAATCCATATAATCGCAATCTTTTAAATTAAAACCCAATTACCAATTTCACTTACAAAAACTCCCACCTCATAATATTCTTCTCCAATCAACATCGAACATCCCATTTATACTAAAACCACTATATTAAGTTATCCCATGACATCATAATACTACTTAAGGAAGCTTGGAAAAAGTCAACAAAAAGTCAACTCTCTCAAATCAACATTTCAACCCTGAAAGATCGACATAAATCACGTTAAATCACTTAACTGAGCTTAGATTTAAACCTCTATACCATTTAAAAGTCCCAATCTCTGAAAAATCTAAAGTCAACAAAGCCAAACTCTACAACCTATGAAACATCCAAACAAGATTAACCTTTCTTACCATGTGGAATGTTTAGGGAAGATGAGAACTAATCTTTTTTGTGTCTTGGTTTCATTTAAATTTTAAAAGAAAAATCAAATCAAGTATGAGTGGGGGAAGAGCAAAATGGCCCCTCACAATGGAAGAAGGGACGGATTTTTGGTGGCTTTCGGACATTTAAATGATATGACAAGGAGATATTTAGAAACGACTAAGTCCCCGCTTGTTCTGCTTTATTTCTCCACCTTTCCCCATTGCAATCTCAATGAAACCCATTTCAAATGCTGTTATTCCCAGATATACATTATCATTCATACTGCCTCGATATATCGACTATGTGGGCGCCTGACATAGAACTCCCCTTTAATTGCTGGCTGAGGTCCACTGTGAGGACATTGAAGTCTTCACCGCCGCTGCTGTCTGTTTACTAAGTTTGACATAAGGCGAGAAAGTGCTGGCACTTTTGGGCTCAGTAATGCCTTGGGCGTGGCCCTCAAGTTGGCCTCTATAACTTGAGTTCGGTATTCTGATCATTATCTTTTCTGCCACAGATGTAGACTCTTCTCGACGCCGCACGCTGTTGGGCTATTTCTCCAAATCCTATATCAAGTTGCAGGCTATCATTTTTACATATGTATTCCCCGCCATCACCATCTGAGGATTTATATAGGAATTACCTGGGCCCGCTACCCACCCATATCTCCATCAGTTTCTTCCATGGATTTCAGTCATGAGGAACCAGAAGTTTACCAGGATGGGCACTGTCGCTTTTGGCTTCTAAATGTCGATCACCGGCAACCAGCTTCTAACGCTCGTTAGTGGCCGTCGAACCGGGAGATTTTCTTAATTTTGATTCATTCAAGGCCTCCTCTCGAAATAAGAGGACAGAAAGTGTAGATAACCAATCCTAAGTGCCAGCCAAAATTATTTCGTATCGCTACTAAAGATTTTACTATTATATTGGCACCGAAAATAATAAAACCCCTCGGGAATCTTCGAACAAAGAATTTATCAAATCCAATCAGTCCCTGTTCATAAGTCTATTTATCTCCTGGCACAAGCTGAGACGCCTGGCCGCTTGACTTGATACGACCGAGCCGCTTCGACTCGTCTGTGGCCTCGACGAGGATTTGGTCTTTTGACATCGATACGGTCCGAACAGGGGCGGCTGGAAAGTACTTTGATTCTGTGGTCAGGCTCGGCCGATCTTTTGTCTTGACCTCTCGATCTTGAGATACGGACCGGACGACGCGACTGGGACCCCTATTGGCCGGATATGGGCCGACGCCAATTCTCTTGATTGGATAGCTGGGTTGGTCAACGCCCGAACTCTGTCGATACGTGTTTCGCGGGCGGGACTTCGATATGTGTCTCGCCGATGCTTCGCCAGCCTTGCCTCCATATGCCGACTAACTCAACGGCCAGAACCGTAGCTTGGGAAGGTGGTTTTTCAACAAATGGGGTGGCCTTAGCAGCTCTCAGGCCTAATGTCAGATTTGTAAATGCAGGCTTCACGCCTTGATCGTGAGTTCGATTTGATTTGTTTGTAGGGACATTAAAGATTATGCTCCCCGCATTCGATTTCGAAGTCTGGGGCGAAGAAATGCTTCATCAACTTTGGGGGCCATCCTCCTTCCTTAGTGTTTCAGCGCCTTTTGGTGATTGGAGCACCAAGCAGAAGCTTCACTCAGCCTTATCTCATGCGCCTGTTGGGACGGGCTAACCCCGCTTTTGCTCTGGAGATTCGGATTGGGTCAGCTGATGCCAGATTGACGTCCGCTCTGTTTGGAGATTCGATTGGTCATTTCTGATTTGTTTTAGGCGGCCTATTTCGTCTGTGTCCCAAGGCGCTCCTTCCTCAATCTTCAAGTACGAGACGCCTGTGTGTCCCCTCGCCGATCTTTTCTTCTGAGCTTTTTCAGTACCTTTTGCCAGTTTTTCTCCCACTTCGCTATGAAATATTTTCAAAAATCTGTGGGAGTATTTATGCTCGGGTCAAGCTTAATCGTCGATCCATTTTTAGCGGATTACTTATCTAACTATTACCTTGAGGAAAGATTCGAACCGGTCTGGATATTTCAGATAACTTATTCTCCGAGAAAGGAGTTGAGCTCTCTTTGGGTTTTTTTTTTAGTAAACGATTTATTTATCAATTCCTACATTTTCTGTCAGACTCATTTAAGCTCCATATCTTTCTAAACTATGTATTAAAGTTTAAACTTAGGTTTATTTAATTTAAAACCCGAATTTTAACATAAATTAATATCGCCCTTGGAATTTCTTAACCTTTCTCATGGCTTGAATTTAATTCTAAAGTCATGCAACCTAATCAACATATATATATCTATTAATTAATTAAATTTCAATTATTCACATTCACGATCAGATTTTGAGAAATATAATTACGTTTTAATTAAAAATTTAGAATAATAAATTTTATTAATTAAAATTAATTCAGTTTTCACTATCTACAATATTCATGAGATTGTATTTTGAGAAATATAATTACCTTTTTAATTAAAAATTTAGAATAATTGAATTTGACATATATGATCGAATTGTATTTCAATATGATACGACAATTATTTGGGTAGGACGGTAACATTCCATAAACATATAAGTATAAAGAACCTAATGATTATATGATAGGATTAAAAGATGAAATTTGAATAGATCACTCAGAAAATAAAGAATTTGAAGAACTGTGTTCAAACATGTTTTTGTATGAGTTTGTATGATAGGATGCTTTTGTATGACTTTGTTCTAAGAGCAGTTAATTAGTTCATTATTCTGTTAAAGAAGGTATTGAAAGTCTAGTAAAAAACTTAGAAGCTAATTAGTACATTATTCGGTTAAAGAAGGTATTTCAATATGAAAGTTAATATAAGTTTAGGTAGCGCCTCTAAGTTAAAAATTAGAGGGTGCTTTATAATGATATTTTTTATGTTTTCTTTTGTGCTTGAAATGCCATCTATGTACATTTTTGTAGTAATAAGAATTAATTAGTTCATTATTCTCGACATAATTTTGATCTGTAATTATTTTAATTCCGATCTAAATTCGATCATATAATCATGGGTTAACTCATGATGATTCTTGCTTTGATTATCGAAACCGTCCTTCGCATATTGTAACATAGAAACATGTATATATATATATATATATATATATATATATAGTTATATATATATATATATATAGCGCCAATAGGCATACCATGCATGATGATCAATGTCATATGCTAGCGGCTATCGGCAGGGCCACGGGATCTTGCCAATCTCTAGTCCCCTGCTTCTGTAAAAGTTGGCAAAACAATCGATCCGAAGACATTTCTACTTGTTTAAAGAAAATCATTTCGGTTATATTATGATAATACTCCCTCCGGTAACATTTACTTATCATTCTAAAATAATACACATAAATTAAGAAGAATGAAAAGTAATCAATGTAATCGCTACAAAGATTTTGTATTATTTATGAAGATGCCATCAATAAAAAACCCTCCTGAAAAATCTATTTATGACAAAAGAAATTTATCAAACGACAAGTCAATTATCAATCTATCGTTTTCAACGCGATTGCCGATCATGATGCTCGGACTCGATTTGATATAGCTCCTCGTCTTCATTTGACTCGAGTTCGATGCAATGGGTCGAACGGGCCGATTATGTTTGGACGCTAGCGTGATCGCGAAGTCGATTTAGATTTGTGCCTCAATTTTGGATGCCAGACTGACAGAGTCTGATCAACGTGGATCTTAGATCGGATAAGACTTAGTCTCGAGACTTTGGCCGACTTTTATATTTCAGTCCGAAATGATATAAATAAGATAAATTGCAGACTTTTTGACTCGACCTTGGTCTTTGGGACGGAGTCGCGGGATCTCTAGACTTGATTTAGCTATGTCTGGCTTCAAGCTCAACAAATAAGCGATCCCGCACGCTAGACCGAGTTCGTGTGCTTAAGAGTTTATTCTGATTCGTGCTATCCTCCTGTGGATATGGTCATTACTAATAAGCAGGATACCTTAGCAACTTATTCGTGTTTCGAAGGAGACAACGGCTATGCGCCTTGTATCAGTTTATGATTTACCACAGAAGCTTTATCCTCAGAGCGATTTCACGATGAGATCCGAACGACGATTCTCACGATTTTTGGATATTAGGCGCCTATTTTGGTGACGGAGTTGAACTTTTGTGTTTCTTTCTCCTGCTCTTCAATTTAGCATCTATTTAGCTTGTGTTTGAAGATTCAATGTTTTTATGGTTTTCTCTTAAAAACGCAACAATCTTCTATCTTTTCTCCATGAAGAACATTCCGCATGGTTGTTTTTATGCTAAATTCTCAAGAGTTTGGCCAGATTTTTTCAGGCGGTTGTACTTTTCTACTATAAAGGGTGGATTTATAGGCTTTCTGCTTTTTCTCGATTGGTTGATCCATTATCACCGGATTTATCTTAACCAGATTTGACTGACCGTTGATTTTATGGAAATTACTGGCTTTCAAGTGCCAGTAGGTGCCTATTTCAAGAAAAAAATGTATATTCCAAATCCCTTCTCTAGCTCAAACACATTTTCATATTCCGCTTCCACCCTTTGAGCGTTTGCTTTTTAACCCATTCTTTCTAGAGTCTTCATTGTTCAAAGCCCTAACTTCTATTTTGTGCCAAAATAATGAATTAATGTAATAAAATTAGATTTTCTTTGTTTTTAATTTTAATTGATATTTAATTCGGCTATTTTCTTGGAAACCCGATTTACTAAACTTTAGGGATTAACGTATAAACCCTAATTTCGACTTGACACTTCGGGCTTAATTCTAAACCCTTATTATTTTACACCGTGCCTGAAGTTCCATTAATTTCAATCGAAACCTTATTATCAAGACAAAGGACTATGGGACCATTTTATTCAATTAATTTCATCCATTATAATAAATCGATTTTAATTAAAATTACTCATCACTTCGACTATCTAAATACCCCCGAATCCTGCACATACCGAAAAGTGTCGTGTTCGACTTTGAGCATCTTTTTAATGCCAAGATGAATTTGTGATGTCAAGGCCGCTTCGACATGCATTAATGTCACGCAATCCATTAACTCCTTGACTTATTGAAAGTCTAGCATTGATTTCATTTCTAGAGATTAATTCCATGTCGTGGAAATTTAACTCTAGTTGGCATGAATTTAAGACATGTCGAACATTTAATTAAGCTAGTTCCAATCTCATATGGATTTAGAATTAACTTCACGTGTTTCGAATTAATCTTCAAATCCTCTAGGGATATGTCGAAAATTAATCCGGGATAGGTTTAACATGAATTTAAGTCATGTTAATTAATTTTGACCTCCTGTGGGTCTAAAATTATTTCCATATTTGTTTTGGAATTCCCGAATTTTCTGGAATTTTGGGACATTTATTTGGATTTTCTTTACAATCTAACAAGATATTGTGAATGCAACGAACCTCGACTCGGGTATCTAGTGGTAGCTCTAAACACTAGAGAATCTAGGAGGTGTCATTTATTTTTGACGGTAATACTGTTACTTGATTACCACTTATTTCCTTTTTTCTTATTACCACAAGCATTTTTCCTTTTGACGTAATAAAGTGGATTAGGATACAACCCGGAAGTTTCCGGGACCTTGTGGAATTTTCGGCCATCCCTATTTGGGGAGGTGGTGGCCGAAAATTCCCATATTCTTGTATGAGAATTTTTTATTTTTTGGCAACTTTTGCTTTACTTGGTGATCAAGTTGCTTTATTTTCATATCCTTTAACCACTTTGTCTATATAAAGGAGAGCTTTCATCAAAATTTGACACAAATTCTTCCTCTTCCTCTTCTAATTTTCGAGCATCAAGGTACGGGGAAGGCAGATTTTTTTTTGTTTGTCTCGTTTTAATAACTCCTTTTAGTATTTTGAGTTACTAACTTATGATTTTGGTTACCTATTTGAATAGGGTTTCAAAGCTTTGGCATTTTAGAGTTCTCATAATCAAGTAACCATCTTTATCCTTCTTATTATTTATTTATGCCATAATTTAGAGTTCAATAATATCTTACATGTAGGGTAGTGACATTTTATGCTTTTATTCCATGTTAAAACTTTCAATAATCATGAAATTAGAACTCTATGTTTTGAATTGCTTGTTGAATTTTCTACCAGCATATTAAGTTGGACTTGTTTATTTTTTTTTCCCGATTCGTTACTACTTGTCTGAAAATTGTGAAATTTGAGTGAGTTATTCCCCTATAATGTAGAGTACCCCAAAATTTTCCCTTAATTTTTGGAATTTCGTAGATAGGCTCCGTAATCCATTTTGGCTACCTTGTTTTTAACGCCGCACTAAAATGACAGACGCTTATCCGTTCGGAACGATCCACGTATCAAATCGAAGTTATTGAAGAGGCCGATCTTTTGGCATTGGTCTCTTCAAGTGGGTCGATCTGAGAAATTCTCAGATCCATTAACAATCTGTTTCAGTGGAAATTTGAAATTCTCGATGTCGAACTTTAGAAATTCCTAACTAATTGCTCTGCTTATCGACCTCATGGATTCAAGCCTTCAATGAAGTTCTTTTTAAGTTTTATATAATGCAGTATAGGCCCAATTTTGTGTATTAGCCTGCTCGTCGAAATCCCTTCGAGACGCCAAAGATTTTTATATCATCGATGCTCAAGCTTTTTGCCATGGTATTTGAGTTTGAGGAACGTGGTTCGCTCTTTTGGATGTCTTCACCATGGAATATCATTCCAAGGCGTAACGGGTATATTGGAATATCTCTCTGGCCCTTGAACGATTTATGGCTTTGATTTATTTGCATGTAGTTCCTTTGCTGTGAATTCCAAGATCTATGTTCATCCCTTTATCCCATTCTTTCTTCTTTTTAATATGAGCTGAAAGTTAGCTTAGCTGAATCGGGCCTTAGCACTCATTCCATGTTGTATCTTTTGTTCATGAACTGTGATGCTTTGTGCACGAAGTTCTTTCGGGATCGCGAGTGATCACTACAAGCGAGTAGGGATCTCAAAGATTCACTTTGCTATCAAGTATTTCTCGCTTACTTAGCGCATAAACTAGCTTCACCGATTAGCGCAAGAGTAGATCTCAAAATCCACTTCTCGTGGATCGTTTCTCATCTATGGAAGTATTCATGTTCTGCTTGCTTCACAAGTAGTGTTTGAACTTCTAGTCCTAGCAACTTAGCTTTAGGTCATATCATCCTCATCATGTGCATGTGGCTTTTTTCTGTGACTTGATACTTCGAGGATAATAATCTAGGCTTACGTTGGACTTAGGCACGTTAGCACTTCTAGATAAAGACGCACGTGGCCGGGATACGCTATCAGAGGCCTTTGGGTCCCGAGGATTTGTCCCAAGAGCTTTTACCGACCTACACCCAGCATATGTAAGTAGTATTCTTTTAGATTTCCATACTTCTATCCCTTTAGTGTATATATTATTTCTTCATACCTCAGCTCGCCATGAGAGTCTTGCTCGTTGCAACGTGATACGTGGGTAGTCATGGGCGAGTAGGACGCCACACACTGCTTGCATTACCACCCCCTCGCTACGTAACGCTTTCGCTTTTATTCATCTCGTGGAGTTTGATGCATCTATTTGGTAGCTGCAGAGTAGATCCATCGTCTAGGCCAACTGGTTCAAGATCACAGCTTCCCAACTATTAATTTTTAGATCCTCTAAGGTCACGTACACATATGGGATCGCTATGTGAGCTAGGTTGGTCATGGGCGAGGTATCTTCTCACCATCGTTAGCATCCCATTTCCTCGAGATATACTTCCATGCCTCGAAGTCCTCGAAAGTTTGTCAGATACTTGGTGATTACATTGTCCACACTGGGGAGGATCAATGAGATCATCTTGCAACTTTATTCTTCTATGCTCATTTTCTTTTCTTAGGAAACCATGTCTTCAACTGACGTTAGTCCCCTGATTCAAGGGTTTTTTATATAGACTTTTATGTGCTGCTAGATTAATCAATCTTGATCTCCAACAGAAAAGTCTAGATGTCTGGTTGTATTAGGATTGATTTACCAAAGTTCTTTTAGTAGCCTGAGACATTTGTCTCAGCATATAAGGCTCATCCCTGAGCGCCTATCCGGTCAGGGATGGTCCCTCGTGGCTTCTCGGCTCATGAAAGTATCAGGGATTTGTCCCGACCGGCTTAGAGGCTTCAGGGTCTCGATGAAATATATTCCCGACCGGCCTTACAGCCTTTTATTACCATGATATCCATGTCCGACATTAGATGGTTATTGGATAGATTGAGATATATTCCTGATTGGCCTTCAAAGCTTACTAGTCAAGCATGTTCATGTATCACCACCCTTGGCGCCTTGTTGGGCCTAATAGCACCGTCCGAATTTTTAGGAGGCATACTACATGATGGATATGTGATTCCTGACGTGCCTTCAAAGCTTACTACTCAGGATGTCCATGTATTTCGACTATAAACGCAATTGTTAGTCGATGATCTTTATGTAGTCTACGGTTCCAGTAGAAGCGATCATCGTCTATCATGTAGAAGATGTGATTCTTCTCAAACCCGCGCGGAAAATCGTTGTTAAATTCATTGTAATACTCAATGTACATTTGTCGCTCTTTCCTTGTGCCTTTATTAAGGATTGCGATGTAATCGTGATTTGTTTTTTTGTTACGGCCGAACTTGGGGGTCCCAAACGCCACGTATCTACAGGGACTGTCAAACGTAGCCTGTGGGTTTCCGATCTTTTAACCTCATATCGTGGAGGGTACTAGGCGCTTATACTCATTTTAGAGCTCTATAATTTAACCTCCACCCGACATGTTGGGAAATCACTGAGAATTGATTCCATTTATTATGCCCGCGACACCTGTGATCAAATTCATTTACCGGGCTGTTAAATGTGATTATCGAACTTAGTGTTAACATAAAATTGTATATTACTAGTGCGGGTTTGATACTTATATTATATTTATCACAGATCTTACTATTAATCGTTATAATAATAGTAATCGGGTCACTATTATTATTATACAACTTACTATTATCCCCGAGCTCAAGGCCACACACATACAAATGACGTGCTGAAGCTATATTTCACGTATTTAAATTAAGAGAATAGTATAATTATAAAATGTATTTCAATTACGAGGGTTCTAAATTTTATGTAGAATATCTATTGAACAAATAGAATCAATTAAATAGTTATTTAATCGTTCGAGTAATTTTAATATTTATCTTTACAACTTGAAAGATTACATATCAATTCATTTAACTAAGCTAATAAAAGTTCTAACTCATTACAACCTCATTAGTCTTAACGAACTAATAGAGTTAACGAGTCAAGCTAATATTTCAATCCGCTTATCTATTATTAACCCCTGTATCTACATAAGCGCTTGTGATTTTTCACATTATAATAATGTATACTTCATAAAAACCTCTAAATGCCTTCACAAATTTATCTCGAAGAAAATTTCTTGGGGTTTCTTTTATTGCTCAACTCATATCACATAAATCCGTTTCGATTCAACCTCTCCCTACAAGGATCAACTAGATATCATACAATTGATATCGGGCACAAGGAGCTTGGGCGGAGTCAGGATTTATTGCGGAATTAATTCGCTGCATTATAAGTACCTCGTTATTTATATATCAGATATGTGTATTTATAATACGTAGTAAGCACTTTTAAAATCCCTCGGATCTATGGATTTTTATTTACACTCATATCCATAGATTTTTCCATCAGAATCACGAGCCAAATTAAAGTTTTTCGCTTTACATTGTTTATTTTATGTTTGTTTGTTTTTATCAATTTTATTTCATTATTTTCTGTCTATATATTTAATTGATAAATATATGACGGTAATAAATCACTACGCATGGGATATCGATTTACACATTGCTACAAAGCTTTACAATGACGTGATATCATATTTTGTTAACACGATTTGTTTCATAAATTAAAAGGATCATTTAATTGGTTTTGTTTCAAAACGCTTGTAAAAACTTATTTGGGGGCCAGAAAACTTGTAAAATTACAAACTAATTTTTTCGACTCAGCATTTAATAATTAAAGATGAAAATTTTATTTTTAATGAACGACCAAGGATTTGTTCAAGAAAATTATGAAGTTTAACGTGTTCGAATTCTGTAAATTTTAAAAATTTTAAAGCCTCCAAACACTACAAACGACCAAATTAAATCGAAAACCCAGCTTAAATATGGATTATTAATATAAATCGACGGCTCCACTTCCTGGGCGATTCTAATGGGCGCGTCCGGTCGATCGGGCCGATGGTACCAAATGACGTCGGACGACGGTCGGGCGGTCATGACGGTCGGCCATCGTAGTCGGTCGTCCGAGCCCATCATGACGGCGCCTTAATTTTGAAAACCGTAATCCTAATTTCTTCCTTATTTCGCTTCCTAAACCATGGGACTAGTTATATTTCTCGGTTTCTATTGATTATTTGTCATTTTAATCACCTAATTGATTGTAATTAATTATGTGACGACAATTAATTAATTTTTATATTATATCTTTTAAATTAATTTAAAAGTGATATAACAATCATGTAACAATTTCACTACTTAATATATTTTAGAATATACGGTGATAAATATTTTTCTACAATATGTATACGGTTATTACTATTGGTAATAATTATTATTTTATGGTAATAATTATTATTTTACATGTGTATGATAATTGAGTTTATATTAATTACTCTTAATATGTGTAATTACATGGATTAATTAATTTGATAATTACAAACATGTATTTTCCAATTCCATTTAAAATATTTATTGCTAATTTTATATGATTTAATAAAGTGCCTATATTTTGTAACGGTGATTGACTAGTACATAGATGTACCATTTATTTATTTTTCCTATCATGAATCAGAGCCGTCAGAATGACCCTTCCGAAATATATTTTCTTGTATTTATTTATTTATTGTTTTTACTCCAATGCTTGCAAATTTATTCAAGATGGGTTATTATATAAATATTGTAACAAGTGAAGAGCATTACATCATTTCACGGCGGCGGTACTAAGTGACTCCTATGGATCCGTATATAAGATTCAAGAATTAGGACTTATGTTAGTATTTCGATACTCTCAGAATAGGCTCCTGCGCCATATCGTATATTTCAATGTGCATTACTTATTTTATTTTCATGTCAGTATGTATTTTCTGATTATGTGCTAGTACGCATGAAAATGAAAATAATGTAATAATAATCTCACCACCAGCCACAAAGCATCGTCAATTCTAAAGTTGGGTAAATCAATTGCATTAATTGGGCACAACTGCGGATTTAATGATTTTGATGCCATTGAATTCGATCATATCAAGCCGTATTTCCACTCAACGCCAAGGGCTTCTCAACCATCAACTAAGTAAATAATTTCATTTAATCAGTATGCTTAATCGGTGTTTCGAGATACAATGTTGGGTAGCATCTGTAAGAGATGCTGGTGACAAGAGCATGTAGGTTCTACATAATTGGTTGTAACCTACTATTATACCGATTCAAAATGTATGTATTGCTGTCGCTTGAATTTAAGTATAATAGATCTGACATACTGAATATGAGTAAAGATTTGAATTATTACATTTTACAATTTATTTGTGTGTTTAGCAATGATAGCTACCGATTATGTTATTTTTATTTACTTATTTGTAGAATTAATATGGCTACCACTATTGTTACTAATAAGACCGCTTCGTCAAAGACTCAGTTAAAAGCCGAATAATCCTAATTTTGACGTAGTGGTCTTGAGAATCATTATCAAGCAAGAGGATCAATACGAACAATAACGCCTCAAACCTAATGATAGGCCTCCCAAAGTGATCCTCATGTAAAAAGATGCTCTGATGGACGCTGATTTAACATTAATATAACTCTCACCCATTCACGAAAAAGGTGAAGATATGACATATACTGAGGAATTATTCGAAGGAAGCTAGAAACGAGAGATATGACACTGCTCAAGGCTGTTGTATAGCAAGTCAGGAACGACAAATGCAAGCTCCTCATGTCATTAAATGATCAAGCTGGGCGTATCGACTAACGCTGGGGCAATTCAGTTGTCTCCAAAGAACTCGGGTTGTATTCCATCCCAATTCTTCCGCATTAAATTTCTTCAATTTGTCATGAACTTCAATATACAAGTTTGAGTTATCTCTCAAACGAACTGCATAAGATGATCACGAACGCCGGTATTTAACCTGAAGACTAAAACTTCTACTCCTTCTTTTTGTGGTCCAAACAAACAAGTTTAAGAAGTGAAGAAGTTTACCGCGCGTTAAGGGTTCCAAGAATTTGCCGCCGAAAGGAGTAAGCCACCTATGATGACAGCATATTACAAAACCTAGGTCAACGGAAGTCTAATCAGTACGATAGGTTATGGTCTCACGACCGTCACCACAGTATGTATGTTACCAAGTTTGTACGCTACTGTGGGTGCTAGACACTATTAGCTCATATCATTTAATACGTAAGGAACTCAAGTCAAGTAAGACTCGAAAGAGGGAAATGATCAGAACAATATTTAAAGAGTGCATCCATTAGTTTAAACTTTCCCACGGGCTTGAACTTATCACCCAAGCATTTATACATTTGTAGGAATATTATTTATTTCGCTTATCATTTGTTCATTTTCACATCCCGATGAATTTAGATCACTGTGAAATCGGGGTAGTGTTTTGTACCGCCTTCCCTTCAAAATAGCTCATAATGCTTTAGACATTTATCTCATATAACATAAACTTAAAACGGAATGCTTCAACGACTTAAACCAAACATACCTATGGCACACTAGGTCACATTAATCTAGAACCCGACTGGGCAAACTCCAATTCTATGAATATCATTTATGAACCACACAGAAAGTAGTCTTGCCTTGGGCAAAATCCATCAAAATGCCTTTCACCGGCTTAAATGAGTGGCAAGTGATTTATTGGCCATCATAACACACCCACAAGTGGGCCAATGAACACATCTGCAGTTAGAGGTTATAACTACTTCATTACATTTACTAACGACATAGTGATACCTGCTTGTGTATCCGAGGAGACAAAACATGAGTCCTTTGAGTATCTGCACCAAAACCAATTGAACCAACAATAAAGTATCTCTTCCGGTCTGACAGTGGCGAATATTTCCAGCCAAGAAATACTCATCTGTAGAGCGCTGTATTGCTTTCACACTCACTCCAAAGAACGCCACATAATGGCGTGTCCGAAAGCGAGAAATCGAACTCATTGTGGTTCGATCTATGACGAGCCTATCTCGATTTACCAAGCCGGGGATATGCACTTCTAAGCGTTTTAACTTACCTTAAATGAATATTCACCAAGAGATAAACTCCCATGAACTGTAAGGAAAGATTCCTCTGTTGATTTTTCTCAAGATTGAAATGTTAAGAGATTAACAAAAGATAAACTTGCGTCCAAATTCGAGCAAATTTATTTCATAGATATCCATGGAAATGCTTATTACTACTTCTACCCGGGAGAATAAAATCTTCATTGCTAGAACAGAGTATCTCCTTGAAAGAACTGTAATTTGGCGAATGTGCTCATCTTGATGAAGCCTGGCCGATGTCAATGTCGACGCATCTAACGCAGGCACTGACACCACAAGAATCGGGTACTTCTTTCATACACCCGCTGGACCCATCGGAAACTGGAAGAACCAACCCCAGATTTAACCAGATGTTCATCCTTGTTTCTACTAAACGGCCGCCTCTATCGAATGGGCATTAAGAAACATGATAAAGACGTGAAACGTTGATTGCTTTTCAAAGCTGGGGACCAGAATGAAGGTTTCAAACAAGTTCCACGGAGTGGACCATGAAACCAGGCTGCTGGCTATGCTTAAATCCATCCTGATACATTGTCGCATTTCATGACTATGAAATATGACAAATGGATGTGACCTGTTTCCGAATGGAAATTTGTATAAGATGTTGCATACATGGTACAACCTCCAAGATTTACATGTCCTAAAGGACCTAAGAAGGTATGCAAGTTGCAAAGGTCCATTTATGGTCTTAAGTAGGCATCCTGAATCTACGCTTTTGATGAATCAATCAAAGAGTTTGCTCTCATCAAAACGAAGAAAATCTGTATACAAAGTAAGCGTGTTGGGAGTTTATAGTCTGTATGTCGATGACATACTTATCATCGGGAAACAATGTAGAGTTACTAAACTCGCCTGGGCAGATTGGTCAGGCAAATGTTTCTCAACGAAGGACTTGTTTAAAGACAATATATACTGAATAAAGATCCACCGAGATCGAAAGCCATGAATTGATTGACTACAGATACTTATGTGAATAAGGTACGCAAAGGTTCAACATGAGTACCCAAGAAAGGTAATCTCCCACGAGACACATGGAGTTCAACTCGCCAGGAAGACGTGTCCCACCACAAGTCGAGATGAACGTAACGGTATGACATACCTTCAATATAGGATCCATTATGTATTACTGCCACAAGACTGCACTGAGTGTAACATGCACTAAGTGTAACCAAAAGATACCAAGCTAATCCGTGAAAGCCAATGGATTAGAAGGCGCATCTTTGAAGTATTCAAGAACTAAAAGATGCTGGGTATATATGGAGTCAAGAATTAAGCAATGTATTGTAGTACACCGACGCCGGGCTAAACCTACGTGAGAAGACTATCGCTCCCGCCCGGGTATGTATTTTGTCTCAACGGTGGAGTAGTATCTTCGAGGAGTTCCAAAACAGTGAATGCTGCCGATCTTCTACCACAAATTCGAAGTACATCGCAATGGCCTGAAGCCGCTAAGCATGGTTGATAAAGAAATTCGTGACCGAACTTAGCGGTACCCAGTATCGAGGGACCAGCAGCTTTGTGACAATATCGGGGAATAGCTCAAGCTGTGAACCCCGATCACACGCCAAGTCCAAGCATCGCATTCTAAAAGTATCACCCCGACAGATACGCTGATGAGGCGATGTCAAAGTATGTAGTAGAAACGTGAGGCCAATTGCCGACCCCTTCACTAAACCACTAAGCTTCATAAACATGATGAGCATGAAATTATAGTCTTAGATAGATGTCGCAGCCAAGCGTTAGGTTGCCGAGTTAGTATGTATCTATTGGTGTTACGTGAACAAATATTCAATATTATCGTTTATATTTTAATATATTTGTTTGCTATGTCTATATGTTTAAATTTACATATAATATACATGGGCCAGATCCTCAATGCAGTGAAAGGTTAAATCCCTAAAGTTAGTCTATTGTAGATGTAATACTAACCTGCTAATTACACCTCTTTAAGCCTAGAAACACAGATAAAGCCAAAGTGCCTGGGTCGTGATGCCGATGCTGTGGCGACAAGCATCATATGACTAACATGGTGTTATTATTAGTGATCAAGATTGACCACGTTAGCCCCTAGACTGTATCAATAATGTGGGTCGCCTATTCTGGGTGACCGGGGAGTCGGGTACGACCGTAAACGACCATGTAAGATACGTATATCTGCCCCTACATGATATTTGTTCTTAGGTTCTGGCCAATTCTGCACCTACGATATATGACTATCTCAGGTGTTGCTGTAAGCTCAGATGGACTATGACCAAACGTCATTTTGCCGATTATAATGGCATATTGTCAATAAATGAAAGGAATACTGATAGACGCTGGGATATATTGTAGGATTTATCCATCCTTGATATACAAAGAAATCTCAAGCCTCTCATAGTTGGTAATTTATTGGTTTATCGGACGCCAAATGCTTATTCAGCTTCATACTCGAGTAAAGAAAGTCATGGGTGTTTCATGACACTTCTATGGTTACTTACTTACTGAGATCGCGCGATAAAGAATTGTAAGATAATCGCCTGCGGTGTTCGAGGTTTGGGAAATCACCTAGAATCGATTCAATTTATTATGCCCGTCATGACAATCATAGATCAATTCATTTACTAGTTGCTAATGATTATCGAACTTAGTGTTCAACTTAGTAATTGTATATTACTAGCTGGTTCTCATGATAATTTGCGAGCTTATCAAGTGATCTTACTCATTATCATTATATTAATAGTACTCGTCAATTATTATTATTATACAACTTACTATTACGTGAGCTTCAAGGTCACACACATACAAAGGACGTTGAGTTATATCATGTATGAAATTAAAGAGAATCCTATAATTCGAGAAATGTATTTCTTATTATGCGGTTCTACATTTTATGTAGAATATTAATCGAACAATAATCAATTAAATAGTTATTTAATTGGTTCGAGTACTTTAGTATTTATCATCAACTTGAAAGATTATTGATATCAATTACTATTTAATTAAGCTAATTAAATAAGTTCAACTATTAGCAACTCATTAGTTTCTTAACGAACTAATATTAACGAAGTCAAGCTAATACTTAACGGGTTGCTTATCGGGTTTGTTTTAACCTAGCCCTATAAGTGTGTGCCAGGATTTTCATGACATAATAATTATAATAATAATTTCCATAAAAACAACCCTAAAGCTCTGTCGATTTTTCTCCCAAGAAAATTTTGGGTTTTTGGCTCGTTCAACCTGCTTACTAGCATAAATCCTTTCGATTCAATTAGGATCAACCGAGATATCATACATTGATATTACAACGAGATTTGGTGGAAGTCAAATTAATGCTAGAATTTGTGCCGCTGCGATTTTATTGGTGAATTTACCCGCCGCATTATAAGTACTCAAGTTATTTATATATTGTATTATGTGTATTTACCGTAGTAAGAACTTTAAGATCCCTCAAAATCTATGGATTTGTATTTATACCATATATCCATATGAGTTTTTCATCACCCAAGAGGGTCGATAGCTTATACTGCAGTTCGGGGAGTCTATAGGTAGTTAACCTCGCACTGCAGGGTCGGGGAGTTTATACTCATATTCGTGATGGGGCGGGGAATTTTATCCGTACCAAGAGGTTTCAGCGCTTTATCCTCACGCTTAGATGCATTCGGGAGGGTACCAGCGCCGAACCTCGGGTTTTGATCGCGCGTTTACCTCATTTCGATAGTCTCGTGTCGAAGCTCAGTCTTTACCCATCAACACTTCTACGAAGATGGGTGTTGCTGATTATTTAGACATCGCCCCGAGGAGGACATTCATTCATAGTGTTTGCTCACGACGCATTTCCTTGTATATTGGCTGTCTTGATGCCATTTGAGGAACTCATCCAGATGCCAATTGGTCGGTCCCAGTCGCATTCTTATACGGTTCCGCTCTATAGACATACTGATTTCCTAGCCTCCTCCATTTGTTCCGTGGAACAAGACGAGGCTTGTATCCCCTTCGGTTCTGCATATCGCGTCCCGGCTCATTGTCCTTTCTTAATGAGAAGTACGGGAAGCGTGGACATAAATCTTGCTTTCATCAACTTCCGTGATTGTGGCTTCTCGCTGCTTCGCTGAAAGCTAAGTGGCCCTATCTGGCCAATTTTCTTTTGTTTTTGAGGTCTCAACCCATCGGGCCGCTTCCCGTGATAGCTAGGTATTGCTGGGATTTCATGTTTAGGAGTTATTTATGGGCCGGACAATCGCTCCACAACATCTCGCCGCGGATGTATTGTGACACCGGACCCATGAACTTGGCCCGTGATTGCCAGCTCTGCTGGCTTTCCTCGAAAATTCTCGTGGTTTGTTCACGGACGTAACGTTGGATTTTTAGTTCCACCACCTCTTCTAGGGAGTACCAATGTTTAGGATGTGCATCTTTAAATTCGCATGCCATATATCTTGTTCCTGGGTCTTTTCTCATCGATATGCATGGGAGGTTGGCCATGAACCCTTCCTTCATTACTTTCCAAGGTAATGACTAAGTGTGTTCTGCTCGGATAAAAGGCAGCCTTTGTCCGGTATGCTCTCGTTTTCCTCCTCTATAATAAACATGAGGCCGAAGCTCTCTTCCTCCATTGTTTTCCAATAGGGTCGGGAGTCGCTTTGCAAGTCTCCGTCAAAACGCACCTCCTTTACTGGGTGCTGGGTTCTTAACCTTGTCTCGCCTAAGACCTATTACGCTTTGTTCATTTTCTGAAGTCTTAGAAGATTCTTCCAATACGGATATGTGGTAGTTATTTATCCGCTTTATTAGGACTCGTAGAGCGGATTTAGGAACATATCCGAGTCCACCGGTAGACTTCACGGTATGCCCCTTTGCCGCAAAGATTCAGTTTGTTTGTATCACAAGACTTTGTCACCGGTAACTTCTGGTGGCAACTCATCCAAGGTTTTGCTTTCTTTAGAGTCATATCCGCTCAAGTCTGTGAGGTCATAAGCCTTTTGGTCCCATGGTTTTCATGCTTAACTTTTTGGTCCACTTACCGTGGTACGGCCTTTCAAGTAGTGTTTCAGCTACCTTCTTAACTGCTGGTGCATCGAGCCCTTCTAATGATTTCAGGAGCTCATCCTCCTTTCTAGGAAGGATCGAGGCTCGACTGTTTCGAGGCTTCCGCTGGCCAGGCCTCAACCATTTTCTTTTTTGATAGTACTTGGCCTCTCGCAAAGTGTGATTCTTCTCGACCGCTGGTGATTTTCATCCGCTTCTTTAATCGTTATTAGCGCCACTTTTGTAGTACTTGTAATACGTAGTGGTCGAGGGAACTGCGATTGCCGCTATGGATCCATGGTCTTCCAAGAGAGAGTCGTGCATCATCACATGAAACCCCGTCAGTAATTTCGATTCTATCACAAGTGTGTGTGGCTATTTCTGTATTTTTCTGGGCTATCTGCTGGAACCAGACAATATACGGTGACCATGCAGCTGCAAATGGTATCTCAAGAGTTTAATATTTGGAGGGTAGGATGCTCACGGCCGACCCTTCATCTACCAACATCCCACCGATCCTCCTTACGATACCCGCACACACAAGGCCTATCATGGACAAGATCCTCTTCAGGTAAATATGACATCGGTTTGGGACTACTGTGGCTTTTCAGTTTCTGATCTTCCGCCATGGCTATGTCTCAAGCACATGGCATGACCAAGGGTCGGAGTCAATGGAGTAACTTCCATGCTTTCCTGGCTCTAATTTATTTATCTGCAGTCATCCGGCACTCGACTTCGCCTGGCCGGGCGGATAACAATGCAGTGGGCGCTGGGTTACCAGACTTCTTCCAACAAGATTGCGCCCAGCGGGCTAAGTCCATCACTTTTCAAATATGAAGGACTTCTATGTGGATGACCCAATACTGGGTACTAACTTCTCAGAAGTTTCTATTTGCTTCCTCATGACGTTTACGCTTAGGCAATTCTAAGGAGTTTGACTCTTAGCTGAACATCCGTGGAATGTCGAGTCAAAGAATGGGTATTCTTTGGCCTGCATTTCTTTCAACGGTAGTCAAGCTTCTTCAACGATGTCAAGATCTTCTCTCTGCTTCTTATTTCAAGTGACACTTGTCGACTTTGAAGTCACCACGGTGATTCCTTTCTCTCTACTCGGGTTGTCTTTTAGCCGACCGTATTTAGCTCGGGAAGGCCGATACGAGGGCCGCTAACTTCTCCTTTAATTAATTATGGTTAAGCCCTCATCATGAGCCTCTGGTCGATAGCTCTTCGAATGGTCATAATAACTTATAGAACGATTGCAGTCCCAATGCATGCCTTGAATGCACACATGCATAGTCGATGTTTCTGATAAAGATATCCTTACATTTATGGCACAAACTTCTCCATCTGTTTATGAAGTCAGCTACAGCCCGCCTTTACGCCGCTATCGTTGGTCAACTCTTATCATGCCGAACGCTCGTCATCGGCCGAGGAAGCAAGCTAAGAATTGGGCTTTCCAGCCTATGCCTAACTATTGATAGTGGCCGATTCTAGTTCGCATACCACTTTCAAACTGTTTCCTCTAGTGACGAATCCAACTGTTGATCTCTTTAACCCATCAAACTGTTGGAATTTGGGAGGCTGATAGCCATGAGGCATTCTCAGTTGATCTATCCGAGGTAGGCGTCAAGCATAGAGCAGTAAGGGAAGCACCTCTGCCCTATTATCTCGATTGTTCTCAGCATTTAACTCCCTTAGTTGCGTCATGGGATCATCCGTAGCCTGTACAACCTGCCAGACTTTAGCCTGGTTGGCCGCTGAGGCATGCTCGAGGCCACAAGTGAGACATTTCATGTCTCAAGCGTAAGCATGGAGGGAAAGAGTAACTCTCCGGGGCTCACCTCTTTAGGCTAGCTTCAAGCTGCCTGGTTCAGGATCGACTATCTTCTCATCTAAACGGGATACTGAGTCGGCCCCGGTCAGACTTGTTTAAATTAAGTCCTCGATCACTCATGAGAAGCTACTTGTTCCTCCGTATTGTAACTCTTATCATCATCAAGTAGCACATAAGCCGGGTAGAAGTCGTTGTAAGACCCTCTCGTGGTGGAACTGGTATAACCACCACCGGATAGCTGATGAATACTCTAGTTGGGTGTGCTCTGTGCCTCCAGCGTATTCAAGCTCAGATACATGAAAGACATCTTAAATTTCAGCGCTGTATGTCTTCCTTGTAGAAGTACTCCCTCAGAGTTTAAGGCTCAGGGCAATATGTTTGAGCTGTGAGACCTCGCTAAAGATTTATGTTTCTGAAGCATCTCTCCGAGTCGTGAATTCATTTAAAGCAGATAGTCCCACCGGTGCGCTGTACCTGAACTGCTAGAAAGATTTTATTTATGAAAGTACAAGCGCGAAGAATACAATAAACTCCTTTGGGGAAATTCCATCCAGTAATAAAGAAAATTTTATCAAACAATTGAAGCTTCGACTATCGATCTATTGTTCTCTAAAACTGATTGTCAAATGCCGAGATGTTGATTTGGATTTGATATAGTATTGACTCTCGATTTGGACTCAAGTCTGGATTAGGCACCCGAACGTGGGCCGGATTTATTCTTGGACCGCTATGATTTCAGATGGATTTGGATTTGTGCCTCGAATTTTGGATACGAGACCGGATGTAGAGCTTCGATCAACGTGATCCTAGACTGGGATAAGACTTAGTCTGAGACTCGGGCCGCTGACTTTGGATATGGTTCAGGAGCCTAGCAAAGATATACCCGTATGGTCGTTCTGACTCGATTCGTCTTAGACTCGAGTCGCGGGACTTAGACTCGATTTGGCTATGTGTCTAGCTCGTGCCTGCCAGCTCGATCCCGCATAACCAGGACCGAGCTTAGGTGCGTAGTAGCTTATTCCTAATCTTCTCCGTGCTATCCTATGTGGATATGCTCGCTAATGCCGCAGGATGCCCAAGAGTTTACCCATGTTTTCTGACGTGGGAGACGGGGCTATACAACTTGTATCCCTGCCTATGATTTATTACATGGGCCTTTATGATTTTATCCTCAGAAGGGATTACGATGAAATCTCATTGATCGATTCTCACGTATTTTGATAAAGGATTCCAAATTACCGCAGATGAAAGTAAATCAAGACATTCAACCTTGCTCCTCGATATTAGCGCCTATTTTGGGCGATGTAGTTTTGTGTTTCTTTCTCCGTTCTTCAATTTAGGTTTCTATTTAGGCTTTTAGGTTGAAGATTTGAATGGTTTTGGTGGTTTCTCCTGAAAAAGAAATAATCTTCATATTTTTTCTATGAAGAAATAACCTTGTTTTTTTTATGCTAAAATCTCTCAAGTAGCTTTTTGTTGTATTTTTTTTGGGCGCGTGAAGTCAGGATTTTCTGCCATGTGAGGTATTTATGTACTGGCTTTCTTCTCGATTGGTCATCCATGATCACTCGATCTTAACCAAGTGATTTTGAGGCAAAGATCTCGACTGCTGATTTTATGGAAATTACTTTGCCTTCAAGCAAAGCAGTATACTATTTCAAATAAAAGGAAGATTCTATCCCACCTAGTGAAATGATTGACATTAAATTTCAACTGGCCGTGGAGTGTTTGCTTTAACCCCATCTTCCTAGTCTTCATTTCAGCCACGGCTTTCGAAACTTCTATTTTTAGGCCAAAATAGCATAAATTAATGTAATAAAATCAGATTTTCGGAATCTCTAATTTTAATTGATATTTACCTGGGGCTATTTTCTCGAACCCTCGTTTGAGTTATATTTGAGGGGCTAATTAATGTATAAACCCTGTTTCTACTGCATTAATCAGGCTTAATTCCCGGTTTATACCTGTTCGAAGTTTCAATAGAATTCAAACACTAATTACTCTGGTGACTCGCGTGGACGATTTTTATTTAATTACTTCATCAATTATAATAAATCGATTGTAATTAAAATTAATTAATAATTTTTTACCGTTTCACAATCAAAAGTTTAATCGAAATGTAACGACAATTAATCAAACTATATCATCAAGTTGGTTGGGATGATTTAATAACAAAAAGTAGTCAAAAAGTAACATTAAAAATGTAAAACATTAATTTTCTATGCTAGAATGATAAGTAAACGTATCTAATTTTTTCAACCTAGAATGACAAGTAAATGTCATCGGAGGGAGTAGTTTACTTATGGAGAAGAACATGCATTTACTTACCGAATAATATTCACAAATATTGCAAATTCTCTCACAATGACTCTCTTTCTCTCACCAATAATAATACATACGAGTTGTTCTGCAGATACTAACCTGGTGAAAGCTTGTTGTTAACGCTAAACGTCAATACTCTATTCTTTCTACGCGCGTGTTCGAGTCACTAATTCATCTTGTATCAGTCAAGCTTAAAGCGAAGATCTCATCCTAACTAGTCGAGGCACATTCCGTGATTCAATCATCCATAAAACTTAGAACATTTATCTCGAAAATAAGCAATAAGGATACTTCACAATCTTTTATATTCGAGTATGTCTTATCATTTCAAGTAATTGCCACTAACTTGCATTGTTCAAGGCATTTGAGTATGTCAGTAATTGCTTTTTGTTGTGCTTTTTGTGCTAATATTTTTTCTTCAAACATTTATTTCTTGCATGTAATATTTTAATTATATATTTTCAATGTATTTTTTGTCTATTTTTTCGTTAAATTTATCAACTAACCACGATATAGTTTCACTAATTGTCATTCTATATTTTCAATGTATTTTTTATTACTTTTTCATTTTCTTAAACTAAGCAGAATGACAAAGACAACTAAAGAAAAACCAGAATGGCACAACTAAAAGGAACTATGAATATTTTATATATATAATATATGATGTTACACTTAAATAACAACATGCCAATATGTCATTTATATTGTAATATGTCAAATAAATGTCACGATCTTCAACAATATAATAATCTGCTTTTAAACATAATATATATTTGAGTAAACCTAAAACATGGCAATAAATCCGGGAAGGTGGTAGAAATGTCTTAAAACAACATTGCCTGCTCCAACGAAGATATTGTTCCCGGACTCCATAGAGGAGATGGAATCCATGATTGAGAACTATAGGGTGGATTCTGAAATGCATGAGGGCTAAGTGCTCCGAAATAGTCTGAAGAATTTTCTGTTATTTCATGTTCAATAGTTCCAAGATTCAATAACTCGTCGAAGGATCCAGTCGCTTGTCTCTCATCATCATCATCACTATCAAGGATAATGAGAGATGCCTTATGTGGCGATCCAACTGAAATATCACTTGCCGGAGGTGGTGCCACCTCATCAAGAGGGTGGCTGAGTTGGTATTCCGCCGTTGTAGTGAGCCTATGAACAACATCTTTGAAGTCTTTAGGCTCTACATAATGTATTTTAGGTGCAATTCTTGGGAATGGAGCTATGTACATCTTCATTGTCTTTGGTTTATGATTGGATTGAAAAATTGAATGGGAATTTGATTGTTTATGTTTGGATCTCTTTGGTTTTTGAGCATGAGAGGGCAACAATGTATTTGAAGAAGAAGAATTATTATTATTATTATTATAGACGGTTGTTTCAGCCATATTAAAATTACTTTTATTAAGATGCATGGAGATTATTTGGGTTATATATAGGGTTTCAACAATTAAAAGGTACATTTGTCACTTGCAACAATTGTTATATTTATTTTCTTGTCTTTTAGTGACGGCTGTGTCCACCAGATAATTAGCAATATGTCATTCGAACATCGGAACATTTAGATTAGATATACTGATTCATATGTTCAGTGAACAACAATAATTTTATATTTAACTACATGTGACAAAATTGATGAAGTAGTGATGGTGAAAGTTTCGCGTTCTCAATAGTTCGTAATATTACTTGAGTTAGCTTCATCTTCATCCCCTACTCCCTCCAATCCTTATTATTTGTCACTTATGTTATTATTATTATTTTAAGATAATAGACATTTAACAATTTTAGGTTTTATTTAATAATAATTAATGATCTAAAAGCTCTTTTTTTTTATAACTTAACATTCATTAAGTTCTTCAATTTAATTACACCTAATATAGTAGAAGGAAATGATTCTATATTTGAAAGTATAATTATTAATGCTATCTATTCAAATTTCATTGGTTAGTATTGACGCCAAAATTTATGCACATTTTATTGACTAAAATTTTTAGCACACATTTCAATCGAAAATCTCATTTGTATGGAGCCAAAAACTTTACACAGTTCGATAGCAAAAATTTCATTCACTAAATTTCATTTGATAGCGCCATTTCATTTGATAGCCAATAAATTTTATTGACCAACATCTTAGCACATTTCATTTTAGCCAAAAAGTTTAGCACACATTTCATTTGAAAATTTCATTTGTATGAAGCCAAAAGATTTAGCATATTTCATTAACAAAAATTTAAAAATTCAATGTAGCACTTTCAGTTCATCTTCAGGTCCTGCTTCAATTGGTAATTTATTCAGATCAATGTCCGGCCTCTGACACACTGCTTCATTATCAATTGATGTTTGTTTGATCTATCAAGTTAATATATTTGTCAATAACAATCCTATAAAAAAATACTTCATCTAATTTTGTCAAACACTCAATAATTTTACCTCTGTTCCAACTTGATGAGGCTTTATAATTTTATTTTGTTTGGATTGAAGATGTTTTTGGTCTTTATTTCGTGAGGAGCCTCCATCTGAAAAAGATAAGTAATCATAGAGGTGATATACATCATAAATCAACTAGCCATCTAATTTCAATATTCAAGCATGGACCAAAATTTGGGATAGATAAAAAGAAAATTACAAGAATTCCGCCGACAACATCGTTCGAACCTCTTCGGAATATAGTCAATGTTCGGACCAAACGAAAGTTCATAGTTCTTCATGTCAATGTTTAACCTCTTTTTCGAATTATTGTCAACGTTGGATGACATGTTGAAGGAGATAGGTTCATCATCATTTTCGATTTTCATGATAATAGCTTGAAAGAGAGATTATGAAATTGTGGAAGATGAATTTTACTATAACAATTACCATTAATATAGTATAATGAAATTTAGTAGGTTACCTTATTTAATATGGATTCCTTCCTCTCCTTCATACGATTACATATTAATTAAAGTACCTCAAACTTGAAAAACCTTGGGAAATGTATTTATGGGAAATATATTTGGTTTCATTAATTAAGGATAAATTAGATAAAATATGGTGTAAAATAGGTCAAGCGACAAATAATATGAATAAAGTACAAAATGGTTAAGCGATAACACAAGGATCGGGAGGGAGTATAATTTTTTAAGATGATTATTCTAATTTTTTATTTAATCTCCCCATTATCCGTCGCTTTTCTAGTCATTAAAAGATATATGTACTTTATGATCAAGAGTTAATTGTCAAAATAGTTCCGCATAAATGTGGTGCCAAGCTTGCAAATTAGTCTCAAAATTTAAAAAGCTGAGATTTAGTGGCCTGCTTTGTTAATCAACATTTGAAAATCAAGCACGAAACCGAATAAGTGAAACTCGAATTTAAATATCGAAAATATTTAAAGGTTCGATAACGCTCAAAGAAAAGACTTAACCGAAAGAGCCGACAACTTTACCCCTACTTATTTTTTATTTATATATATGTATCATATATTAAATAAATAATACTATAATAGATAAATAAATAAATATTATTATTACAATGAACAAAATATGATTACTAAAATATAATATTAATTATTATTATAATTATTATAGTTGTTATTGTTATTATTATAATTGGTTTTATTATTATTATTATTCTTATTATTATTTTTACATTATTTTTATTTTATTATTATTTTTATTTATTATTATGATTATTATTATTTCAAATATTATTATTATTGATTTTATTATTATTATTATTATTATTATTATTATTATTTTTCTTATTAGTATTATTATTATTTGCTTTTGGCTATTATTATTAATATTTTCTATCACTATTATTTTTAATTTTATTATTATTTTATTAATATTATTATTATTAATATTATTATTATTACTTGTTATTATTATTATAAAATTATTTTTATTATTTTGATATTTTTATTTTTATTATTTTGTTATTATTATTATAGTTGTTATTATAATTATTATTTTTATTATTATTATTATTATTATTATTATTATTATTATTATTATTACGTTGATATTATTATTGCTATTTGTTATTATTATTATTAATATTTTATTATTATTAGTGATTATTATTTTCTTATTATTATTTTTAAAATTTTAATTTTTATTATTATTTATTATTATTATTATTTTTATGTTTATGTTTATTTTGGTTATTATTTCACCATTATTTTATTTTTATTATTTTTGGTATTATTATTATTTTTTAAATATTATTTTGCCTTTGATTTTATTTTATTTTATTATCTTTATTATTATTATTGTTTTTAGTATTTTTTATATTTATTTATTACATTATTTTTGTTATTGTTATTATATTATGTTTATTATTATTATTCTTTATTATTATTATTATTATTTTTTAGTATTTTTGTTTTTATTATTCTTATTATTATTATATTATTATATTATTATTTTTATTTTATTATTATTATTATTATTATTATTATTATTATTATTATTATCGATGGATAAAGCGAGATGAGAAAATTATCGAGAGTAAGAATGAATTGACTTTATCACTGCGATTTTTTAAGAGGAGAAAAATAAATAGAAAATTTTAATTTAAAATTTTATTAAAGATTTTGATAAATATTTAATTTACTAAACGCTTAAATAATTTATTAATAAACAAACTTGATAAATTAATGAATTAATTAATTTTAAATAGTTAATGAGTTTAATAAATACCTCCTTGATGGTGACTTTAAGGTCTAGTACTTTAAAATCTAACGAAAAGAATGAAAGATTACTGTATGCAAAATAATTGGGTCAAAATGATTAATTCCAGTCCTCTCTTCCATTACCATCACCACCACTTCTATACCTCCTCACTTACCACCAACCACCAACTCCTCTAGTCCTAAAATCGTCTAAACCATACCACAACATTAGAAAACGGCAAATCAGTTATCATAAAGATTAGTCTGTTAGAACTGAGGAGGATAACGGTGGTATCGATGATAGTACTAAGGAGATACCTGATATAATAGCATTCGTAGTACGGAGATCGCTAATTGTAATTATCAGTTGGTGTAATTTCTAGCTAGCTTCCCGCCTTCCCCTATAAACTTAGATATGGAGTACAAAATTACAGATTTCATCACCTACACCCCAAAGTTGCAACAAACGGTAGAAAATGTCTACCTCTACAGCTACAATAATATCCCACACATGATCTAAATCAAATAAAAATCACAAATTTATCATAACAATACAAAGATAAAAATTTACCTCTGGCCGCTGCTAATAAATTTCCAGGGAAGATAATCGGTTTTTAATTGCTTTTTGACGCTGCTATTTTTCAAATAAAGTGTCCTATTCGAAATCGTAAAATAATTTTGTTTAAATAAGAAAGGTCTTGTCTTCGGGGATGGAACCACGATAGAATTGACAGGGGTGGCAAAATTTAAAAAACTATGTAGGTGATGGGCAAACTTAAATTAAAAAAATCTTGGCTTATTTTCATATAGCCCCGTGAACTATGGTCAACATTTCAAATTATCCTCTAAACTTTTCTACCATTCAAATTACCCCCTAAACTAACTATCATTTCATATTGTCCCCTGAACTAACACTATCATTTCAAATTATCCTCTGGCCTCAAATTTTGACAATTAAAAACATACAACACAAGGGCAAATTTGGAATATTAACAATTAGATATTGGGCAAATTTTGAATAATTAATGTTATAGGTCTACTCCCTTCCTATCGCCCCCTCCCCACGCATCAAGAACTTCTAGCAGAAGCTTACGATTCACAAGACTATTGATACGCTTTAAAGGTAAGGATTTTCATTTTTCTAAAATATATTTTTGATACTTTAATTTTTAATAAAATTGCTCCGTAACTTTAATTATTCAAAATTTGCCCCTAAATATCTAATTGTTAATGTATTCCAAATTTTCCCTTGTATTGTTTATTTTTATTGTCAAAATTTGATGTCAGTGGGCAATCTGAAATGATAGTATTAGTTTCCAGTGGATAATTCAGCTGGAGAAGTAGTTCTAGTAAATTTAAAAGTGGGTAGTTGCCTAGTAATTTTCTAGAATGTTGACAATAGTCCGTGAAGCTATACGAAAATAAGCGAAAATCTTAAAAACCAAAAAAGAAGACAACTACATCAAAAGTAGAAGATAATCGGGTACTAAGAAGACTCAACTCCACATACATTTTATTTTTCCATCATTGCCTTTGTCAATTACACTATAACTTTACTTGCAATTCACATGATATATAAAATAGTAGCTGCCCCGCTAAATCAAGTTGTGAGTTTGATTGGTGCTAGTCGAGGCATGTAGTAATGTACGTTAACGAGTATATATGGTATTAAGCGCTTGACCCAATTATTCTTTAAAATAACGATTTTTTCTTGAAAGATTTTAAGAAAATAGTAATGTTACCCCAAAAGTTGGCTTACACGTATTTCACCGTTAGATTTTAGCGTTCCCGTAAATTAAGGAATAAATATGCACTAACGTAGCTAATCGTCAATATACCCTGTATAACAGAATCCCTGCCAGAGTTGTCTCATATAACATTGTTGCAAATTATTCCCCAAAGCGGTACAAATATTGGCAAGATTGGCCCCGAAGCTGACAAAAGACATCGATCCTCATTTGACGCTCAAAACAAAGGATCACCGTGCAACATCTATCACTTTCTGGCGACCATATCGCAACACACGCGATACTTTTGGTGACTAAATCGTTACTTCTGCATTCACTCAATGCGACCAACCGCATCACTTCGCTACATTATCTCGACACATCGACATGTATCTCCACTAATATACCCAATTCAGGGACCAAATGAGTATTGTATATCAAATAGGCAATTAACTCATAAAGCATTATATTTTTAAGCAGTGATAATTTCATTTTCTAGCCTCACATAACCTTCTTGACTGGTTGAACAAATTTCACATCTTAGTAAATGTGGAACTACGTCGATTGACTTTGTCGAATGCTTCATATTCTTGACTAATTTTAGCTCCCAATTGCAAAACTTCGCAAATTAATAGCAACATGCACGTTTGTAATTGCAAGTTCTAAAGTTGAATACAGTCAGTTTACACTTCTCGAAAAAATAAGTATATAAACAATCATATTATATCAACGTTGCTTATTTCGCTATATATTCAAATGTAAACATGCATATTATGTAGGTCGTAGGAACGGAAGTGGGACAAAAAATTTGTTAAATAAAAAAGATGTAAAACCTTTGAAATATTTGTTAAAATGTCAAGTGATAAAACAATCTTACAAAACATATTACATATATTAATAGTAAAAAATTTAAATAATCTAGGTGACGGATGAGCCATCATATCCCTAACTCAATCCTGAGCATGAGACTTTCTATTGCTGAGCCCGGATTTGTTGTATGAAAATGACCATACTACTTTGGTTCAAGTTGCATGTACTTGATAAAACAACAATCACTTCTCTTAGTAAAATTTTTTTATTAAAAATATATTGGATAGGAATACGAGTATGATTAGCCCCAAGGATTTGGCAATGACAATTACATTCCCTAAATTACATTGTTGTCGGCGAAGAAAGACAATAAATTAAACAAGAAATCCAGTGATAAATAATTTAGCAAAATTATACGACTTGAATAATCGAGAGAATTTATTAGCCATAGCGTTAGCAGCCAGAGTGCCAGACCTTCATGGTCTAGGGAGACAATAGGTCAAAGTCAAACAGTATTGCAGTGTGCAAATGTAGAATTACAAACTTGACTTATAAAATCCATTTATGGCCCGTAATAAATGTTCAATAAATACGTCTTGTACACAGTGAAAATTTATTAAATAAAATAATTAAATTGATTAAGACGAATTAATAAAATTAATTAAAATCGAGCCATTTGAAAAATGCCACGTGACTAATTAGGATTCTCGATTAAATCATAAAACCAAATTAAACCCTCGATCGAATAAAGGTTTCCGGAAATGAAGCCCCTAAAATTAATTGAAGTTAAAATAAGAATTTTATATTAATTAACCCTAATATTAAACTCGAAATAGGATTTTCGGAAGTTACGGGTCAAAATTGATATATCAAGGAAATGTTAGGTGAATATGAAACGATTCGAATCTACTACTTCATCATCAAAAGAGGCGCCTTTGATTTTGGCAGCATTCTAAATATCCGACTTCCATCCAGATTCGTGATCAAAATCAACTGCAAAGATCACGATCCACCGAAAACAAATGCATTCAATCGTAAGTCGAAGATTCAAAGTTCTAGTTTCTCCATAAACCCCCATATTTCGAAACGGTAGGAAAGAACAATCCCAAACATTCAAAAACACCTAAGAATATTCCTCGATAAAATCTTCGGTATTTCAGAATTAAATTTTAAACCACCAGCACACCACGCGACGGCTAGAAACACCTCCGCAATGCAATGTAGCGCTTAAAATGGGACACGACAAACGCACCATTCCTACAAGTCCGGAGCAAAATTTGACGAGAATCGACTCGATTTCAAGAACGCCTCAATATTTAGATTGCTACGTAGCCTCGACATTCAAATATTTGCATGAACATCGGATAAATTTCAGGTCTCATTCAACATATCAAATTTGAGATATGCTAATGTTCTCGAACGTCTAACCCCTATACCGGATACCGATCAGAAACACGCCGCTAAAACCCTGCCTTGATTATTATCATCAACAAGTGTCAGAATCCTCCACCTCCCAGCTACTAGTCTCTCTCAAGCTGATAACCACCATATCATTACCCTGTAAGGTGAAGTCACACCATCAACATCAAGCTCCACGCTACAAACACTCAGAAGAAGTCCATCGCGTTTCCTAAAATGTACCTGACATCATGCTCAATACCCACGACAAAGCCCAACACACCTAATACGATTACGTAGTCAGCGCCCCTGGCCTCCACTCATATCCAAGCCTGCATCAAGTCTGGGTCCATCAAGACCAAGACACATATCCAACCTGCAGTTAGAGCATCCGGGGCTCAAAACCAACTCAAGTCAAGCTCCAACCAAGCTGAGCTCATAACGTTTATATCAAGTCTAAGTCAAGTAAAAAGAAGCCAAACACCTCATCAAATCAAGCCAAGAACGCTAGTGGGCTCATATTTAGATAGCCCGATCCTCTTCGATTTGATTAAACTTATTACTGAGTAATTTTTTTCCTATAAATGTGGTCTTATTTTATAGCCTTTTCATAAATAATAAATTTTTTTTCTTTCAGACATAGCTCAGGGTACGCCAAGGGATCATTAACTACCAATCGTCACTATCGATAACAGATGTCTTTCAAGGACCCTTCTCGAGGTTTCTGACTAACGATAAGCCGTGGGCCCTCGAAGAGGATAAATTCATGACACGACGGGCACCAGCGCATTACACACCCTCTCGTACGCTTCGTCTTCGTGGGAATATATAGCCGGTGACTTCGTGTCCAAGATCCAATGAGAACTTCAAACAACCGCGTCTCTACTCCCAAGATACCCACTAGAATTTAGTAAATCGTAGCTCGCTCATTCACCAGTATCTTTCAACGACACCCGCCTGCGCGCCCCCGGCGCTGTAATCGGCCATCAACTCAATAATCATAGTCACCAACGACGGATAACGCATAAAATGACTTCTGTATTTAACATGATAAATAAAACAATACAACTTGTCCATCGCTTAACTAACCAACACCGCAAATAACCGAAAAGTAATATATAAATACAATATCAAATAACGGGTTTACAACTCCGCATAACATTAATTTGGGCACAACCTAAATCTCCAAAGAAAATAGCACGATCAAGCCGAGGTCTTTAAGCCACCATCGCCACCTCCACCTGACACGCAACTTCTGGGCCATCCTCATCAACCCAGGCATATAAAATGCCCGCCATAACAGTGAAATGCACAAGTTCTAGCCAATACAAATATCACGTATGCCACTCCACCACTCATACAACAAAGCGATAATTCAACTCCCCTTACCTATTTAGGAAAGACTATACAACCCAAGAGTTGTATTTATATGCTACTCTCTCGACAAGATAAATCTTTCCTAAATGACTTTCCAACTAACACCGACAACTCACAATTACTGCCAACAACTTACTCACAAGACACCTTAATCAATGTGAGATATCTCTCTATTTGTTATCTTCCTAAGTATACTTACTCGATAGTATCCCACTCACATAACAACTCTACTATTATCTTTAGATCACCTTAAAGTTACTCCAAATATGGATTACACACTTCACCTCCTATGACATCTCACATGTTTATCATAAGAACTTCCAAATCGTTTCATTATTTTAATACAACTGAGCAACTTATGTCTTAGTCAAGATAACTTACGTACGGAATTATCTCACTAAATTCTTCAATTAGTATACGCAACTTACTCACCTCTATGGTATCAACGTCGTGGTTAGATCATAACTTATATACTAACACATTTGAATCAAATTTTTCACCATATATAAAATATCATCAACATCATCGATAAATTAGCATTTAATCTCCGGTTTATAATGTTTGTATCTAATGTTCTCATTCAAGCCCATTATCTCAACCATTAACCAACTCAATTTTTAACATTTAGGGGTATAACGATTAATATCAACCTAGAATCCATGTGAGAACCAAGTAATACTATTAACATCAACTCCAAACATAATTCACATAATTTCATCAAGGCAACATCTAAAGATAATCAACATCGTATCCATAACCAATAAACGAGTCATAAATATATCACAAAACACCATAGAAAATTTAAACAATGTGTAACACAACCAAATAGACCTAACTCCAAAACCCCAATAACATAAACTGGCTAATTTACACTACAACTAAAAAACCACTCAATCGACTCAACGACTCTTATCAACTCAATAAATAATCGACTCAAGCAATGTCAACTCGTATCAACACACTAACTCAACCAACTCATATCAACTCATAACAACTCATATCAACTCATATCACCATCCGGATTTCTATAACCACGCAAAGATATAATCAACCTCAACTCCTCGTTAGGAGAAACTTATGTCCGTCGACATGTTATCACCGAATCGCAACGAGGCACGGCTAAACAACTCACTTATACCCCGAGGTATATGAAAATACCGGATAATACACCAACATACATCAACAACTCCGTACTTATACCGTAGTATAAGGCACAACACCGGGTAATATACAACCCACACATATATCAACAACTCCCCAAAACACCTATACGACTCAAGCAAACCAAGCGACACGACCCAACAAAAAAGGAAATAAACAACTTCCAACCAAAAACAACACCAAAAACATCAATTACAAGTGATGAAAATACAACCCAAGCCAAAGCACAATCAACAATATATAACCATCACATCCACACATCATCTCCTCAGAGTGAAGTAACAAGGAACATATCCTCAAGACAACTAACAAGTACAATAACATATACACATACAGTCGATAAATAAACTCACGGACATTGGGTGATCACATTGCTGTAAATAACAATGTCTCGCCTAATCAATCAAAGTGTTTTCCCCAATGCCCGCCTAATCAAAACACCAAAATTTAATTATTACAACTCCATTATTAACTCTCTTTTAGTTCAGATTTCCAACTCACGACCATATTTAATTATCAACTTAACAACTCTAGTGGAAATATTACTACGCCGTTGTTTAAACGACTAATAAACGACAAAATTCGGACTATCCCAACAATAAACATTCTCGCCCCCTTCCTACCCCAATACTCTAAACAATATCTAATCAATCAAACAATCAATTTCCAACTAATTAATTCATTTCTAACAACCTTAGTCCAAAAACCCCAAATATTAATCAACTTAAAACTTACCTCAACATACTCGTCCAATCAACAACAAAATCACTACGTATACTCCAAAAACAACTATATTAAACTCCAATAAAGACACTTTTATAATTTTACATTTTCTTCAAAAAGTCAACGGTTTCAAAGTGGTCCATAACTTCCTCATCTCTTAGTATTCGAACGATTAGAGACTTATACACCTTGTTTAAAACATCAATTATACACCCATGTAATTAGATTCAATAATATTCAACTTTTACAAAAAGTCAACGAAAGTCAACTATCCATCTCAACACATTTCAATTCCATAAATCGAGTGTTATCACTTCCTATACCATAATCTAAGCTTAGATGATAATTCTATACCATTTTAAACCTCAAAACTCAAAGTCAACCCAAATCACAAAAAGTCAACATTCTCATAACTCAAGAAATACTCAAAAGCATTAAAACTTTCTTACCTCGATCTCGGCTAAGCATTTATTTATAAACTCTCCAAGAATTTGTAGCTCAAAGTCATAAAGACGAGAAGAAATCGAAAAAGAAAATCCGTGATGCAGGCGTCACTATTGGGGTCGGGAAGGAGATGGGATTTTTATTTCGGGCCTTGTTTGGCTTTAAGTGTGGTGAATGGAGCGACCAAATTATTTTATGTGGTGAAAAAAAAAAAAAAAAAAAAACCCGACGCTTTTAATTCAATCGATAATTTCGCTTTAACTTATCTCGACAACTAACTTCCAAATATTAACATTTCTACCCTCAAATTATATTACCACCCAAGAATATCATTACTATCTCACTACAACTTTATAATTCTAAATGTAATGTAACGACAATTAACCTAATCGATCTGCTTTTATTTTCAACTATTCAACTTCTCGAATTTTTTATTTCTCCTAAAATAGTCCACCGAGCAACTAGTATACTATTACAATAATATTAGTACTGAACGTGGTTATTACACTCAGAAAGTACCTCAAAGAATGATGACCGGTATCACATCCCCTCGAAGAATAAATGGCTACACTAATATGATGGTAGAAAATTGCTTCAAAAGACGCAATGAAGAAGATGACTTATCGCCGTAGATATCAAGAAAGATACTGACAAGAGTATGTAGCAAAAGCCACTAAGGCCGCCTGGCAGACAGCGCCGTATTCCCAAGATGGGAGATTCAACATACCATCACTCCCCACACAATGCCTTGAGTTCATCAATCGGACTAATGAGAACATGTTAAAACTCCTATCATTCCAGCCAGATGGGATCGTTTCACAGCTGCATCAAGGAGTTCATACTGGGGCACAAGCGGATCACGGCCCGTGAGGCACCTTCATACACTTATGTTAAGGCCTATGCCTCCCGTATAAAAAAAATTGAAGATGCATAAAAAGTTATCACCCACCCAAGTTCCAACACTTCACTTTTAACCGGAAACCCTAAATATATACTATTTTGTCAAACGCGCAACAACGCTGACCGGTGGAACGAAACGGGTCATAGCCGTTTCGCTTCTCTCAAAGGAAAAAGCCGCTCGACTAGTATACAAACTCGAGCCCGCCCATAGATAGTCGACTCAACTAGAAATCACCTCAACCGCTCTTCAAAGATTTCAAGAGAACGCTTATCATGATACAACTAATAGGCGCTAACCAAAAGTGAAGCGAAGAGCGCCACGCACTTCATCAACAGATGGAGTGAGTCTAAGTCAGGGGAATCGCAAAGATAGACTCTCTGAGTCACGCCCATCGCATGTGCATCCAAGGTACGGAGATAGGACTCATAGATATCACGCAGTGAATACTTCCCATGACCTCGAAAGCATCGGGCAACAGCGCACAAGACATGGAGCTCAACATTGCTGCAAACCAAGGGCACGTGCCCTCTACTCCCGCAGCCTTTTACTCGAAGGCTAAATACAATCCAAGGAAGCCGAAAGAAACTTCCAATCTTAAGAAGAAAGAAGAACATGTCGTGACTTCTAAAGAGACGAAGCCGCTTTCAAAACTAAAAAGGTCATGGCGGCTTGTCTGAAGGAAAGAACGACACATAAGTGAGACAAAGCAGGCGAGAATATCCCTTCCTTAATCGCGACATCCACGCCGATGTTCTCACAAACTGCTAAAGTCGGTGTCTATAAAAGAGGCCTCGGTGAAGCAAGTGCGAAGACGAGCCCAATATCTTCAATTATCGCAATATCGGGGCATCCAATTGAGAAGTGCTTCATTCAAAAGAGCGAGCGACGGATCTCGCATTTAGCGGGCAATAACCCCGGAGGAAGACAAGGTCTCTTCCAACCATATCACCCTCACCATTGTCCAACCTGCTCAAGTCAACGTGCCTGATGACTTTTGTGAAAGCAAATTGACCCATGGGAAAGCATGGGTTGATAACTCGGACGTATTTATTAATTACGAAGATACCATGTATGTGCTGAAGCTCCATTTAAGACTCAACTACGCCAGTATCGAGGTAATGCTACTCAAGCTTCCAAGTAGCCCTGTGCTTTCTCACCGCTATATCTGATCACGAAGACCGCCCCCAAGAAAAATGGCACTCATAATGCTAATAATTCTATGTGTTAGGGTATATATGCGAAAGCCGATAAGAAGAATGCTAGCATGAGGATCACCGCGAATATCATACCGTATTAAAATCGCTGGGCATCTCCAGCTAAGACTAAGTAACAATCCCAAGATATATCGATCCAAGGTTTTAACCGCGAGCGGTCGCCTAAGCAAAGCAAGCTGGGCACTCGGTGATAAGTGAACCGAGACCACATCCTCGTTCCATGTGATGATGCCGCGTCACATAATGTCCTACTAGGAAGACCTCACGGATACACGGTAGTAACGCTGCCTCTACACTCCACCAAATAAGTTGAAGTATCAGCAGCACGGATGGAGAAAACGCTTAAGTGCATTTAAACCCATTCACGGTTGAAGAATCTCACTTCGCCGATGCCAAATACTATGAAAAGAAGAATAAATCCCAATACAAGGGTGGCCGTGGGCGCCTCAGCGCCCTCACCCCAAATGCCTTCTTTCACCGCCAGTAAAGTGTAGGAGGAAATAGTTGAGAGTTACAAAGTGATCGACACTACCCCCACTCAATCGGTGGCTGGGCGTTGCCCCTTAAAGGTCAAGGACACCTCAGAGGGACCAAGACAGAACATGGCACTATGAATCCAGTGCTTACGACCTTTCTATCAAGCCTGCCACATGATCCCGCCTAAAGACAAGTTCTACGGGACCCACCACCCTCGAGCTCACCGCGACAAAGTGCATGGGTTGAACGACACCCAAAAGATGATAAGGCAAAAAGAGTGGTCAATCAAGAATCCAACCACGAGGTTGGGCTACATGTTAAAACCCCTATTGCGTTTGTTAGTCAATAGGGTCACGGATCATCTTGAAATGAGTAAACCCAAAAGTCGGGCAAGAGCCATCGATTTGGCTCATATCTCTCCCCACGGGGCAAGGTGGAGATATCCACAAGAGAAGCTATAGTCTCTCGACTCGAGAAATATTCAAGAACTCCACTTCAAGAAGCAACCCCGAAAGCTTTCACATAAATCATATCGAAATAGGTTCTACTATCTATAAGGAGTCGTAGCCGGCAATTCTCTCTCCATATACATCGTATGAGGAATGAGAGTCCTTACCAAAGGACGCTATAAGCCAGCAACCCCTAAGTCAGAGGAAGATGTAAAGATTATAGTAGATGAAGTTGCTAAGTCAACTCCGGTAATCGACGATGAACTATGTCCTACTCTACACCACTTCCGACTTCCGACTCCGCAAGAGATACCGAAGATGGATTCTTGTCAAGGAGTTCAAGGATGTATTTGCTTGGACATACAGCAAATGTCGCTTAGATCCAAAGTGACAGCTCATCACTCCGCACTAAAAGAAAGCATACAAGCGCAAGGAAGGTTCCGTGACAAAGTTGGTACCGATGTAGGCAAACGCACAAGCTTAATCGTTAAGGCTTCATATGGTAGTCCACACTAACGTGGCTAGCCAACATGGGGCCACAGCAGAAGAACGGGGCAAGTCAAAGCATGCCAGGGACTTCAGAGACTTGAACCACACTTTCCCCAAAGACGATTTCCACTGCAATATACCTAAATTAGATAGATGCTACTACGGCCACGAGTAATTTTAAACATTTATGGACATGTCCCCATGATACAACAAAATTCAACGGCTCCAAAAAGTTAAGAACTCACGGCCTTCCGCACTCCTCAGGGGGTGTACTATTACAAAGTCATGCCCTTTGGATTGAAGAATGCATGGAGCAGTTATCAAAGAGCCATACAAAAGGTATTTGATGATATGCTACACAAAAACGCTCACACGTGGACGATCCGCAGTTAAGTCACACAAAGCACAACCATCCCCAAGACTTGAGAACGGTGTTCAAACGACTAAGACAAGATCAATCAAGAGGAAACCCGCTCGCGCGCTTTCGGTAAGCTCAGGAAATTCTAGGCTTCATAGCTCGTAGACACGGTATTGAAATCAACAGCAGCATCGAGGCCATCACCGCACACAGAGCCACGCCGATACACGAACTCAAGAGTTCTGCAAGAAAGTCAGTATACATGTGCCGCTTCACTTCGAACTTAGTAGAAAATGCCAACCTTTCAAAGAAGTCAATGTAGCTATGGCGCCCGCTTCAATCGACGCACGTTTTGCATTGCTCCATAAGATCGCGAATACTGATGTTCTCCATCGTTACCGCACTCCATACAACGTGAAGTTTTACTCATACTACATGAGGCAATGTTAACAATCCATGGAGCACTATCAAGGAAAAGAAGAACGGGAAGCAAAGAGAACGCTTCTAATAATTTCAATCGCCGGATGATCCTGTAAATGAGTTGAATTACTCAATACTAGAAAAGTGCCACTCGAGCATTCGCCATTCAAAAAGCTAAACACTACTACACATACGTCCACTTTGGATATCTAAAACAACCCAATCAAGTATGTGATGTCTAAACCCGTATTGTCAGATCGTTTGGCAAGATGGTATTTGCAACTACAGTAGTTCGAAATCACTTATGTGCCACAAAAGGCTGTAAAGGGGCGCGTGACATCGCCGACTTCCCGATACGATCCCTTTGCCAACGGAGCGCGACGATCTCCCCGATGAAGTTGTCATGAGCATAAAGATAAGCACTTCTGAAAATGTATTTCGGCGAACATCGTAGCGCAAGCAGGGCAGAGAATACATAGTTTGATCCTAATAGATTGTTGCAATCCATAGACAAAGTCTCCATTAAACACGTCCCAAGGAAAAATGAACAACCAGCGGATGCTTAGCGTGCCCAGTCATTCATAGCTTACCCAGCAGTTAAAGTTGAGTATTCCGTGTGCGGTAGTCGTGGTAGCCGCCACCCATCTTCGAACCCCAAGAATAATGGTGGTTAAAACGGCCAGTTAAGTCAGCGACTATCACGATGGCCGATGACGTCCCTGATGACTGGAGACATATTTTCAGCACGGGAGGCTACCAGACGACCGAATAAGGCAAGACGATATGCATTTGGGCTCCTCATTTCTTATACTATCACTGGGATTTATCTCGTATGTCCTTCTGTGAAATGCTCTACAACGCTTTTATCAAACGCGAAGTTGTACCTCTAAAACAGAAAGGTAAGAACACGCAGCGATATGTGTAGCACATAAGTCGTGGGGCCAAACTCACCTTCAAATCAAACGCATGGGCACATCAAGCCAACGACATGTAAGGACTACTTAGATTATGCACAAGGATGCAAACCATGTCAATACCACGCCAACTTCATTCATCAACTCCCTCAGAACTGCCAGATCCAACTACGGCCATTCGATGACGGCTGACATGGCAGTAAGTACATTCCATAGTCTAAAGAAGGGTATACATACATCCTCCCAAGCAATGCACTACTTCCAAGCAAAGTGCAGGCAAAAACTCATCATGAAAGCACAAAGTTGTTAAGAAAGGGCAGACTTCATCAAGTCTAATATCATATATCGATACGGGGTACCAAAGTACATCATTACCGACAATTGGAAAGCCTTTGATAATAAAGTGATAGCAGACTTATGCAACAAATTTAAGATAAGGAAGTATCACTCCACCATGTACTACCCACAAGCCAACGGGCTAGCGGAAGCCTTCAATAAGACATTCTGCAATCTTATGAAGAAAAACCGCGAAGAATTCTCAAAATGATTACCTATCACGACGGGAAGAGGCACTCAGCATATCAAACTACTTTCTCAGACTCCGCTAACCCAAACAACACTTCTACGCTGTTTTACGACTGGGTTGTTCTCGCCATTTGAAGTAAAAATCTGCCACCGAAATGGCAAATAACTATGTCTCTCTCGTGAAAGACAATATGCGTTTGAAATTACAAGAGTTAGACTCGTTAGATGAGCAAAGACTCGCTGCATAACAAAGGTTAGAATGCTACCAGTCACGAATTCCTAAAGCATACGACAAGAAAGTAAAGTACTAAGAGTATCAAGTCAAGGAGCATGGCATTTGGCCATGATAAAGAATTAACCACGCTGAGTTAAATTAATGCAAAGTTAATGCCCAAACGGGACAAAATTTCTACCTTATACAAGAACCTTATCCCAGTGTAGCTTACCTGATGACGCAAGTAAAGAATGTAGGACCCATAAATGATCGTTACCTAAAGCGGTACTATCCTTAAACGTACCAAGGATCACGGGTCTCTGCAGCAGCATAAAACGCATAATGTACCATAAAAGAGCATAAAACACTGACAAACTCTCGGATATGAGTCTAAACTACTCCATCAAATTAACTACGCCTGACTCGATCCTCGAGGAGTAACTCATGAGGCACGACGCCAGCTGGAACAACCGGGACCACCATAACCTATCCAAAGAACTCTGTCCCCTTAGAATCCACTCACAGAGGTTAATCGTCGATGTGTAGATGTCCCGAAAACGTGTGGGCATACAAATGATCTAATGGGGAAAGAGACATATAAAGGCTTGAAAGTCAAAACAAGTAAAGATATGCATTACTGGAATTCAAAATATTCATACATTTGTTCGTAAAAGCAGGAATGTAAATAAGACAAGCTTATACGGCTAAAACAGGGAAATGGAAATAAAAGCCAAGTCAAGAACGACGCTCGGGAACCATGTCATCCCGTGAGAATAAAGACACTAACTTTAACCCGCCTCGGTGGCGGCGGTGGTAATGTGATCTCGCCCGGCAATATCGGGATGCCCCGAGTAACGACATCGACTGCCTCGCCTCGCGAAATCAAGTGCACGATCTCCGCACCACGCCTCTGCCTGCCACTACCGACGGAAACTTCGATATCTAGGGGCGCACTACCACCAGCCTGTAGTAAGCATTGTCACGTGCAAGACACTGAACCGCCAGCCGAACGATCCCGAGAGTGGAGTACATTAATCTCAACCTCGCTGCTCGCCTAATGCAAGAGGCGAAGGTTAAATTGCTCCCGCCTCGACTATCTGTAAAGCTCTAGTCACCTCCTCCAAGTAACTCTCCATGCCATGACGCAACACGGGACGGCGGAATGAGAAAGCGACCATCCGCGATAAAGTTCCACGACTCCAAAGCCATCCAACCCCCTTAGGTCCCAAGGCCAGACAGAACGGCACAAGCAAAGCCAAGTTTGCCTCTGCTCATCATAAGAAGCTGAGGGACGGTACTCGTGAGACGCAAATGAATAAAGAATCACCTATGATTTAAAGAAAACGAAGAACAAGAAAAGCCAGTATGCATTAATTATCGTGAAAAGCATAAAAGCACAAGTAAATCAAGTCATATGAGTGCAATGTGATACATCTTATCCTTCAAGATAGATGGGCATGAACCCCAAAGAGTATGTTGTCTAAAGGGGTGCACATCATCTCTTCCACGAGGAAGTGCTAACATCACAACAGAGTAATAAGGAGGAAGAGAATGGTCATCTCCAACTCACAAGCTACTCATACTATCAAATCAAATCAAGAAAAGGCAAAGAGTCGAAGTAAACACCAAAGAAGAGCATTGAAAAGTAAGTAGGAAACGTTTCCTTGCTTACTGATCTCCCTCAAACAGAGGAGTTTCCTAAGACTATTTACGTAAGTTCAAAAGAAGTTAATTTCAAGAAAGAAAGTATTAAAAAACATAGCAAGGTGAACATTCCCTGCCCACTCAATACCACTAGAACCCATGTTTCTAAAGCACTGCACGCAAGATAAATCGGCATATGCTACTTAACCTATAAAGCTATTTAATTAAAGTGCAACAAAGCATAAATGACAAAGTGATTTACAGTTATACTGCTCTCAACATCCCAAGCCACCGAGCCAGAAACAAAAACACAAACTGTAATCGAGCATCCCAAGAGAAGTTGTAAAATGGGTTAAGGCCACCCGACTTTTACACCAAAGCTCATCATCGGTATTCGATCGCAAAAGTTAAGAAAAGCATCGGTTAAGGGATGTCGTAGCAAAGCTTAAAAAATTGTGACTTTAAAGGCTTATATCTCGACTTCCGTATCGAACTAGAAGATCTTATACCATCAAAACGACCGCTCTCGTAACGCTACAGCATATGTTAATCCTTAAAAAAAGATAAAGAAATAAAAGTTATGAGCGTTTTAGTACACCGTCAGCGACTTAACCGAAATTCAAATCAAAAGGAGGAGTTTCTACAATCTAGAAGACAACTAGACTCCAACACAAGATTCATAAAGATCAAACAAGCACGCGAGGATCAATTTACAAGCGCGAACTCAAATAAATCATCAATTTCAATCCAAATATACGCGTGGATATTAGTGCTAATGTTCCTATATCTTTACATAATCATCAACATAATCAAAGTTTTGATTTTTATAATAAGAAGAAGGGATTAAAGCATGAATTTCATCTTATAAATACCAAGCGGCACATGCTATGACATCAAGATGCATAAATAACCAATAAAATCTCGAGAGGGACATAAAGATTCTTACTTTATGATGAAATTCTCAAAATTCCCAAAAAGGTGAAAACTTGCAGGTAATTCTTCAAACCTCGAGTCATAGTTAGAAAGAAGGTTGTTAATGGAGTCAGACACATGAAACACTAAATATGCCGTAAAAGAAGACAAAACAAAAGTCTCTCTCATTTGCTCACTGGGAGTCACGCTAGTATGGTGTAAAGATAATGGAATTTTGACCTTTTTATTCATCTTACGCTATATAAGAAAACTCAAGCAGTCCGAGCCCTAAAAGCCCGCTGCTCGACGCTGTGGATGCTAGCGTCTATATTCGAATTTGATAAACTAAGGTTCTACCTGCCCGATCGGGTTCGGAAAATTATCATGAAGTTAAATTTGATAGTCGAGAATTTTCGCAAATTTATCCCGAATATTTCTCGTTTGATTAAATAAACCGATATACCCGAAAATCATAATAAAATGTAGTTTAATTAAATACAATTTGTAAAATTAAAAGAATTAATTCTAGAATCCCACGTTGGTCAAGATTAATTATTCTAAATATTTAGCATGACTTACATTCATATAAAAAATGTAAATATTAATTCCGTTAAACCCACGAGGATTCGAATTAATATAAATGCAACAAATCTGGACTACTAAAAATTTAATTCTCATTAAATCCTCTATGGATCGAAATTAAATGGGGTCTTAACATGTACTAAATTCATGTTAACATTAAACCCCCTAATAAATTAATTCTCACTAAATCCTTATGGATCTAGAATTAAATGGATTTTAACATGTACTAAATTCATGTTAATATTAACCCCCAATTAATTTAATTCTCTAATGGATTGAGAATTAAATGGGATCCCAACACGGTTGGCATTAAATCCCACATAAATTAAGTCTTCACTAAGTCAATCTTTAGACCGAATACTTGATTAAGGATCGTGACACTTCAATTATGTCACAGTAAATCCTAAAAAATAACTCAACCATCCTATAAGTCACTCAAAATGATCGTGGGTCAATTGTGATCGCGATCATACGAGTCCCAAGAAGTCCCTATAAGTGATCATCCTTCAAAGTCACCAAATGATACGGGTAATGACTAAGCAACCGCTAGCTAAATTTCAAACGCAGTTCTCTAAATGTGTTCAAATACGTTAATCTAAAGCTTGGATCACTAGAGGTATATGGTTAACCAGACTAAGCATGCGTATTGGGCCCACATTAAAAAGCAAGTCCAATATACAACCTGCCCATCCAACAAGTCAAACGGGAGCAATCGGATGCTGCCATGGCGGAAAGAGCATCGCTTATGTCCACAAATGAAATACGAAGACCTCTTAAAGCACCAACATGTACTAAATTGCTGTTGGAAAATAGAAACTTTTTTTAGTCAACCTCTCGACACCTACTAAGCATATGTACCCGGTTCGAGCGGGCAATCAGAGACAATGAAAATTTTATTAAATAAAATAATTAAATTGATTAAGACGAATTAATCAAATCGAGCCACTCAAAAAATGTCATGTGGCTAATTAGGGTTCTCGATTAAACCGCCGACGAATAAGTGGCTCTGTGAATTAAGCCTCCAAATTAATCAGTTAAAATAAGGGTTTTATATTAATTAACCTTAATTTGAAACTCGAAATAGGGTTTCCGGAAGTAACGGGGTCAAAATTGATATATCAAGGAAATGTCAGGGTCAGTATGAAAATATATTTGGCCTAGAAAAAAACCCTACTTCATCATCAAAAGAGGCACATCTTTTGATTACTTGGAGGGAAAGTAATTATAAAATATCCGACGGTCCAGATCTTGCCTCAAAATCAACAACGATTAAGATCGCGGAAACGACCAATCGTAAGCCGAGTATTCAAATCCTGCAAGCCTATAAACACCAAGAAACACCTCCTGACAACAAATAGGCACCTAAAGCGAGGATTAATGCACAACGCTAAAGAATTTTTCAAGTTCAAAGTAAATCCGATCGAATCGACTGCATTTTTCAAGAACGCTCGAATATTCGTGATTGCTCTATGTAGCCCCCGATTATTCAAATATTTGTATGAACATCTGATAAATTTCAGGTGTCATTCAACATATCAATGATATAGGAACAAGCCTAACTGCTCAAATTTTTATGCACCTGGATACTACGCGAAACACGCTACTAAACCTCGTCTAGTTGATCGGGTATCATCAACAAGGCCGAACTCTCCACCTTCATCATCACTAATACATTGCTAATACCACGCCGGCTAAGGCCGCCAGTACACAAAGGAAGAAAGAACATTGCTTCTAAAGCTCAAACCAAGTCCCACCTACCGAGCCATTAGCTCCTCAAGCTACATAGTTCCCACCATATCACCCGTAGGCGAGCCCTACCATCAAGATCAAGCCTCACGCCGCAAACGCCGAGAAAGCTCCATCAAGTCTAAAATAGACTGGAGATCAAGTCCAATACCCACGATCAAGTTCAACACATCCAACACGGGATTACGCCATTTTCGCCCTACTGACCATATCCAAAGCCCGCACTCAGCCTCGCATCTCACAAGACTATGCTATATCTACTGTAGTTAGGAAAGCACATATCTAGTTCAAACTAACTCAAATCAAGCTCAAGTCAGCTAAGTTCATACCAAACTTATATTAAGTTCAAGCCTAAGCAAAGCAAGTTGGGGACATCTTCATCAAATCACAAGAACGACTCATACTTAAACACCGACGCCTTCGATTCGACAAAAACCTCAGACACTCAGTTAAATTTTCCCCTACGTATGATTTTATTTGTACCTTTTCATAAATAATAAAAATTCTTCTTTGCATTACACATCTATCTTTATAGTAGAGGTAATTACCCCAAACAATTTATAATTTTAATTTATTATGTTCGAAATTTTTTAAAAACATAAAATTTGAAAAAAAAAAAGAAGAATTATAATTGTTATTGATTCAACAATAATTCTACACTAATTATTTTATTTGAAGAAACAAAAACCCTTTTAAAGAAACAATGCGAAAGCATGAATGAAATCTTCTATCAAAAGATGAAGGCGAATGGAGTATAATTTGGTGTGTAGGTTTATGCTAGACCTATTTGAATGAATCGGTGTGAAAAAAGGAAAAATATTAAAGTATCTATGAAGATCATAAGGGAAAAGGATGAACGAGACAAAACGAATTCATAGAAATGAGCAATTTTGTGTATATTTGATATACAAAATAATTGTTACGTCTGTTTGATTATACTTCCTCCATTACGATAGGGTTTGCCTTTGTACAATTTGATAGGTTTTGCTCTGGCAAGCACATTAATGCCAATAATTCATGTTAACTTCGTGAATGCTGACGGGACATCATTAAATGGCCGATTGGACAAGGCCAATTCATCATCGAGACGGAGGTACCGACGTTAACTTGGCCCATATAAAAATTCATAAACGTATCCTATATTTGTACTCATATCGGAGTACTATATACTCTACATACAAATATTCAAATTTCTCAATATTGAAAGATACTCTGTAATTATTTTTTGTTAATAAATTTAATTCTAGAGTACATTTTTTTTTAATAAACAAGAGTAGAACAATTCATCAAGGCATAAAACCTTGGTACAAAGAGACCACCCAAACGTCCAACACCAAACAAAAAAAACACACGAACACAATCTAGAGCTCAAAACAAGGTCAACTAAAAATATAATGATCCAAACTCATTCTAGAATAAAGCCTCCAATTTCTGACCTCTTTTAACCTTCTTCCATGAGCTAGCCTTATCCTGGACACATACAACAATCATGTGATACACACCACATCCAAGCTAACCGAAGACTCTCCAAATAACTCAGATTCCTTTCTTGCCAAATAAAGTAAACGCACATAAAGGCACCACGATCCTCTTCAAAGACTTTCCTCGAAGCCGAGTGACACCACCTCCTTTCTTCCTGTCAAGGAAAACTACCTCTATAGGCATTAAACTTCAGCAAAAGCAACGTTCAAATTTAGCCTGAATAACCACACGGAAAGAACAAATGATCCTGCCTCTCAATACCAGAACAAAAAGCACAATTAGGATCCACATTCCCCCATTTAAGCAAAATGATTCCTATGAGCGGCCTTCCCACGAAACATCTAAACAACGAACTCCCTCGCTTTGGAATTCCCTAACGACTTTAGACTCCATTTAGTCAAGATAACTTCTTTCCCCGTAGATCGTATATCCTCCCAAATATCCCTTTGTGAGAACTTGCCATCTAATCGACACCTTCAAACCCAAACATCGTGATATCCTCCCCAAATATCCATTGTGAGAACCGCTTACTCCAAATGACACCCTTCCAAACCCAAACATCATGCCCCTCCGTGAAAGAGAGCTGGTCTAACTCAAAAACCAAGTTCACAATCCTATGTGACTGCCTCCGAAGCCCTGGCAACCTAAGGTGAACGGCCTCCCTCGGAGTAACATCACAACGTAGCAGTGCTCTCTCCGAACAGATAAATACTCCCAAACTGGACCAAATAGAGATCAGCTATCAAACCAAAAGGAAATAGACCGACCATCACACACTACAACATCGCAATGATGTCTAACCAACGCATTACCTTTATAATCTTCTTCCAAAACCAAAGATCCGTCTCCCTCTTCTTATAATTCCATATAGATCCACCCTTGAGCCTCACAGTATGCACCCACTTGACCCAAAGAGTCTCATTCCTACTAGCTATATTCCACAACTTACAATAAATAACCCAGACATGGTGTGACAAATTTCTTGAACCCCAATCCTCCTTCGCTAAGGGCGCATGTGTAGTATCCCATGAGACCTTTGCATTATAAGTCCCCTCATCCTTACCACTCAAAAAAGCTTCAAAACTCTTTTCGAACCTCTCAATCACATTCTATAAGAGGCACCAGCACTAGAAATTCTAAACACCAAAGATAGCATAACGAATCAGCTGAGCCCTACCTCCCATACTAAGGTGCCTGGATTGCCAACTAGAGATCTTATCACAAATCCTCCTTGTAAACAACTCATAATCCTCATGAGTAAGACTCCTAGATGACAGGGGAATACCAAATACCGCATAGGAAGCGTTCCCTCATACATATCCATACCACACAAACTTTCTAAACCGGTGCACTCCCAAAGTAGATGGCTCTTTTATCACAATTAAGCATCAAACTTGTGAGTTCGCCAAACAAACCAAGAGTCTCTTTAATGATCCAAAAACTCTCCATATCGTACAGACGTTAATAAGCACTATATCATCAACAAAATCGGTATTTAGCCGATACCCAATCGCCGACACTTCTGATGAACTTAAAATGTATCAAAACTACTAGCTTCGTTTCATCAAACCATTAAAGATCTCCAATACTTAATAAATAGAGCAAGCAAAGATAGTGAGAACCTACTCATAAACCACTCTTTGAATGAATCACGACCCGCCAAACTGTCACCACCTCCATCAAACGCTTGACCGTCAACTCGACTAACACATACTCTTGCATAAGTCAGCCGATTTTGCTCCGATGTTGTCCTATCCGCATGCTCCTAATCACTAAAGAATACTCGCAGCTCTACTGGGCCCACAAATCCAACGGCAAACCTAGAAATTGCACCCAATAAAGTAAACTATCTAATTTCTGGCCAGTCTAACGGCATCCCCACTACCACGGCCGAAGACCACGAACGACGGAAAGCTCCACGGACCCTTCTCCTATACCTCGTGACTAAACCAGCACAAATGCCTCTTATCCATCCGGTGAACCTTAATTTTCCCAAACCCCTACTATCTATTCTTCATAAAACTGGACATTTCCCCAAAGCTATGGTTATACCCTAATACATACCCTATCATAGTGTACTCCACTTTCACTCTATCATAACCACCGGTCAGTTTCGTCGGGCATTTACCCGACTAAAGTTTGACAGCAGTCCATTCTCTCAGACGAGAATGAACACTCTTGGGCACGTATGCATACGGCTTCAGCTCTAATCGCACTGCACTCCTCCTTCACTCGCCTGCACTCGTGTACTGAACATTATCCGCGCTCAGCTCGTTATTCTTTATCCACGGAGGAAACCGACAGTTGTTGTAGAATATTCGAGATAGAAACTTTTAGAAAGAGAATCTAAATTCTAAAGTACTGGCATATTTAATATATTAAAAACTTTAAAAAAAAAAAAATTTTAAAGTTAGCACAAATTTAGCATAACGGTGTGCTAGCACCGAAGAGCTCGCTGATAAGACTAATTTCCCTCCTAATTTGTTACCTCTCTAGGTGTTCTTTTCTATGCCCCATAATTTGATTAACTACACTTTTTATATGATAGATATCATGAGATAGTTATTGTGTAACCACAAAATGCATTATATACAAATAAATAAAACATGAAACATATAAAGAGACCAAAAAGGAGTCTAGGATCTGGAGCCAACTAATTTAAGATCAAATTCGATTACTTTTAATAATAAGTCAAAACTCTTAAATAAATTGGAATGGAGGTATGTTGATACAACATGTATCATAATCCTTCACCACATGAAGTTTTCCAACTATCAAGCCAAAATATTCAAATCTTCAGATGAAATGCAGTCCCCAGTATGCATGGAGTCATTCTACCTCAAAATTTGCACTTTGGGATACTTCAGTTTACATATGTAATGTAATAAGTTGAGGTAAAGAAACACAGATAATACTTACTTAAATATATACATCTTCTGGTCTAGTGTGTTAGCCTCTGCCCCTTCCTCACTTCGTATTAAAGTTTCAGACAACAAACCATATTGCCATAGTCGTTTCCAAAGCAGCGGATTATGTCGCAAAAAGTTTCAAACTGTCAAATCACTACTACTCGTTGTCCCAATAATTTCGTAACTGAGACATGTGTAAAAGAAGCTCATCCCTTCCCAAACCAGTAGCACTGCTGGTCATGATCCAAGGTGGTTGTTGCTTATAGCTATCTCTTAGAAGTTCTTGAAAGTTTCTAATGTTCTCGTCTGGCCTCTTTCCTTTAGCAGGTTTTCCCTTATCGCACTTAGTGAAAACGAAAGTCATCGGGATCTGAAATCAGCAAAAAGGAAACATGAAAGGTCTGTAAGAAATAAGAGTATATGATGTGAGCTTGTGTAGTTCAAAAAACAAAAGGATACATTGTTCCGTCCAAGCCAATTTGCACAATCTAAATCGATCTTCTGAGGTGGCACACTTCCGTCAATCAAGAGGAGGACTGAAACCAATGTCTGTCGATTCAAAAAGTAACCCTTTGTAAATGAGGACCAATCCATTCTAGCAGCTTCTGGGGCATTGGCAAAACTGTAACACGGAAGTGTATCTGTAACTGACTAATGTAAAATTATATTGGCATATTCAAACACAATTGAAATAAGAAAACTTGTAAGAATGAAAACACCTAAGAGCATACAACGACTTGACTCAAACAAAGATAAAGCCTCCTCAAATGAATAAGGCCCAACTGATGATAATGATGTTCCAACAAATGAAGAAGGCCAAGTGATATGACTCAAAAAATGATAAAGCCTCATAATAATGCTTAACCAATAATCTGTTCAATTTCAGATAAGATAGACGAAAGGGGCAAACTGAAAAAGTACAGCTAGTTATTCTATTAAGCTAGATGTCTTAATTTTTGCAAATAAGACCTACCTAATATCTCTTATAGAAAGGGCAAATATCATTGACATCTTTAAAACGTTTATATACTTCGTATTATACATGGAAGTTGTGCATGCTTTGGGGAGAAAGATATGGAAAAAAAAGTTCAGTTTAGGAGCTTAAATAAGGGTTTTTTATGAGCTATATACCCACAAAATACTCCAGATTCAAGTTTTCTTCTGCATGAGGCTAACTATAAGTCCTTGTCAAGTTCTGCTAATTGCACCCATAGTTCTGAATGGTGAGCGCAGTGAAGCTAATAAAGTGGTGCCGTCATTACGAGACGTCGTTGCGGTAGCCTTTTGTATAGTGACAATTATTACTCGAATAATATTAATAATTCATACAGCCTCCATCCCATGATTATCGTCTATTTTCACTTTTTTACATTTCTCATAACTTGTCCCATTAGAACAATTTTTTGCATGCATTTTAGCAAATAGGCAAGTAGTACTAAAGTGTTATCACTTAAATTTTTGAAAAAAAATCAAAACTAGACATTCTTCATGGGATGGAGCAACTATACTATCGAGTAAAATAGAAATATTATACATATTGTAAATATAGAAACTAATTTATACTCCCTCCGTTCTTAAAAAATTGTCTAGTTTTAACTTTTTTATAGTCGAACTTTGACCATAGATATTTTTGTTTGTGTTGTATAATATTTTATGAAAAATATATCAATAAAAAATATATTTTAAACTCTTTCCATTGATATATTTTTCATCAAATATTATACAACACAAACAAAAATATCTACGGTCAAAATTCAATTATGAAAAAGTCAAAACTAGACAATCTTTTAGGAACGGAGGGAGTATATTTCAAGATTTGTTTCATATATTTTTTCTTTGTTATTAAAAGTTAAATGGATCATATTTATTATTAATTAATTAATAATATTTCCCCATTAATGGAATTAATAATATGTTTTAGGTATTAGTAAAGAGTAGGTGGTATTTAATAGAAGATTAACTTATTTTAAAAATAACATCATTCAAGGCATCTTAATTTTAATCTATTTAAATGGAGTACTTTCTTCTCAATACTCCATCTGTTACAAATTGAACTCATTCTATGGGTCTGGGCCTAGATCAAGTTCTAAAATTCTACCTTTCTCTTCTAAGCCACAACCACCTTCTTCCCCAATTTCCCTTCTCATCTTTTCCTTCTCATTTCCCTCTTTTCTTTGTCTTCCCTATTTATTTCTCATGTCAAACCGGTGGTGAGCCATGGCAGCGCCTTTCGCCACATCATAAAGGCAGAAATGGAGGTGACCTGGTGGTGCCCTTTGTAAGCTGCCGCCATGCTGCTCTTGGGGGCGAAGATGGTCGCCTCACCGTGGCACATCACCACAGGCCCGATTACAAACTATGCTCGCACCAAAAATTAAGAAATCGGGGCCAGAGAGGAAACAAATGGGTCCATGATTGATAGGATAAAGAAGACAACAAAATTGTGAAGTCCACCTTAATTTATCTTTCTACTTTGACTATGAACTAGCTAGTTGTGGTGACTCAAATGAATCATTTATGAATGAAGAAACATGCAGACTATACCGATTATGTTCAGTTATAACGACATATTGCTAGTTCAATCATGTATCGGATATTAAATATATCTACCAGCCAACAGCTTCAGGGACTATGTTGGCAATTCGCACTTTCCCCTTTCACCTTTTTACAGGGGATGGGGTGTGTGTGGAACTGTGGATATCGCCACATGCATTTTATGCTAGTGAATCCAATAAAGGTACCTATTAATAAATGCAAACCAACAGGGAACAGCCCTCTTTTTTAAAAAAAAAATCCCCACTAGAGACCAACATCAACCTTAAATAAAAGTTACTGATGGTTTTGATACAAAGAAATGAACTAAGAATGTGTTGTCATAGGAAAAGCAAAATTATCGAAACTGAACAAAACTGGCCAACTAATGTTTTTATGTGAAGAGGCTAAGTTACAGGTTGTTACTTCGTGGACAGATCAACTTAAATACTCTCTCCATTTCAACTGGGAGGTTTTCTTAACAAAAAGTCAACGTAATTTTGAAGCTGGGATTCATTATTGGGGCATTCCACATGTTCATTTTAAATAAAACACACTACATACTTGCATGTTGTTAAGTTTCAAGTTAGTAACAAAATATTTAAATAAGATTAATTTATGGTCAAAGTTGAGTCTTTTAATTGCTAAGTGAAACCTCCAAATTAAATTGCAATGAACCTAGTATCAAATTATTCTCACATCAATTACTGTATATTTTTAAATTCTACTAATAAACTATATGATCAATGCAACTTTACAGAATTTGCAACTATCAAAGTTAAATACTCCCTTTTCCAGAGACGTAAGGGCAAATGATATCTCTTGAAAAGCCAAATGGAATCCATCCATTTGACTCTACCAAAACAGAAACAACAGAATTGAATTGACTTGATGCGAACACATGCTTTTCAGGAGGCTTTAAATCATGCAGCATGAATCCAGGTAAGTTCGATTTCAATATCAACACAGTTTTATCAATTATGGAGTATAATTTTAACATCAATAATTAACAAATTTTCTACTAATTTCTAGTCAATTCAATGGAAATCCCAACAGACGGTGAAACTCATCACTAACGTCCATACCAACAGTACTAGCCACTACCTCAAATTTAATCATGAAAATGTTGGACAATGTTTCATAAAAGATAGAGCAGAATTTAAAAAGAAAAAGACAATGCAACCGAAGCATAGTTGCTTACCCATATCCAGGCAAATCCACGATATACCAACTCTTGTTCACCAGGAAATGATTAATTAACTGAGTTTTCCCTGCACAATCAGAACAAATTGGCAATTACTTTGACAAATCGAATTAATTGAGTCAATAATTTTATATTCTGGGGCTCTTGTATATAATAAAACCTGGTTTCTTAGAAGTCAAAGCGAGTTGTTTCTTCCTAAGCAAAGAATTAATAAGAGAAGATTTGCCAACATTGGAGCGGCCTAACAAGGCGAATTCAGGGAGTTGGTGAACGGGACATTCTCTAGGTCGACTACTACTCTTGACGAACTCGACTTGTTTAATTTTAGCGTCCCCCGCGTAGGGTCCCACCACGATATTCGAACCCGGTAGTATCATCTGCTCCGACACTTCCTCCGCCTCGATTCCGGGTGGCAAAAACAGCACATTCTTCACCAACCGGCCCGATGAGGTACTCATGCTCCGTTTAGACATCCAAAATTGACAGCTTTTAGTGGAGGTCTTGCTCAAGCGAGGACTTAGTTGGGGCTTTGAAACAACTGACCTCAAACTCAGCATCATCTTATCATTCACTTCCAAAGACCAAAAATCAATTTCAGATTTCAGTCTGTTGATGAAAGCATTGTTTTTTGTTGGGTCACGATTTTTAATTCACAGAGTTTAGGTCTTGGGTCCGAACCGGGGAACACTATAACAACTCTCAACTGAACACAATCTATAACCGCTAATTATAATGACATTTTCTCATATATTTTTCATTTTTCTTTCACATGCTATAATCCTCCTAACACTTTAATTTCGCTAACCAATCATCTTTCTAAAGAGAATGTCTTATAATAGTGTAACAAGTTATCCTGGATTTTATTTTTTGTTTGGATTTGTGTATAATTTATACCCATCATTATTTTGTATTTTGATGTTCTTCTTCAAAACACTACACCTACAAATAGGGGGAAAATAATGAGATGTTCCACACTTGATTCCAACTAATAGGCCGAATTTTAACACAAAGTAGTAAATTGTAAGTAAATAATCGATTTTTCCCCAACGATCACTTACATAATGCTAGTGTCATGGCTGTACGAAGGAAACTAATTAGACGTGAATCGGAACGGGGTTTAGATAGAATCGCAGACATATGGGAATGAATTAGTTTGAACAATTCAATACTTTGGTTTGGTATGTTACAACATCATCCACATATTTTATATATGATAATAAGAATAAATAATACAAACAAATATGAATTAATGTAATATAAATATCATGTAAATTTCTAAGCTACTTATTTATTATAAAATAATCACATAAATAATATCAATATATTCATTCTAAATAAATATATTTTCAAAAGAATTAGTATTAATTTCAAAATATAATTCAATAAAATATACATTTTTCATGTAATATGAAAATATACGGAGTATTAATATTGAGATAAAATATACTTAGTATAAAATATAAATTTTTCTATGTAATATTATAATATGCGTAGTATTAATATCGAGATACTTTACACTTAGTTTTAAATATTAATTCTATATTTATTACAAAATATTCCATAATATAATATTAACATTAACATTATATCATATATTGATTATATAGATGAATTAAAATTACATATATAATATTATTATAGTTAATGAACACCTATATATTCAATATTTAATGTATATATATATATAACAATTTAATATTATATGTATTATATTTATGAATGTTAATAAATTACTTATGTGTTTCATTACGCTATATAATGTAACGGGCCAATACCATCATTGGGGTAATAGTTTAACAACACCCATATAAGGTAATAAAATTGATTAACAAAATGGAATCAAACAAAGATTAACTATCAAACTAACATTCTATTCCATTCATGCATTCCAAACATAATCTAAGGATACAAACAAGATCTAAACCCATTGTGCTTTAAAGGAACGAGTATACTAGGTGTTGCATTGCCCTAGTCATTAGTGAGGGATGAGTGAATTGAGTATAGTAAATTTCAGTCATTTTATATTCTATGACTCTTGTATATCGGGCTAGACGCCTGTACTGGCTCAACGGCCTAAGACGTGCTATTAGACTGACATTACCACAAACCACCTGGTCTTTCCAAAGACGCTTTTGTCCTCACCACGCGTGCTCACCGAGAAATCTCCTGCTAGTCACCCATCCCAGAATTACCCTGTGTCAAGCACGCCACATTTTGGATCGGTATACTAGTAAGAACGAAAATCAATGAATTTCATTAAGGGTTTTTTTTTTCAATTTCGATCTTTAGAAAAAAAAATGACTTTTAAAATATTCATTCTTGATCCAAATTTCTTGAAATCGAGGTCATATATATGTTCTTTGAATGTGTTAGCACTGAAATGCCTAATAAGACTACATAACTTTAACTATGAAAAATTTATTATAAAAGGAATAAAAACGTTTGCACAAATTGGACCGTGAACAAATAGCAAGTATATGTGAACTTAGAGCATTACATGAAATGGAGAGAGTGTGAGAATTTATAGGGAATGTGGAAAGTTCATTTTCTCATTTTTGAATCGCTTGGCTAAGAATGTGTTACGTGTTGATTCGATATTCTCTTAATGCCTGAAAAGACTATTTTCAACCTAGGGTTCGTGGTCCAAACTCCTGACAAGGCACATGGCCCATAGCCTGAAATACATTATGATATAACAGATTATATTACACAACATAATAGTACTCCCTTAATTTTTTTGATAGACATCCTAAAGGATTAAATATCCAAATGAAGTTTGTCCGAGGCTTACAAAGACTATGGCTAGCTAATCGAGCCGTTGGGAAATCTAGAGCAATACAACTATTACAAAAACCTATTTCTATGACATAATTTCTTAAGATTAATATCAATATGCCAAAAAATACAATTATTTTTTTCATTCCATCCTTCTTTCAACTTCCTCCATTCCTAGGATCTTATGATAAAACTAAAGTGCCTATATCCAACCTCAGAAAAGAAACCTTCAGTGACAATGACCAATGAGTCAAAGTCATTGTAGCTAATCAGGAGAGATCCAAAGAAAGAGCTCAAGAAATCTACGGAGCAAAAATCATGATGATCCCCATCAGATCCTCAACATCAACACCTGTTGGTACTCTAACATTGTGCCAATCCTATTCTTGTCTAACCGAGATTGCCCAAGAAAGAGATCCATTCCGATCATGGGAACTAATTGTCAGCTTTTAAAAGTTTCTTTCCCGCTAGAAACGCTATTCAAACGAGGGCCTAATCAAGGGGAGATTGAAAATCTTTTGAATTCTAGAATCCAAGACATCGCCTTTACTAAAAACTTCTCGACAAAGCTTAATTTTGCAACAGTCAAAAGAGCATTGAATAAAGCAAATATCATTCTGTGGAGCCAAGTACTCCAAATCATACTTCCAATTTTAATAATGTCTAATTTAATATAAAGATTCTTTTTTTCCAAGGTTTAAGAATTCCAAGATAAGGGAGGATATGAATAATATTAACGGATTACGGATAAGGGCAATACCCAAAAAGGAATTCCAAATATTCTTAATATGGGTAAGTACTAAAAAAAGACGAGACGATTTTCTTTACTTGAAGCACAAAAGATACAATTAGTGTCAAAGATTTTATTAGATTTTCTTTAAAGATTTTCTTTAGTAGAAAGCCTATTGAGAAGGAGCTTCCAAACAAAGGTTTGAACTTTTTGTGGAAGTGGAATTTTCCAAATCTTCTCCCAAATTTGGGACGGTATACTTAAATGACCAAATGGTCGGGTGATAAGGTGCTCGAATTCTAAAGAATTCCAAGCAAAAGTCTTTGGTATGGAAATTGTGGTCTAAGACCGCCTTCTAAAGTCCCGCATTTGTCAACCTAATTTTCAAAATATCTTTGAAAATATTAATTAGAAAAATATTTTTAAGTAATTCATAGTTCCAATGGGTGTTATTAATAATAAGGTCTGAAACCGAAGATGGAAACGGTGGATTTATATTGGGTTTTAAGAAGTTTTTTGAATTAGTGGTTCTATTAGGAATCTTGAAAGGAAATCCACCAGCTTGGAGACTTTTCCAAGCCCATGAGGCATTAGTTTTAACAGGAGCAAGGAGAGGGGAAGAGTTCGGATAGTATTTTGGTTTCAAGACCTTGTTAGTAGGGAGATTCGGGAATCCATAGTGTTAGTTTTAACCGAACATTATATGTTAGTATATTGGTTACAGCGACCCTAGAAGCCATATCATAACCCCCAACAAGTCACATCGAGTATCCTAATACGAACATTATACTTCAACCAATCCATATAAGAACTTAAACTCATGAGTTAATCTAAGTTGCCAATCCAATTCAGCCTAACAAAACACTATTTCAAATATCTCATATTTCCAACACCGACAACGTCGGGTGCTCATATTCACCTGAAGCTTCATGACGCATTATAGTTCAACGAGCAAATGTCATCTAAGCTTATATTTTGTGACTAATATAGCATATGCCACATATATGTAATTGGCCATTTAATGTACAAGAATTAATTCAATAACATGTCTTTAAGTCAGAAAGGAGTGATTCATTTAAGACTCAACGCAGAAATAATACGTTCAAATTTGTGCTCCCACTAACTCTTTAAGGAACTCAAGGTTCACCTCACTTGACCCTTTGATTTCCAATCAAAATATCAAGATGAAAATTTAACTCCATTAGATTGTATCTCAAGTTTGCAACTGATAGTGATAGTATAACTGCTTAATTCAAGCCAGATGAACTTCCTATAACAATGTCAAATATCCATCATCATCACTAATCATTACTTAGGAACATTCTTTGGATTACTCACTTAAACACACATGTTACAACACGTGGGTAATCAATAAGGAAAAGTTTGAAATAGACATGTGCATAGTCAACCAATGAATACATTCAACATGGTCGAAACCAAATGTTTGATTCATTTATGACTATATGTTCATTTAATGGAAACATGTTTCTTACTTCTGATGAATCACTATCTGTATGTGAACAGAGCGAGTCATATACTCGACTGTATTCCAATTTAGTTTCAATTTATGACCCTCAAGTCATCTATTAGAGTATGATTTATCTATATTATGCATTTTGCATTGTGACATTAGAAATGTAACGTAATTTATCATATTAATATTTCCTGGATATAACCAAGGTTCTTGCATGTAATTGTCACATAAAATAGTCAGATTGATGTTTATCACTTGGCTAATAATTGTGTTTAATGATAAAGATGAGTTAAGACCACTAATAGATTGATAGACAAAATAAATATAAAGTGTTCAGATAATTAATAGCATATATTAGAAAAATTGACGCAGTATTATTGAAGAATTTAGTTAGAATGAAAATATAAAAAAAATGAAAGTGAGTAAAATTTAGGGTGCTCATTTTGTGATTTCGTCGAGGGCCTAGAAAGTGTGGAACATCATGTGTTTGCTTGTTTGTTTTTTTCTAACGAGAAGTTATAAATTATATAATGAGTATCAAACACTAATTAAATTTTTAAGTTACAAATGTAGCCCAACCTAAAAAATATGTTTGTCTTCTCTCGCCAAGCTCACGAATAACCACTTTCGCCTCTTCTACCATTGCAGCCACGGATTACAAATTCAAGCTTGCTTCCAACAGTTAATTTTGAACTTTTCTATTTCCAATCACATGGGCAAATGTTCACATTTAAAACTTGTTTATCACCACCTATTTTCTGTGAAAACTTTCATTGGAACATCTCAAATTATAAAAGTAGATATTGTGCTGTATTCAAAATTTCAAACTATATTTGTAGTAAACTCTATGTAGAAATTTGAATTGATGTATCTTTTATTAATTATCTTCAAGATATCTCCATCACAAAACATCCAGAATTGAGCCTCTTCTTCTTCCCAATCCACCAACAAACCTTCTTCTCTAGATTTAATTTACCTTGATTCCCTTGGCACAGCTTTAATTGAGTCAACAAACTATTTTATAGTCAACAAATTGAGTTTTATTTGTTGTCAGTATCGGTAATTATCCACCTACCAATCAAGAACTGATCTATGTCCAGTATCACCCATCTCCAGGTCATAACATTTAACTTGAATCACCCGGTTTCGACTCAAGCTACAATCTTTTCTTTTCCTACTGAGTATCATAATTCTATGATTAAGTTAGAAATTGATTTGATGTTGTTAATTGGTTTATCATAAGATTCCTATGTATAGGCACCGCCAACAGATCATGCCTTAAGTTCCACATCAAATCAATTTCTCCCAGTTCAAAAATAATCAACCAATTAGCAACATCTACACAAAACAATAATCCACAAAGGTACATAACAGAGTGCAAGGAAACTCAATTTCTAACTTAATCAATCGAACCAATCTGAATTTCAACACCACGGTTTCGCCCAAACCTCATTCCACAGTTTTGCTCAGTCATATATGCCTGTTGAGACTTTAACCTTCGCCAGAATACAAGTATTATTCTTCATTATCAAATTCAGCCAAGGACTTACAAATCTATGTTTCTTTCCGCTTCAATTTAAATGATTATCTTGTACTAAAATTTATGCCATTATAAACATCGTTTCATTTCATCATCCTAACTTTTGATCAAAGCTTGTATTGTTCTAATATTCTTTTTTTTATTGGTTAGTAACTTCTCTCCTTTGAAAATTGTACAATAAACGTATTTCTTTTAATAAAGATTTCTTATTCTAAACTATCAAATAAATCGGTATGGTGAAGTATTTGTTAGAAGAATTAACCAACAAGGCATATGAATGATGAATGATACAGAGTTAAACGGAAAGAGTATCATATAATATTTCAGAAAGATAAATTGAACGAAGAGCCACCATAAATAAATAATTAAAAACATGCAATTCCAATCTGATGACATGCCTATACATATCGATACCTTCGGCAAAGGATACCTTTGGCAAAGGAAACGTCAGAAGACAAGGGTTGCACCAACCGCTATTACACAAGGGTGTGCACATTCAAAATTGTATATTTTCAGGTAGATATCTGTTCATTTAGAGAATATAAAGATCTCGCCCGCTTTAATTGTAGTCAAGTTTATAAAGCTCAAAGTTTGTGATATATCAAACTAAATAGAGTTTCAATACTCCTTCCACAAAAGCCTGAAGAATGAAAAAATTACAACAGAATGTCTTTTTCAATATCTAGTTCAGTTTCTCATAGTCTTCTTCATCCACTAGTGTAAATTTTACATGAATATAGCCCAAATGCTGATTCATCAAAGAAGATTTATGGTGTGTGTTATGTTGCTGCACAATAGCGAAGATATTTTAACTGACCACTATGCCCATCATATGTCACTGATCGCTCAAATTAAGTCCTCCAAAGACATCGCTGCATACTGCAGCACTGCCTTAAAGCTAAGACTTCATACACCCACAATGAAGTGACACATTTAGTATCTTCGTAATGAACTATGAAGTGGCATGGGAGAAGCTTATACTCTAGATGTTATAATCCAATTGCCAAAAAATATATGTAGAGTATTTGCACAATAAGCCAAACATAAGTCAGTCATACCTCATGTCATACCACAACAAATAAAGCAAGACTTGGCAGTTAATCTCATAATAAGTCTTATGAGTAATAGTAACCGACAACTACAACGTACTTGGTTACATTCTACCATTATGAAATGCATACACCATTGCAAACATTTCAACACTCAAATCTCAATGCAGAAATATAGCATACATCTAAAAAACCCCTGGCATCAACCATACACTCCAAAATTTAGCTACTGAAACAAAATAATGTTTTTAACTTCAAAAGTGTGTGCATAGAAAACTTAGATATAACCTGGATCATACCCTGCAATCACTCCACAATCTTGAATTGCCTCGTATTGCTGTCATTAGTAAATAATATTAGGCCCATCAGCTTAATGTTGTGACCACTGTATACTCTTAATATCTATCCCTTCCTTCACCATCTCATAAAGCGGGCTCATTTCTCTCAACTTCTCAACTTGTTTGACTGTAAGCTCAACTGCCCTGTCAATCTCTTCTTCGGTAGTGAACCTCCCAATTCCATACCTAATAGAGGTATGAGCCATATCCTCATCCACCCCGAGCGCCCTCAATACATAAGAAGGTTCGAGACTAGCACTCGTACAAGCACTCCCACTAGATACAGCAACCTCCTTCAATCCCATCAACAAACTTTCCCCCTCCACATACGCAAACGAAATGTTCAAATTTCCAGCATACCTCCTCTCCTCACTGCCATTCACCACAATACCATCAATCTTCGCCTTCATCCCATTCAGCAATCTATCCTGCAAACCCTTAATCCTTTTCTCATCATAAGCCATCTCCTTCATCGCGAGCTCACACGCTGCCCCAAACCCAACCACCAGAGGCGTTGGCACAGTCCCACTCCTAATCCCCCTTTCCTGCCCACCACCATTCATCTGTGGCTCAACTCTAATCCTAGGCCGCCTCCTCATATACAACGCGCCAACGCCTTTGGGCCCATAAATCTTATGCCCACTCAAAGACATCAAACTTATATTCATCTTATCAACATCAATAGGAATCTTCCCCAACGCCTGAGCCGCGTCCGTGTGAAAGGGAATCTTAAACTCCTTACAAATCTCCCCAATCTCCTGCATAGGTTGAATAACCCCAATCTCATTATTAACCATCATGACAGAAACCAAGCCCGTATCGGGCCTAATAGCCTCCCTAAGAGTATTAAGATTAACAAGCCCGTCTTTTTCGACAGGCAAATAAGTAACATTAAAGCCCTCTTGCTGAAGATGCCTACAAGAGTCGAGAACACATTTGTGCTCAGTCTGAGTAGTAATGACATGTTTCTTATTCTCCCTGTAGAAATGCATAACGCCCTTGACGGAGATGTTATTGGACTCGGTGGCGCCGGAGGTGAAGATGATTTCTTTAGGGGAGGCGTTGATGAGGGAGGCTAATTGGGTTCGGGCTGATTCGACGGCCTCATCGGACTCCCAGCCGTAGAGGTGGGTGCGAGAGTGGGGGTTACCAAAGCGGGAGAGGCAGTAGGGTAGCATAGCGTCTAGTACCCTAGGGTCAACTGGTGATGTGGCTTGCATATCTAGGTATAGTGGCCTCCCTGCTATTTTCACCCCTTTTATACTCATTCCTGATTGCTCATCACTGGCTTCTTCCACTCTTGGCGCCTCTGAAAGCCCCTACTGTTAGTTACCCTGCGGCGTAGACCTGAGGTTATTATCTTTGAAGCCATTTGCCTTTTGTTTTGGTGTGGAGATTTTTTATTCGCTTTCTTAGAGTATAAAAGGAGGAGTAGGAACTTGAGCCTTTGTATAGTGTTTTTTGTATAAATAAGGTAAAATAGGAACAAAAGTTTTGAAGGAGACGGTGGAGGTGAGGGGCGTTGTTTTGTGTCACCAAATGGATGAATTAATTGTGTGAGTTTTAAGCTCATACGCGTGGCTGCACAATGAGCCTCTAATTGATTGCCTTAATTTCATCTTGCCTCCAAATTATGTGCAACTTTTTAATTTAATCCTCAGCCCCACAATTTGAGCCCATTTCGTTCATTTTTGCAAATTCATTTTTCATTTGGGCAATTCAAAAATACACATATCATTGATTTTTTGGACAAACTTTATAATAAAGTGTGTTTTTCAATAATCAACCTAAACTGGTTGCTTTACGCAAGTTTAAAGCCTTAAAAAAGATAAGTTAAATTGGAGAGTTCTATTCGATTCTATTAAGTATATTTACGCAGAGAACTTTATTTTTGTACTTTTATATAAATTTATTATTTTTATTGTTTTTGTGCAATCTAACGTTGTTTATTGCTTAAATAAATCACGATATTCTTTTTTGTCTTTAAACAATATAAATAATATTTGATATACATGAATATACAAGACCATAATTGGTGTCATTTCACTTATGCTTAAGACTCCCAAAGATGATAACACATGGGATGCACAAGGATTTCATGATGGAGGATGCCAGGATGACGTTGATTGATTGTGGATGGAATTTCTGAAATTACGAAAACTAAAAACAAAAAGTAGTAAAATATGAATGTGAAAGTTTTACATGAATAGCAAAGATAACTTCAACTTATGTATTGAGTTTGGCTTAGTGTGAACTATTTTGATGATTCTCGATGTTAATTTCTAGACTCACGCTGTTAGGGTACGTGTTTTGACAAGTTCCGCTTAGTTATCAAAAAGCTTATATTAACACTAGTGGGATACTTAGACAGGGTCTGAGGTTCAAAATTTTAGTGAACCAACCCGTATTTATATTTCAAAATGGTGAGCTGTTGGAAACAATAATGAAGTTTCAAAAGCCTGAAACTAACTTTGCAATTATCTTAAATTATCACTTTGGTTTATACTCAATAATAATACAAGCCCACTTTTACAATTTACATCAACTAATTTGTACCCCACAAACTACCATCTGTTTTGTCACTAACTACTGTAATTAAATTCTAAATGAAGCTACCACATCTGCCAGAAGCCGTCAAAGTCTGTTAAACAATTGCTTAAATTCGCACGACTAATTTGTCCAATATTGCCTTGTCAAGTTCACGGAATTATTGGCTACAATCTAGGACCTAAAAAACAATTATCATCATGCATTTTCATTTTAATTGAGGAATAAACAACTGAGAAGTTTCAGACACGGATAATTGAGTGGAATGTCAGCTGAAATGCGATTAATCTCACCAAGCAGGATTTCACCAAGCAATCTAGTCGCCAACAGCTTAGTTTTTCATTTTTGGATGAAATGTTCAAATTTTTCCTCACGGTTTGCACTCGTTGGGTGAAACCAAACCATTGCCAACCTAGCAAGAGACACCAAATTTTTTAACCAAAAGGTGGGTGAAAAACAAAAAGAGTGAGAGATGTGATGCATTCTTCTGATTTGCCCATCATTTGAACTCTGAAGTATCTGGCGTAATCTAATCGAGAAAGCAGTCTGAATCGATGAAGACTGCACGATTGAATATGGAGGCAGCCAAAGTCGCAAAATGGTTTTGATAGAGAGCAAAATGTGAAACAAGTAGAAAAATTTGGTAGAAAGAAACTCGCCCATAAGGCAATCCAAAAGAGCATGGCCATAGAGAATTAATGTTGATATGGATAGTATTCAAACAGTAAGGATAGTATAATTAAATAATAATATTTCTGTTAACAGAAAAAAGGTCAAAGAATAAGCCCAAAAAATTTTCCAGCAAGAGAGACAAATTCCTATGAATTCTCTTAAATCAACTTTTATTTGCATGTAATAGAGGAGTCAAAGTAAAGGATAAAATAGTGTTGCCCCTCACCCCGATTGTTCCAATCGCAAAGAGATGAAGGCCCAAATAGTAAACTGTCACAGAGTGAGTTCAGAATGCCTGACTACACACCTGAGAAGGAGGCACAAAGTTTAACGCCCAAAACGATGTGATCTACATTGTTTAACCATCACAAGGAGGCTCATAGATAAGAAGTGATATTAACATCACAACCATTGTTCCCAGTAAACTAACACATACCTCATGCATAAAAAGGAGGCTCATAGATAAGAAGTGAGAGCCTAGGAGAGGCATATGTTATACAACGGCATGTATTATAAGTGGCGAAGAAAAAATCGAATCAATTTGAGAAACATGTTATGACAGGCAATAAACATTAAGAGGTTCCTTGAATTTCTAAGAGTCAATTGCCGAAGAAATCAACTTTGATTGATTTTGAATCAGAACTCATCAACTAAGCAAATCGGAAGAATTATAAATGTATCTGGATCTGGCAGACTGATGGCTGTGATCAGTACCATATGAGATTACTCTGAGCATTTAATAATTAGATTTAACTATCATTTATCATTAGCAGAGAATTTCAAAACAAATTACCATTTCTTAGAAAGTTTCCAAAGTTGAAGACCATATACACTCTGGGATAGAAACAAATGTAGCTCAAAACTAACATATACCTCAAATACTGGAGTTTTCATGTATATAGACAAGTATATGCAACCATATAGTCGAATATCTTAATCTTGACCCAAACAGAATAAAGGAAGAAATAATTTAGGCTCAGATGTATTATCATAGCATTCCTACATACAACTAATCAGACATATAAACATAATGAGATCATATGGTAATCATCATGAATCCGACGTTCAAGATAAGCAGGACCACGACGACATAGAAGGCATAATTAAGTAGGAAACATTTTCGATCAATTGACAAACTCTTTGGTGGAAATAACCTACGAGTATGCAATGTTATTTTTAACAAACCCACTAAACAACTCATTTTTAAGGGGCATAGGAACCAACCTTCATGTTTTAAATGGACAATCAACTTCAAGCAAACCAGAAAAATGAAAGGAGCAGAGAGCGACATATACCACTAAAGACCAATCCAAAAATATAATAAGGAAGTCATCTCTATCTAGGCAAATATATTTCATAGATATACTAATAGATCTCGAATCCGTGACATTTCATTTACTAATATCTCGAACACCATTAAAATAAGAGACGCTACCATGGCTGCTACTGGTTGCATGTGGTGGTGAAACCAAACCACTGCCATCCAAGTTGCCTAGCCAATAGGCAGGTCAATCAAGCATTCATACCATGCCACCAAAACTCATCAACTCATTCGAACCTGAAACAGTGAATCCCAAATTTAAAGCGGATAAATATAAAGAAGAGATAAAAAATTCTGAATGAAAAAGTAGTAATATAAGGTATTGTTTTGCCATCAACGAATATGAATCCATTAATTGTTTACCAACGTTGCAAGCAAACAGGAACTTGAATTAATGTTTCATCATAAATCATCTATTACATTCATTAAAAACATGTAATCCTGAAATTTTTTTCCCCAAAAATATAGAAATCTATTTGCGAGAAAGCAATAGAATCCAACAAAAAGCATGATAATCAACAACAAACATCAAAAGATAGGTGAAATTATTCGGGCATATTCGATGATGTTACCTTTGTGAATCTCACTGATACGTTTTCAAGTTGTGATAATGGAATTAAGGATGAATATAGAAATCCCATAATATTTCAACAGAAATCTCCAGTATTTCAACAGAAAACTCAAAAGTAATAAGAAACATAATCAACTCATTCAAACATATTATCAAACACCTTACCAACATCAACAACAATTTATACATTGATCAAAGTATAGTAAGTTGGTTGCAATCTCAACAAAAACTTACACCTACCATGCATCATAACCTGAAAAAATAGAAGAAATTGAGGAATGGATCTGGAACACAAACAGACTAAAGAAGTTTAATCATTTAATAAAATAAAGAAGTGAAGAATCAAATGGAAATATGGAATTGAAGTTGCAAAAGCAACTACTATAATGAAGAATAATAATAAAATAGTAAAGAAATGAAATTGAGGAAATAGACATGAATCGGTAAAGAGAGTACCAAAAAGGCTCTCTGAAATCCTTTTGATACATATGAAATTCCAAACCATACTGTCAGGTGAATTAATATTTGGATATAAAATAATAATACAAAGACACCATCCCATGAATTCAGGCGATGCTGTAGAAGATAGAAGATCGTGATGGAGAAGTCAACAGATGATCAAACCCCAAACAAGCGGATTATCATTCAGCAAAACTTGTTTAACAGTGGAAACTCACATCCCGGGTTCAAAGGAAGCAGCTCATGCACAAATACTACTACAAATACGCACGTTAGAGGCATGCACAGGAACTTTCTCTTGTTAATGTGAATGTTCCTGAACTGTTATACATACGCTGGCGGTAAAATAGGCATGCCAGCAAGCGAATTATCGGCTGTGATGAAAAGCAAAATAAGCGAATTAAATCTATGCTTAGTACTTAACAAAGCCGAATTCGGCTTATACTTATAACCAAGCATTGGATTTATTACGACGTTTACATCTGAAACAACGATAAATAGCTTATTTCATTTACAAAGCATAGAATTTAAATTGGTAGTTTAGTAAATCAAACATGAAAAAAATGTTGATATTGAATAAATGCATTGAAATTTTGTTGGTACTACTTAACTGATTTAGCGGGTTTGGTTTTGATGTACCGTTTGTGTCCATACCGAGCTTTGTAACCATATTCTCTTGAATTAGAATCACGGTAGTGGACCATTCACGGTTTACTGGCTTGCAAATCATGGGTTTGGTAGTTAGCGAGGAAAATGACTAAAATTGGATCAGTTAGGTAACATAAATAATTAAATAGGATGAAAATATAGAAAAAGCGTGGTGTAACATCTGAAACATCGTTTATAATACGAAAAAATACAATCATTGAAACTAATCATTCACAGTTTGTCACGGTTGTTTTGTTCTTAAATGCTTGGGTGGCATTGTAACTCGAATAAATTTATACCCGTATCTTCGAAGCGTGTCTTGCTTTGGTAGTCTTTGGTGTTGGCGGGCCCATCCCACTTATGATCAATTGGCCCCGGATGCGCAGGGCAACACTCACAATCCCGTAGTCACGATCTGATGTCACTTTTGAGAGCTTGCGTATACGAGGATCGAGGATGTGTCTCCGTATAGCTACATGCTCCGAGTATCGCCGCGTAATTTCTGACATTGTTATGAAATTAAGAAAATAATATGTTGGTAACTGTGATCGCAAAATATAATATAATTATTAATACCTTTAACCTTGTGACACTATTTGGGAGGCTGAAAACATCGATATCACATAAGCAGGCGTCTCCCAGCGAAAGTACAGGTTATGCGCTCTAATATGAGTCTTTGGCAAATACCCAAATACAAGTATATGTAGTCGTTCATTGTCTAGCGTAGCTATATATGCATGGAGTGCCCGTCATTGTAAAGGTTGAACATGGTGAAATTGCATCTTTAGTCGAGGTGTGTCGGTCTCGGGTACTTTCTTGAATATTCGCATATTACACAAGTTGGGTCCCGCCTACAAGCTCAGTAAAGGCGGGGGCGGATCGGTTGCCCTCGAGGCATGGGTAAAAGCTCTCTTGGCGTATCGCGGCTTACGTTGGCGATTTCAAAGCGTATTGTCACCGGCCGTGATAATGACATGGTGGGGGATGGAGGGGCAGAGCCCGTAGGGTGTCGCGCGACTTGTTATGATAAATGTAAGCGATCCCAAAGCCTTTTTTTGGGACAATGTTATACAAAAATTTAATATATAATATTTTTCATACATGTTAAATTTTGTCATCTGATCCAATTAGCCGATAAAATCGAAATTTGGTTAAAGTCGGTGTTTGAGTAGTGTTATCGGTCATCGTGCGATACTTGGTTGGCTTTAGCGTACGTGGTACCCTCACGAGATTAAATTTGAACAAAGGGAAGTACTCATAGATCCGACAACACCCAATACAAAAAAACAATAATGAGATTAGTTTGTTAAAATATAAAAATGAATAATTCATTTAATTATATACATCTTGTTAGTACCTCGAAGTAGAGTTATCACATTCAGCCATTTGCGTTGATTAACTCATGGCGCCTTTCTAAGCTGGTGGTAAAATTACGCTGGTACCGGCGCCCCAAAACATATTCGCCGACTCTATCAGGCATGCTCTGAGTCTAAGTATTGTGGGTGTGCGTCCCAGATTATCGACAAACAATGTCGTTCCCAGCAAATATCAAAAGTACGCGTAGAGCACTAATGAGGTCATTCACGTCTGGCTGAATTGACAAATTCTTTGATGCTCTTTAATAAGAGGCAGCTCCTCTTTTGTTTCCCTCGTTTAGAAACCGCGACCACATCAAGTATTGCACAGTTGTCATTGCGGAGACTGACCAATAATGGGCATTCCTAAAGATAGCGTGTACGTCGTGCGAGTAATTGTCGTTCATGAGGCATATGGAAGGAGTTAAGTCTCTGGATGCGCCCAGCAATGAAAGTGACCAAAAGAGCGAGTTTTGATTATGCAGGCGTTATTCTGAGACATAATCCCGATCCCAGACGCGTTAACAAGATCCGCCCGCACTTTTTCATTAACAGCGGTGGCCAACGGTTTGTTCTTCCCCATCCACTTGTTTGAACCCGACAAAGGGCTCGCGGCTCTGCCCGATTCGGATCTTCCCATGACTTTTCGCTAGATGACCTTTTGAAGCCTACTCGGAACTTGGTTTGATATGCGATCGAACATTCCGATGGTCGTTGTCGGCGATGGCCATCTCCCATCTTTTAGTACAATCATGGAGTGAATAATTTTATCGTATTAACATTAGTTACTTCCACAGTAAACATGGAAAAAAGGGTTCATTTGTTATTAAACAAGGGCTCACGTCGCCTACTTTATTAACAATCATTGCTAGAATTCGGTTGTTTCATTATTATGATATGACATAATTTTTATCATGTTTGCAGTTATCATAATTTTATCATATTTTATCCAATTAACATAATTTTATCATGTTTACCCGATTATCATAATTTATCATATTTTATCAATTAACATAATTTTATCATATTTTATCAATTATCATAATTTTATCATATTTACCAATTAACATAATTTTATCATGTTTGCCAATTATCATAATTTTATCATATTTTGCGATTAACATAATTTTTATCATATTTTGATTATCATAATTTTATCATATTTACCAATTAACATAATTTTATCATATTTTACCAAATTATCATAATTTTGTCATGTTTTGCGATTGTTTATCTTATTTTGCAATTAACATAATTTTATCGTATTTTACCGATTATCATAATTTTACCATATTTTACCAATTATCATAAATTTTACCATATTTTACCAGTGTCATGATTTTTACCATATTTACCCGATTATCATATTTTATCGTAATCTCATATTTTATCATATTTCATAATTTAGGTCATAATTTTACTCGTAATCTCATATTTAAATCATAATTTTAATCTCATATTTTTATCATAATTTAAGTATCATATTTTGTCATATTTCATCATATCTCGTAATTTCATAATTTATCATAGTTTGATAATATTTTCTCATATTTCATAATTTCATAATCTCGATAATTTCATAATATCTGATTCCATAGTACTCGATTAAAATGTAATAAATAAATTCATAATACCTGATTGAAATATTAACAATAAATCTCAATAATACACAATTAAAGCAATATTAATTCGAAATATTAACAATAAATGTTAACAAATAATTTCATAATATTTAATACCACAGGTCATTATAATTTCATAATGCCAATACATAATTCGCAATTGTTACAATTTCATAATATTTAGTATAAATCTCAGTCATGATAAATAATTAATAAAATTAATCTCAATAATACATAACATTTTTGAAAATCTGAAATCTAACTTGTCGTTTCAATGATTAGGTATTCTAATAAAGCAATGGATAAACTCATTTTATTGTAGAATTAATCATTCTGCCGATTGCATTGTCCTTATATGACACAAAATCATTAAGCATGGCAACAAAACACAAAACAAATTAAACATAATGTCTTTTTAAAACACAATTTCATAATATTAATTAAATGTTAACAATAAATGTTAACAAACAATTTCGCAATATTTATCTATGATTAATTTAATTTCATATTATTTAATACACAATTCATATTTAAAACAAATTAGAAACATAATATGCACAAACTACAAAATAAATGATGGAATTTTGTACTTCTTTGATGGAGTTTAATTACTTCCAAAAATACAAAATTTGAGTTGTTAATTCTTTAAAACACGAAATGAATTACTACAAGCGAAATGATTGAATGATGAAGCAAATAGGCTATTAAACGTTTAGTAATTCAGATAGAAAAAAATCCGCCGGTTTGAAATAAACCGATAGTTTCCGTTCGGTTGTTTTCCAACAAAAGCGATAGGTTAATTCGCTTGGTTTTTGGAACAAACATAGGTCGGCTTCGGTCCTTTTACTCGGTTCTTGTGAAAGTGTTGTCAAATCGTCGATTGTGTTGTGAATAAAAAAAAAATAAAAGCAGATACCACTGCTGTTGTGTAACCATGAGAATTCTTCCGTGCTTCAAAGCCAGTGCGACGTCTTTCGTTGTGTAATAAGCGAATTATAATCGTGCTTGTGGCAGAAGCAAATTTTTCTGTTCTTGTTTCTTTATAAACATGGTAATTCTTGATAGTTCATCGAATGAGCGAAATAAATTCGATGCTTTATTTCGTTTATTGTGTAATCAAATCGAATAGGTCTTGATCAAATCATTGATAATGTTGAGATACCTATCATCTAATCATTTAATTGTGGGTTAGTACAGATAAGTGAACTTTGACATAATTTCCCAAAGAGTTAGGATTTAGCAACCCAAAATACTACGTTAATATTAAATTTTTTACTCGGTTCCATTGAAAGTGTTGTCAAATCAAATAATTTTTTTTGCGGGGAGATTGTAGAAAGCGGAGTCACTTTCAATGCTTGATAATATAACAACCCAGATTTTCAATTCTTGTTGTGTAACAAGCAAATTATATTAAATCTTTGTTCTCTTTTAAGACCAAATTTCTTACATTCTTGTTTTAACTTTATAAGCATGGTAATTACTTGTTAGTTCATGAAATAAGACAAAATAAATTCGATACTTTATGTGGTTTATTGTTAACCAATCAAATCAAGTCGGTCGCGATCAAATCATTGATAATGTTGAGATTTTTTCTATCCACTTTCTAATCCGTTTAATTGTCGATTGACTAAATTAAATTGAACTTTGACATAATTTCCGCAAGTTACGATTTAATGCAATTAAAATACTCGTTAATATTAAATTTTAAAGAATTCAATTAACTATTTAATAAAATGAATTATTGGTAAAATAAAATACTACCGTACCGTAATGAGAATTGTAGCTTTAATTTGTTTAAGATTCTTTTTAAGGCGTATCACGTTTTTTCAAGACATAATAAGCTGCTTTGAAATCAATAAAAGCGGGGCATGGTTTGATTGAGATTCACGTGTTGATGGAACATGTTTTCTCCATTTGCTATACATAGCAAAACCCGATTTGAACTCCAATAACATAAAGAAACTAAATCAATTACTCTGATATATTATTTACTCAGTCAGGGGTAGATCGGTTGGTATGAGTAAATCCTTTACGTAATGGATAACAAATATAACTACGATTTGATCAATCTCGATAGTTCACGATTTTCTTGTAGATGAAACTTCGATTTGCAATTACGGTCCATCATATTATACATTGGTTTACTCAAGTTAGTTATGAAAATCGGGAAGATCGATTTCCAAAACATAGTAGAATTTCAGCGTAATCGGCGGGTTAGGGGCAGAGAAGAACTTTTTGGAACATTAATTTGTGGCTTAGCAACGTAGAAACATTACATTAGCGGTCCGAAGTTCTAAAAGCAGGCGGGGAACAAAAGCGAACGCTCCGGTTCTTGGTTTTGTAGTCGAGGGACTAAGGTCTGATTAATAAAGAAAAATTCAGGAGGCGTCGAGCCACGAGAAGAGTCGGGTGTGAATTTGATTATCGGAAAGGAGTACTTGTAATGGTGGAAATCAAATTGGTGGGTCGAGTGAAGTATGGGAGACATAACCCGGCCGTTTCAGCCGTATCTTTGAGGTGCAAGTTGGGCGGATCAAGAATCCGCGAGTATGTGGCAATTCGGGAACAAACGAATGATGCTACCTCAGCGACATGCTTGCATCGTAAAGAGGGCGATCCGAGAAATGTTACCCGACTTCGCTCGAGTTTACAATGCGGTGGCAAAGATCGTAAAGAGAAAGAGAGGACCGCATGTGGCAGATTTGGAATTTTTTGTTTTAACTGCTGAGAGCATAAATACTTCTTTGACTTTGGTGTGTCGGGTTTGTCGACTCTTGGAGATGTGGTGATGATCGCTTTGACCTCGATGGCATTACTCGATGCATATCCTCGAAGTGATAATGCTTTCGTTGCACCTATAAACACAAAGCATGTATGTGGCATGGCCGCTACTTTCGAGGTTGGCGGGCGGCCAGTACAAATAAAACGCTTCCACGGTATGTTCACCAGCTTTCCTCGAACATAGAGGAGGAAAATTACCATAGTTTTGACGTGATAGACATTGATAAAGGAGAAGGAGCCCATAGCGTACTTGTCATAGATCGGGATACGGCTTAGATAAATGCTGCGAGAAAAGTGTTCCTGGATACTTGCCCCATCCCATGCACTGCGACCACATTTGAAAAAATGTGTTCCTAAGTAAACTTATTTGTCTCATCTGGGGCCGCCTACCCGAATCTTTGCTTGAAGGATTCAACCATATTTGGGAATTAGGCCATATCGACTAATGAGAAGGGTGGGGTAAGATGGGAGCATGTAACATTTTGAGTTAGGGTTGGCATGGATTGATCGATTATTGCGAGAAACTACATGGATGCATCCACTACGGCCCGGGAATATCCCCCGGTTATCATCCATTTGTTACTTCAGCTTGAAAGCCGTTATACAACCAATTATGTTATTGATATAAAAATAATTTTATACAAGTAATCCAATTTGCGGTAGTTAGGGGAGACAGGCATCATATGACTAACATGGTATTTGAGTTAGTGATACGAGATTGATGATTGGCGCAATTTAGATCGTCATTAATTTGCCGGTCACAGTAGTAGGGGAGGCTGAGTATGACCGAAAGCAATTCATAGAAGATATGTATATACGTGTCCTATGATATTTGTTTGGGGAATTTTAGGTTAAATCAATTGTAGACCCTCCCCGATATATATTATCACATTGTTCTCTGAAGCTCTGTACTTTGACTATGACCCAAGCGTGCGCATGGCGGGGATTATAATGTTGGGTCGCGGTGAGTGTAGCGATGAATGTTGATATATTGGAGGACTTATATCTTGATATACAAGAAAATCTAGAAGCCTCTCATATAGTTGAATGCGATTGGTTTATTGGGCCATAAATCTCTTTATTCGGTTCGTATAGAGTAAAGAAAGTTGTGGGTGTTTAAGCAGCTGACTTCTTGTAGTTGGCCTGCATTGAGATCGCATTGAGATTGTGTGTGTCGTCGAGCGAGAGTAAGTGTTGGAAATCAATGAAAATTGATTCCCTTTATTATGCGTTCTGACGATTGTGTATCAATTCATTTCTGGGTTGAAGTTAAATATGATTCTTTGGAACTTAGTGTTCACGCTTAGTAATTGTATATTCTTAGTGTGGGTTCATGATAATTTAGGGGTTATGAGGTGATTGGTAGATCTTACTCGTTAATCGTTATAATAATAGTAATTGGTCAATTATTATTATTATACAACTTATTATCCTAAGCCTAGAAGGTCCACCTTTGCCTCTGATGACGTTGAATTATATTCGTATATGAAATTAAGCTACATTTCTAGTGATTGATTGTAATCAACGAATATTCTCAATTGGAATTTTTACATTGATAATGTAAAATATAAATTGGATGAATTCGAATTAATTAATTAGTCAATTGAATTAATTCGATAGTTAGTTGAGCTTGTTAGTAACTTGTTGATTCGCACATTAACAACTTGTTAATGTTTGATTTACTTAACGGTTTGAATTAAGAAATCAAGCGAGTTGGCTTCATTAAACTGTTAGGTTGGGCTTTAGACTAAATGATGGACATTATATAGTGACCGCATCATTTAGGTTTTTTTTTTTTTTTTTTTTTTTTTTTTTATCCCGCAGGCAAAAAGAAAAATAAGCCTGTACCTATCTGGAGTGTGAAAAGCGCCCAGGAAATTGAAATTCTTCTCTTGATTTTAAATCCCGATTAAATCCGTGTTACAGCGGATGCAAATGTAGGATTCAACACTCTCACGAAGGTGTGGACCAACTAGAGGCCTTCACGTTTGAAGTGCTCAACGATGGAGATTCAAAGGAGGTTCGTGAAGATTTGGAGATAAGACTTCCCGGCTGGCATCTGCAGCAAGTACTCTTTGTATTCATATAAAGTCATTATATGAATTTTAGATTAATTATATGAGTTTTAGGGGATCAGTGATGTATGAATTTGGTATTTTTATACTTAAGCCGAAATTCATACTAGATTCCTAACGAAGCAAGTCAAATATTTTTGATACAAACTCGTCAATTTCCCCTCTTAAAACGGTAGGCCACTGATACAGCACTCTTAAGTTTATATATACATCAGCATGGCGGGGATGCATATTATAGACGTTATGAAGCTTAAATCCGAAATCTCGTTTCGACTCACGGTAAGGCACGAATAATCTACCATCGTTGTAAAGGGCTCATCGTCTCTCTACTTACAAAGTCCCAAGTCTGCCCTCTTTTCACTTCTTCAATTTTCTTGAAGTAGGCAAATGCTACATTTGCCGCTCCGAGATATTCGATCCAAAGAAGAGACGATTCGAACTCTTATTTAAGCGGCAGGCAGCCATCGGCTCTGCTCGAAATTAACGCCTAGTTCTTCGTTTTAAATTTCAATGGCTCCTTAACCTTTCCACTTCTGACTTAATCGTGATAACCGATTCGCCTTTCAAGATGAGTTCTCAATGGACCGCATCATGTCGATAATAAACTGTCCATGGTTGTCTTGGATTTGAAATCACTTTCCGTGAGCAAGTACTTCAAACTCTTGACCGTACAAATAGTGCCTATAAATCTTAAGTCTGAAACACAATTGCGGCTAGCTCCAATCATGCGTCGAATTAATTAACTTCTCATGATTTTTTTTTTGAAGCTGGCTCATGATGCATAAGCTACTACACTTACCATGTTGGGTGAAATGCAGCGTCGACCCACTGATGTGAGCGTCATATAAACAACATAACCGTCACTTGTCGCCACAGGAAGAAGTCGACACTTTGGAGGCGGTAGTCGGTTTTGCTGTCATTAAAACACCGTTCAAATCCTGTCCAAACAAATGGAACTCCCACTTCACAGTCCCGATTGGTCATGGGCGTTGCAATAATCGAAGCCTTGTATAAATCTCCCGGAGATAATATCCCGCTAGGCGAAAACTTCTTATTCGATATGGCATTGAGTGCGTTCGATACAACATCTTCAAATTTTTTAGGATCAGCGCTAATACCACTCTCACAATCATGACGAAGCGCACGCTTTCCAATAAAAAATTCACATGGAAAATTTGGCATACAATTATTTCTCCTCGAGGTCTCGTACCAATTCTCAAGTGCTTTCTTCGGCATATCGCCATTTTACTAGAATATATCAAAATGTCGTGATAAGCACGCACGGGCTTATCCAAATAAGAGGCTGAGACATCCGATTCATAAGGTCCATAAATGTTGCGAGGTCCATTCGTCGATCAAGCGGCATCACTAAAACTCACCAAGTGTCCGTATCTTATTCTAAATGCGGCTTATTATCATCCTCCTTAATCCTACCATTGATAGCGACCTCCGAGTCAATCTTAGAAAATACGGGCATCCTCGGTCAATCAGCAGAATCCCATCAATCCACAGAAAGCCCGATAGATATGGATTACTTGAGTATTTACTTTATTCAAGCTGCTATAATGTTCCTGACCTCGAGAAGTCCATCTTTCTTAGCGACAAACCTTGCTTTGAGGCACCCCGGGTGAACTCTTGGTTGAGCAGATCTCTTATCAATAATTCTTGCAATTGAGTGTTGGCTTCTTCAACTCTGCGGGAACCATTCTATAAGGTACCACAAAAATCGGGTAGTACCGAGTAATTCTATAAACTCACTTCTCCCTTGGGAGGAAGTCTGGCTCTGAAACTGCGTGGCGTACTCTGCATAACAGCATCTCGCTTGATTCAGTCTCACTCGCTTGTCAACATGGGCAAGATAACCAACGCATCGATCTGACATCTTGTGGGAAACTAAAGAAATGAGAGCCAGGAAAAAGAATTTTTCTATACGCTAGAAAGATCTTTGTTCCCGGGACTAGAATTCAATCTTCTTAAGATGACAATCTATCATTTCGCGTATTCTTTGACAATCAAATCCAAAGAAATAAAGATCAAAATCATTCATCTCAAAATGGAAGTAAATCTATCTCCAACATTGATTTTTCAGTACTTGAGGGCCAGTTTCTAAGTATAAATCAATCTTAACGGACACTCCCACTTACCCGGCGTTAGAATTAGAAGAGAGGTATAACAAGAATTTCTCGGAAGAGTTATAGGAATATCTTTGGAAAAAGTTCGAGGAGATATGGAAGATAGGTAGCTCCGAGAATCAAAACAAGACTTTAGCTTTAACCCATCATTCGGGTGCCTATCACTGACTCTGGGAGAATCTGAGCTTCTTGTCGGGTATACAAATACGACCGCGACCGGTTAGCGCCCGGCTGACTGGTTCAGTATTACTACGTATTACTGACTCCTCCCGTCCGGGTTTCCTGCACTTGAGCCGACTCCCTTGGCTTTAAGCGATAACCTCCTGCTAAATTTGGCTGGAAGTAAATGTCTTTGAAGTACTTCCACCTAATACCTTAAAGGGACAATTACTTGGCCAATGTGTCATTCCCGGCCGACATCGATACTTGAACCCATGGCTTCATCGCATTCAGCAGCTTTATGACCCGGTTTACCCACTTATTAAACACTTTCAATGTTAGTCTACTCACGATAACCTCTGCGAGATCCTCCCAAGACCGGTAAAAGGTCACAGAGCCGCGAGAGCTGACGATGCTAAATTGAAATTAGTAGTAGGGGCATTGGGCGGCCCCTACTGGATATAAACTTATTGCCCGGCTATGATTGACTTCGCTTGATTATTGATAATTCACTTGAAGGTTTTCATTCTTGGTGGCTTGATCCGGTGCGGACCTCCCAGGTTCATCGCGTCCACACGAATCTCTCGATCCTGTTCCTACTGGCCCAGCATTTACCTGGAAGTAGATGGCATAGATCGCGTCTTTTCATAGTCATTGATATTTTTTGTCCCTTGGTAAATTTGGATCAATTTCTCCTTAAAGCCGACATATGCTCTAGACAAAAAGCTCTCATAAGCAGTTCCTATTGCTCGCGTCATCGCTTAAATTATACGTCAACGCGGCCAAAGATGCGGTAGCCACATTTTTCCCTTGCGTCGAGCTCCGCGCATTGCTTAATATAGCGTCTTGGTCACCGGCTCCCCATTAATGCCCGTCGGACGGAAATATCGCTCAAAATCTGGATGAACTTCTAATGCACAGATCGGGGGAATCAGCTCCAGCCGAACTTTGGCGGGTCAGCTTCAAGAAATGGTCAAATAAGCTTTACTGCGGCTCAGCTTCTGAGGCAGTACTACAATCTCACCGTCTCCATCCAACATTTACCCGTAACCTTGTCACTTGCTTAGGCTTTCATCCTTTGCCCTTGATACCTGGCCACATTTTGACATCTCTGCACGGCTACCTCTTACGGCACCTCTCGGCTCCTGCCGGGCTCTGCACCTCTTTGCTGCTTACTGGCGCCAACCCGAACATACCTCACGTGGTAGCATCGCCAGCCAGTCTACTGATATAAAGAAAGGGAAAGATCGGAATCTCACTTGAAAAGAAATTCAAATAGCCATTTCTGACTGACTATAAATCTGGGCGCGTATACTGAGGCCTTGGCCAAGACCTTAAACTTTGGAAATACGTCCAAAATTGTAACGGCCTTGGTCGGCATACGAGTTAAGATGATCAACAACTTGAGCAGGTCATGATGATGGATAACAACCAAAAATGAATTCATTTGAGTTATTAATAAAATACTCTTAATCCAAGCCATTGGTGAGCAAACAATAGCGTCCCTAAAACACGTAAGCCAAACACAAAAATACATCAACTGAATAATCTGACCAATAAAGCATAGTCTTCCATGATACATCATGTAGTAATAATGGTCCACCTTTGACCCTTTTCGATGTACAACATAAAGTTCTAGAAACCGCCATGAGAGAGAGAAAAAAAGGAAAATGGCTGATTGAGGACTTATATGCCGCGCCTCTGATCTTAATCGCGGCCGAAACCATGACTCCTGCTGACCTCGTGATCCAACTTCTAGAGACACAAGCATAAAAGCATACCGCCGCAGAAAATAGGGAGTAAAAATTTAGCAAACTTGGTGAATGCAAATACCACGAATAGTATCGACCACATATAATCATGCTTATAGCAAATATGTGAGCGTTAATAAAATTTATTGATGAACATTCTCTCAAATTTCCTTAGAACCCTCTTATTTAATATTACTACTAGATCAACGAAACCTTTACGCATATATTCGCCAACTATAATGACGCATAATCAAATATTCATTCCAAATAAAATAACACCAAACAATAGTTTAGTCCAACAAAATATACTCTTGTCAAAACCTCCCGATACCTTGGTCCATCCTGACAGCGCGTCATTTCATCTGGCATTATCTCATGCGAGATATATATACATGTTGATCCTCAGGCCGAAATTTACCCGCCGATATGCATATATCGCTTGAACCTCGATCGCTTTTGGGTTGCACGAATATTATGTCATTACCGTACCTCTGGGTGAAATTTGCCCCCACTCCCCGCCGATATATATATATCGTTTACTTCCCAAATCAGCATGCGAAATAATGCGCTTTTGACCACAAACAATACATGGTCGCAGCGATCAGCAGCTTAATGTAGTATAATCGCAACAACTCTGACAATCACAAAGCAAAAATATATTTTCCTTATAAATACACTATGAGCACATGCCCGAATATAGCGATAATATATGAAAGGTTCCGTACATTAGGGTTATACTACTTCAACCTTGACGAAATAACAGGTAGTCCCGTGCCAGTCGGGCTCAACTCTATCAAAAGCAATTATATCGTTGTTTACTGCTTTTTTTAATCTCACTTTTTATATCTATTAAATCTCAAATAAAGATCCTAGTTCAAATTGTAGTAAAGTGATCCAGCAAACTACTAGGAATAACTTTATGGCGTGAAAATATAAATTTTCCATTTAAACCCGATTATATTTATTCAAAATCATAAATTCAAAATTTTAGTGAGAATGTAAAACTTCTGATAGCTAATCCGGTACAAATACTAATCCGATGTCAATCCGGCCCGTGACTGGCTTAATCACGACCAAAACGGCCTCGGAAAATCAACTCATCCCAATCCCCAGCCTCGAGACACATAAATCCCACCAAAAACACCACTTTGCTGACCCAATTTACTCAGCCCAACTAATCATACGCATTTTAGTTTTAATTATCCAACTTTCCAACAATTTAACTTTTGTTCTGCGTCATCGACTACAGATTGGAAAAGGTGACAGCATTTATTAAGACAACAATCTCAACGTTTCGATCCTCGACAATTTATTGCAGCTGCCCCAGTATCAGCAAATAATTTAATCGTCAAAAATCGATTTTACGAGCTAATTTATCTAGATTTCCTATAACATTCCAAAGAGCCCAAATCTTGCCAGAGCTTACACAATTATATCGACACCAATCTCTTCTGACAACTTAAAAGTCAAAGCATACTCAAAAACAACTATATTAAGACTTGAAGATATGCTTTTACAGCTTAAATGTGGTTTGGAAAAAGTCAACCTAAAGTCAACTAGCATTGACATAATTCGGCCCAAAATCAATTGTTATCCTTCATATGTCAAAGCTTAGATGATACGCCATCTGAGTTTAAAGTCTCGAACTTCAAAGTCAACTTCCAAGTCAACAAAAGTCAACTCGAAATCTTTGGAAATGTCATAAAGTTTGAGGCACTGCTACGCCCAATAGGTAAGAGACGATGAGGGAAAGATAGAAAACCAACTTTTGTATCTTGGCTTAATAAAGGGAGAAAATGGAGAATTTTTAAGGGGAGGGGAATGATGGGCTAAACCAAAAATGGACAAATGGGGGTTTTGTAGGAGTTTGATGATGAAGAGATAAAGGTTGAGTCGTAATTAGAGGAAGAGTTAAGTTAGTTTAGTGCGATTGTTATTTATAAAACTTTTAGATGCTTTAGAATTTTTAATGAAAAGCGAATCTAAATATATTATTTTCCATGGCGTAATTTACTCTTTCAGTGTCTTAAATGCCGGTATGTCGATTTTATTAAAAATGTCACTTTTATAAAGTCCCAATGGCTACTGATATATATATATATAATTTAATCGTCTATGCATAACGGGTTATTTCAATTTCTATGCAGAGTTCAATGCTAATTGTGAGTACAATATGTCTTATGGGCAACGTTATGAATTTTATATTGTCGGTCAGCGTCGGTCCCGGCGTTAGTGATCCGGAGTGATGATGGTAAATCACCGCACGTCGGCCGTGACTCAAATAATCAGCGATCGGCGATTTATAAAAAGTTCGCGAGAGTTTACTTGTATTGGTATTCTGGCATGGTCGAAACACGATACAGACACTAGCCCTATTTTTAATAACAAACTAAACAGTAATTGAGCCTGTTACTCATACATCAACAACTTATGTGATCGTTGTTATTGGATATATCAACGACTTACGTGGTCGTTGTTATAAACGAGCCCCATAATAAATGACCCAATTGGTCGTTGGTTAAGCTAATTAATGATGGTTTTGATGGTTGGATTACTTGAATATATAAAATTAATAAACGACCCAATTGATGGTTAGTTAACCAAATAAAGTCTCCAAGTCCAAGTGGGACACACAAGCCGTTTTACAGCGTAAGTAAGCGCGTGAATCCTTACTTTATGTACTTGCATACTTAGTCGCAGCATTACGCAAAAGCAAACTAATTAATTCTCTTCTTTCTTGCACTCTTCCTTTCCTCTGTCCCAAAACAATGTCCAATATCTCAGAATCCTCGATGGAACAAGTCTTCAAGAAGTTCGACGCAAATGGGGATGGTAAGATTTCAATGAAGGAGCTTGAAGCAATTCTGAACTCAATGGGCACCCAAACTTCATCGGAAGAAGTACGTCGCATTATGGCGGAGCTTGATGTGAACGGTGATGGTTCGATAGACTTGAAGGAATTCGAGGCTTTCCAAGCTGGTGGTAATGACAAGGAGATGAAGGAGGCCTTTGATTTGTACGACAAGGATAAGAATGGGAAGATCTCCGTTTCAGAATTGCATTCAGTCCTCAAGAATCTTCGCGAAAAGGTTTCCATCAAGGATTGCAAAAAGATGATTACTTCTGTTGATGTTGATGGTGATGGTTGTGTTAACTTTGAAGAATTTAAGAAGATGATGACTAGGTCTTGAACTCTCAATTTTATTTATTTTTTACACAAATTAGATCCATCTAGTGGGTATAATATTAATTACTAAGTGATTTACACTTCAACTATTGACAAACTCCAATTTTTGTTTTTTCTTCTCTGTTTGATGTAGAAAAAGGTTTGAGCAATTGTGTATTTACAATAATGTAGCGTACTTTAACAATAATTTGAATGTGCTTATTCGTTGATGTAGTGTAAACTCATATTCCGTAGTTATTTACTACAACTTTTAGAGATAAAGTGTCAAACTGTCAATTTAGATATAGTTTTCTTTCAGTATGCTATTAAAATAATTCTTGCCTATAAAGTGTCAATTTAGATATAGTGAGTTAATTGTTGAAATGGTCTCAGATACTGGGATGAAGTTGTGAATTGATCCCAGAAAATTCAGAAGGTGGGATTTAGTCCAGATAGTAGCTTTAAGGTTGTATTTTGAGATGCATATTATGTTGTTGTTATGCTGTAAAGATGATTGTAGCTGCATTCAAGTAAAGAGATTGTCGTATTCGTTCTGCATTGCTTTCTTAGATTTTAGTTCATGGAATTCTCTCTCTGTTCACAATTCTCTTGTTTTCTGCTTTAAAAATAATCTCACTTACAATTTTGTAGGAATAGGTCTATTGGAAGAGATTATTTTGGATAAACCAAGTAGATATAAGTAAAAATGGAATCACAAATAATTAGGGATCGAAAATGATATGTGGTGAGAATGTGATAATTTTGGCGAGGAACAATCGCTCGTTTTGTTGCTAGTTCTGTCAGTGAGGACTTAACTTATGACAGCCACTATATCGAGGGGCCCAAATCGCGGCTGAGCTTTGGGACGATTCACTGACTTCCTCTTCAATATGGACGTGCTTCTGAATATAGTTTTCTTGAAATTTGACCTTAAAGAGTATTTTAATTTCTAACACCCACTTTTTCTTCTTTGTTTTTTAACTTTTCATGACAAAAAACCATTATCAGCTAAATACTAAGCGCTTTTCTTACATCTTAGCCAATTCAGGCAATATAATGCTCTTTCATAAAACTCACTTTCCACATGCTAAATCCATGACTCATTGCTTTCGATGCTTAATCAGCAATCACATTCAAAATAAGGTTCTGTGGCTGGCCAGAGGCCGGGGGGTCTTTGAAATTACAAGGGAGAGTCGTCAAGGGAGAGTGATGGATCTGGTGGTGAGGGAGGAGTGAGTGGAGGAAAGCGGTGGGCTGAGGAAAGGGAGGGGAAAGGGAGGCTGATGGAGGTGGGTGGCGGTCGGGGGGGGAGGGGTTGGTAGTGGAAGGGTGGGTGGAAGTGGGAGGTGCGGGAGGGAGGCGTGGTGGTGGGTGGGGGTGAGGTGGGGTGGTGGTTGTGATTAGGGTTGGAATTGAAGAAGATAAATAAATGTGCTAGTATTTTAAGGGGTAGTTTAGTCTTTTTATGGGAAAAATGTGCTAAAAAAATGGGCTCTATAAATAAAAACCCCTTTAAAAGGTGTGCTAGTTAGCCATTCTGCATTTTCTTTCGATTATATAATATTAATTAACATATATTAATAGTGAGTTATTTTGATTTTGAATTATAATAAGTGTGAAAGCAATCATTCTTGTTCCGTCTGGAGAATTAATCGCGGTGTTTCGGTGATGGGGGCAACTCATTTTAACTAATTCAACATAACGTTCGCTCTTTATGAGTATTTCTTTATTTCTTTTTCTAAAACATTATTATGATACTTATTTCCCCGTAACTTTTACTCCGTATTTTCTATGTTTTTAGGATGTTTGACTAAATAATTGTAAGCGAAGAGTACTCCATGCATATTCTGGGGCATAAAAGTTTGGAAAAATTTATATTTGTCTTTTGCACATAATTTTTCCTCCGTTCAATGCTTCATATTTGAATCAAACAAGAATCAATAAACATATTTTTCAACAAGAAAATATCAGTTAGGCTAAGTTTTTTTTCAATTATTTTATTTCATTAATTGATTATATGAAATGATTTGAAATATGACTAGACTCGTGTGGTGGATTTTAGCGAGAAACGCCTATAAGCCGAGGAGAACTCCCCGGCTCCCTCGGCCCGCGCTTTCGCTTTGGTGGGATGGATTTGAATGTGCGCTTCACCGTTAGGGCTCGTTCGTCTTGAGGGGTCTTCTTTGTCTTTAACTTTGGTCCTTTTATTGGGTGCCTATGAGCTCCACTTGCAGTATCTAATGGAGGCGAGGTGCTACGTCTTTGAAGTCTTCCTTTCCAGGGTGCGTCTTGGAGATTCGGTGTTGTCCAGCCGACTTTGAGGTCGGCGGAGTTCCGTGTACAGACGCGTCGAGTCGTCCTTGTCGGCTCCGATGGAGAAATTCATTAGCGCCGAGGATGGCAGGAGATGGGTATGGCATTCATACCATTCATTGAAGGGATGGTGGGTATTTGTAGAGAAAATCTTGGTGCTGGTGGAGGAGATGAAAGCAAAGTGTAAATGTCTCGCTTGAGCCTTAATCTCTTTACAATTAGAGGCTTTAATGCCCAACATTAAATGAGCTATTAATGAACACTCTTTTTGTCTTGGAGCCCATTAATATCATTTATATCAATTTGTCCTGACAATATTATAATCATAAGCAAATTTTGAAATAGCAAATAGGAATAAAAGTGTTAAATGAACTGTTAGGCGTACCTTCCGTCCCAGGTGGCCCCAAATCGAAATGTCGGCCTTATCACCCTACAAAGGTAAACTTCTCCTCTTAACACCTCCTTTTGAATCTACTCTTATTTTGCTTCCTTTTCTTTGATTGTATTCTGTGCCTCATAACACGGCTCCTTGCGTGACATCCACTCCGATAGGCGATAAGCAGCCAGCCTTAGGATTCACGGCGTTGCCCCAGGCAGTTGAGTTCTCGAAGAGTAGATCTTCTTCCTCCGTGGGCCGGTTCTTTATCTTTTCGAGGGAGAAAAATATTGTTTTTACTTCTGGCTCCCACTCGTTCGTTATTCGAGGTCACAAAAAGTGTGATTCTGTAGGACCGCTTCTAACGTTGTCGTGGTTACACAAGGATCAAACGCAGGGAATCGTAAATTCCTCCTTTTGGCGGAAGAGGCAGGAGGCAGGACACTCTTGGCGTGATGCCGTGCCAATCGCCCAACATCTTCAGAAACGTCCTCGAGGGCAGGACCGTGGCCAAGAAAGAAGGGCAAACCACTTAAAACTCTTGCTAAGATTCTTCCGATATTGGCCGGGGTGTCTGAAATAAAAGGCAGGGTGTCCCCAGGCCTTGAAAGGCTTTGAAAGCGACATCGGCAGTCTTTATTGCCTGGGTAGCTAAGATCATTCGTGACCTGCCAGATGGGGTGGGGTGAAAGCGAGGATCCCTTCCCATTTACAGGTAGAGCCCATTAATCCCGCCCATGGGTGATCCACCGTAGGTACAAGCGTCAGATGAAGAAGTGGTTGCTCCCGAGTATCTTTGGGGAGTTTTGAATTATGGTCTCGCTTTTCTCTTAGCGTTTGTCCAACAATGCTTTGTGGCCATCGGCCAGGTACCCACTAGTCAGCCCAGGTCCTTTTTCTTGGTGACCACTAACCGCATTTCAAGTGGGTTGCCATGTTTGTCGGGGTAGTGCGATCATTTAAACTTATTGGCCGGGTTTTTAACGTGGCTTCATGCGGGGTCTCTTTGTATTTCCATACCGCCCAAATAGGGCATGTTTATGCATGGGCAGGGAGAAACCCCGATCTGCTGGTGGTATTGGCTCGTTGTCGAGATATACCGGAAAGTTAGATTTCTCTCTTGTTCATACCTTGGGTATGAAGAGACCTGAAGAAGTTGAGAGGGTTTCCTAAGACCCTCATATTTGGGCGTTTTCTGATCACAGATGTTCTTATTAAGGCTGGGTTGTCGAGGGGTCGCAATCTTTTTCCGCGGCGTGGACAGGTGTACTTCCTTTTCCGCCCGTTTATTACGTCAACCGGCTTTTCCATTCTCCGAGCTTTTAATCTTTGCTCACTCTTTTTTTTTCAGCGACCCTCTTGAGGTTAAAGGATGGGGAAGGCAAATCGTTCTACACGCGGGCGAGGTACTGAAAGTGATCTGGGAGGAATCGTCTCCTCAGCGAGATGTTGGCCGGGGTTCATACCCTTATATCTACTTAGGGGGTATAGTAGAAGCTATTCGAAGGGTCCCAAAGAAAGATCCTCGGCTCCTCTTCCTACCCTAAGCTGGGCGGCCAGCGAGGTTCTTTTGCCGAGGCACTGCCCATCACGGGCCAGTATTTGCCGTCCACAAATGCTTCAATGGGTCCTCACGGAATGCCCAACAAAGGGGTCACCATTTCAGATAATTTTTCCGCTTAGGTCGGTCGAGAGGGTTTGAAGAATAACCAATCCCTTCTTTGTTGATCTCCACTTATACTTTGCGCCCGGAATTGGAGATCGCAGTGTCCGTCCTTAAAACACTCACATTTCCATGACATTATGAAGCTGCTTCTTTGAAATTGCCGGTTGAGGTTCTTTAGGGCTCCGCGTTACCGACCTCGTCGGCCTTCTCCTACCGTCGCACCGAGGAATTTGCTTGGGTTATTTCGCCGTTATATATTTTTTGTAATACTTTAACTTCTTGCTTTTTCTTCCATACGATGGGTGACATCTTATCCGCCCGCTTTGAGATTACCGGCCATGATCGAGCTCATTTGAAGGGAACTTTGGTTTCCGTGGAGGAAGGAGAGGCGTTTCTCTTTCAGAAGGGATGAGATAGGCTGCCACTTGTGTGAAGGTCTTTCCCCGGATCGTGAAAGGTATTAGTTGGCCAACTCGAAGCCTCCGAGGCTATGCAAGAAGCGAAGGGAAGGCTGAAGCAGATTTGTGATCTTGGGGCCAAGTGCAGAATCTCAATTGCGTCTAGCTGAATCTTGGGATGATGTGAGGTTTTGCTCATAAATGTGATGGCGTGGAAGTCGGATAACCCGATCTTCAAAGGGCCTTGAGGTGATTCCGTGAAGGTTTTGAAAATCAAAGTACCGTATCCTTCTTAAAAGGTGATGCAATTTACTCCTCGGGTCCCTTAGCGGAAAGGTGGCGTGACAGTTCTTGGTATCTCTTCCGCGTTAAATTGCGCCGTCATTTCTTGGGTGAGAGTATGTGGTAAGCCTGCTTGAGTAGGGATTCACGGGGAAAGAACCCGTTGATAGCGACGATGACTCCGAAATTAGTTCTAGCGAAGATGAAGCCGGCGATAAGTCTTAGGTCCTTAGTTTTAGTCTTTTGTAATAGTTTTGGGCCCTTTTGTAGTGCGGGTGCCATTAGTTTGTACAATCTTTTGTTTTCTAATGGGAGCGCACTTATTCCTTGTCGCCAATACATATATGTGCATATATACATTTTTTTCTTCTACCTTTTTCAATTATCATTCCTTTTTATCTTTACGACTTTGACGTTTATTATCTCCTTTCCCCCTCACGTGTATGTGTAAACTATGCTTAAACCATGTTTTATAGTACTCGCAACAATCGTCATGACTTTGTAGTTTTATGACTTAGTTTCAAAATGTATGATTTTTAAACTACTTAGTTAAAATTGGAGGAAAGATCCGATTTAAGGGATCTACGACCGCCCAAAGGGATCACCGGTCTACCGGCTCTATTTCTCACGTCTAAGTTTAGTTTGAAACTCTTTAGCTGCTTTGGTGTGAGAAGGGTGTTTATGGAAATCGTTAAACTTTAGTGTTTTGGGGGCTTGTGCCTCACAAATCTTCTTTCGTGTAGCCGAGGAATGAGAGTACATTACTATGGCGAATGGAATGAGGTTGTTTCTTTTTGCCCTCGATCGGCAAAGTTTTAGCCCTTGCTACAATAAAAATGGTTAGAATGGACATTCATTATAGATTTAAATCATCATAGTATTCAAAAGTGCAAAAGATTTGCCTCCTGGAAGCAGTTTGAGAAGTAATTAGAGGGACGTTATCATTCTAAACATAATATTTCTTAAGATAGATCCCATGCCAAGTGTGTTCGATCTTCTTTCCGGATAGTTCTTCCAATATAAGTTCACAGCCTATGATTTTCATGACACGGTAGGGTCCTTTTGATACAGTTGGGCATTTGACCTTTCTGGCTCTGCAGCTTTGAACATTCTCGGCACGAGGTCTCGAGTCGGCAAATGTACGTTTTCTGCCGATTATAGAACCGGGCCATCGTTTTTGCTTATTTTTCTTGACTCCAATCTAGTAGTTCCTCGTCCTCGAGTTATTATGATCCTCCTCGCTTAGCTAATTTTCACGATGTTTGGGCGCGCCTCCCAAGAACAACACAACCATTGCCGTAGGCCAATTTGACGGCATTTCTCCGGTGGCGTTGGAAGGTGTGGTTCGATACGACCATAATACGCAATCGAGTTCTTCGTACCACTTCGCCCCTGACTCCAGCAAGTTTTCTTAATTCCCAGGAAAATGATTTTATTCATGACTTCCACTTGACCATTGTACTGAGGGTAACATACCGGTGCAAACCTGTGCTCGATTCCTAATCGCTGACACATTTCTCGTATAACTGCAGCGTCGAACTGTGGTCCATTATCGGAGACAATTATCCTCGGAATGCCAAAACGGGTGATGATGTTCTTCCAAATGAATTCTTCCACATCTTTAGCCCTCGTATTTTTCAGAGGAGCAGCTTCCACCCACTTACTGAAGTAGTCGACCGCCACTATTGCATCTTTGTACTTGACTGGTGGTTTCAAGAATTGTCCTACCAAGTCGATGCCCCACATGGCGAAGGGAACCGGGCATAGGACTGGAGTCATTTCAGTCACAGGCTGGCGAGGGACCGCTTGCATCTTTTGGCACGAGTTACACTTCTTCACATACTCCGCTGCATCGTTCATTAGCATGGGCCAAAAATACCCAGCTCGTGTGATTTTGAGTGCTAGGGACTTCCCTCCCATGTGGTGTCCACAAACTTCTCCCTCGTGGACCTCGCAAAGTACCTGGTCGATGTTCCTCTTCGCTACACAAAATAAGAGAGGGCCTAGGTGCGACCGCCTGTATAATTCTCCTTGTACCATCTGGAATTTATAACTCTGGCTCTTGATCTTGATGGCTTCCACACCCTCACTTGGTCACTCGCCCGTGAGGATGAACCGTGCGATGGGGATCCTCCAATCCTCTTATTCCATAACCCTCATAATGGCCACTTCCTCGTAGGCTGGGGTCTCTCTGATCTATTTCCTTATGTGGCTTGGCATTTTGTCATAGTAGGTGGTCGCCAGTTGAGACAGATGGTCAGCATGTTCATTTTCGGTGCGGGGAGATGTGCTCAAAGATCACATATTGGAACCGTTGTACCAATAAGAGGGCTTTGGCGTGATACTTCTTCAGGACATCATTTTTTTCACCTTGCGGTCCCTCGGACTTGTTCCGTGACCAACTTTTAGATGTCACCACTTTCAAGCGATCGATGGCCAAATCTTTGGCCATCATAAATACACCACCATCAAATGCCGTGCTACCTTGCCGTTGTTGGTTGCCTTGAAGAGAAGCATAGCATACTCGCTTCCCGAGGACTCCTTGGGCCCGAGAATCCATACCAGGCCACTTTATCATTCTTGAGCCCCATTAGACATACAATATCCATTTGGAACCTTTTCGGGTTTCTTGTCCTGGTCCAGAGCTTCAGGGATTGAGCGAGTTCTATTTCTACGATAAAGTCAACTAGGACTTGCGCTTGGATCCCTCCATGGGTTGAGCCATAAATCAACTTTTGATGGGATGAGGCTTTGAGATAGGCTTTTAGCTTCCTCGCCGAAGTCACGAGGGCCACGAAAAACTTATTAATGAATGGACAGTTTCCTCAAGTCCATGGAGAACATGACTAACGTAATTATGACTTCACAGGCACCGTCAATTCTTGTAGCAACCTTCTTGACGGCTACCTCCGATATAGCGAGATACAATTGGAGCTGTTCGCCTCCCTTACAGTACGGTCAACAGCCGGGGGACCCAGGATGCTTGACTGACTCTTCGAATGCCGCATCGCATTGTGAGTCCCAAATGAACTATTCTTTGGAGGCGTGACGAAGCTTCTTGAAGAACGGCAGATTTCGATCGCCCGATTTGGAAATAAAAGGCTCAAGGCGGCCAGTCAACTTTTGAACATCTTTATATGATTTGGGAGGCTCCATCGATAGAAGTGCCTCGTTCGCTTATTATGAAACATAGGAACTTCCCACGATGTTACTCAAGCGAGCAACTACGAGGATTTGATGGGAGCTCCTTTCTTCAACCTCAGTGATTCTTCCCGAGTTCTTGAGATAGTCCCACCCACTTTCTTTGCTTTTAACAAGCATATCATCCACGTATATCTCCATATTTTTCCCAATCTGGTCTTTGAAGATTGTGTTTTACGTTCTAACGATATGTATCTACAGCATTCTTGAGCCGAGCGGCATAACCACTCCAGCGATACAAACCATATTCAATTATGAGGAGGTTTTCTCTGATCGCCTTAGGTAGGAGGATTTGATGATATCCTCGATGTACCAAAGGAAGTCAAGATTTAGAGTGGCTAGTACGTCGGCAATCTCCCCAAACAAGGTAAAGGATAGTCTTTTGGGCGAGCACTTTATTTAGGCCGGGTGAAATCCATGCACATCCTCCACTTGTTGTTAGACTTTTTTACCATGACCACGTTGGCTATCCATTAGGGGAATTGGAGTTCCCTGATTGCTTTGGTGGCTACCAGTTCCTCGACCTCTTTTTGGATTGCCACGGTTTATCATCAGTTCTCTTCTTTTGCTTCGGCTAGTTTTGAGCGATGGAGTGCATGTAGTTTATGAAGTGCGATTTCTCGATCTACACGGGCATGTCCTGATTTGAAGAACACCTCCTCATACTTTTTTATTAAGGTAACGAGGGCTTCCCCGTGTTCTTGTCAGTGCTATCCAGAAGACTTCGATCGGGATTTCCTTAAATGAGCTATGGTTTCAGTCTTCATGGGGTTCCCCGCAAACATGACTACCGAGGTCTTTTAGGATCGTTGTCCTGGCACTCCGACTCGGTTGTTTCTCCAATGCTCATTACTCCCGGATGCCTTTCTTGGTACTTTCTCTTTGAGGATCCATTTTAGCATCCCCAGGAATGGGCGGTGGTAACATTCGTTTCATATCCTGCTTTTGGTCCCCCGCCGTTTCCCACATGCCTTACGGCATAGGAAATTTAAGTTTTGAGATATAATGGGGAGACGATCACCCTCAGGGCCGTGAGATGAGGTCTTCTTATGAGGCCATTATAAGATGGATCGGCTATATCCATGACCGTGAAGGTTGCTGTCTGATGACCGTTCGGGACCCACGGCTTTAGTGACATCCAATTGACTATCCATTATGAGGTGAATGGAATGTCCCATGAAGATAAATCATTAGGGGTAATTCCGAGCCTCCCCGAGCTCCCTATCGGGCTTATTTCCCTTGATCGCTGAGTGGTGTTGAATCCCGATGCGTAGGCCTTGCGGCATATTTTTTTCTCGCATTAAGTGTCTCCTGCTTTAGGCCCGCGAGATGGTGTGCCACTCCCGCTATATGTGGGGATTTGTCATTACCTCTTCGCTCATTGGAATATTTCCTAGGGGATTGTTCCCTGTAGTTCCGAGGAGATCCCCTTTTAATCGCCCATAAATTCAGTAGCGCCTCTTTATCAAATTTCTTGCTCTACGCCTTGAGGAAGTCGACTTTCGTCGGTATCGTGGCGTGGTCCTTGTGGTATTCACAATACTTTTTAAGGTCCCTTCGATGAGGAGGGGCCTTAATTCTCTGTGGCCTTGGGAGAAACTTTTTGTCTTCTATTTGAGCATAGATCCTTCCCACTGGGACTTTGAGTGGAGTATATTGAGTACCGGCCGGGTCTAGATGTCTCGTTAAGGCCCTCGCGTCATCTCTTCGAGGTGACCTTAATTGTGGCCTTTTAAGAGAGAGGTTATCCTTGGATTTTTGCAACCTATCCTTCACTCTTCCTTTTGGGTTACCATGCTTGTTCATTGACAGGCTTACACCCACTCGCCTGGCGTGCGTCCGTTTCTTAAATGCATGACTTCGCATCTTACAGGCGATGTATTAGATGATCAATTTTGACTACTCGTTTCTTGTTGCCGGTAGTTCCACTACTAACTTCTCCTTCAATGTCCCGTATCTCAATCACGTGGAAGAATGAAATCATTGTCGCTTACCATTTGGTAGTCGGTATGTTGGTAAGCCCCTGCTTGGAATCGAGTGGCGTAGGCTGCCAGCGTCTCTCCGGGCCTTTGTTGTATCTCCATCAAGGTCCTCTCATCGGCATCTGCGACGATCGACGCTCCAAATTTATCCATGAATAAGTCCACCGCATCCTGCCAACAATCTATGGACTTAGGTGGCAGTTTATGAAACCAACGATCTTGACTGGCAGTACGCTGCGCCAGGAATGCCTCGCGTACACTTAAATCGTGATGGCCCAAAAGAGAGTTGGGAGTCGAAGCACTTGAGATGATTGCTGGGATCGCCCACTGAATGTTTTGAACTTAGGCATCTTGAATTCCCTAGGGATTTTTGTATACCTTAGCCTATCTAAGAACTGTATGAGTCTTTATCTTTCTTGGCCCTTGAACATGTGTGATGTCTACAGGAGTGCCTTGACTTCGTTGAGTTGTTTTACCTTAGTCGGCGTGCTACGCCCCGGCATCATGCTTGGCCGAGGGGCACAAGTATGGACTTTATGCCGTTGATTAAGTTTGTTGAGTTTATCGTGATGGTGGGAGATGGAATGACTCGTCGCTTGCACGGTGATGGGTGAGGGAGTATTTGAATGTGCCATTTCGCCATTAGAGTACAGTTCCATGGGAGGGAGTCTTCTGGCATGCTTGCTTGGTCCTTTACTGGGTGCTATGAGCTCCCCTCGCGTGTCTAATGGAGCAAGTGCTACGTCTTTCAGTCTTGCGACTCCGGATTACATCTTTGGAGATTGATTTTATTTGTCCGTCAGCAGGGTTGATGAGCTCCGTTTACAGACCCTGTCGAGAGTCGTCGCAATCACTCCAATGGCGAAGTCAATAACTGTCCAAGGGGATAACTTAAGGAAATGGGTATAAGCATTACCTCTCAATCATGGAGGATGATGGGTAGAGAAAATCCCTAGTACACCTTGGTGGGAGATGGAGACAAGTGTGATCGTCATTGAAGACACAAGTCTCTTTCTCAATTAGAACTTTAATACTGACACCCAATGGGTTATTAATGAACACTCTTTTTGTCTTGGAGCCCATTAATATCATTTATATCAGATTCATTTAGTATAAGTTAATTAATGAAAATAATCCAAAACAAATTGATAGTCTTATGAGTTCGGTGAAGCGGTATTAAAGGGGGAGACATTGCGTACCTTAATGATTTGACGCCTTAATGAGCCTGGCTCATTTATCATCCCATAGTATGTTTCCTTGAAGACTTAGCTAAAGGTAGCGGTCCAAAACATTTAGCAATGCGCTACGTTGTCCATCATGGCAGCTCGTGTCTACTACTCCCCATGGCTTGTAGCGCGAGTCCAACATTTCGGTCTGCGTAAAAGCAGGGATCACGGTATTGGCGCGAAGCATGTATTTTGTTTAAGCGAAACGGAGAGTCAAAAATCTTTGCCTCATAAAAATTATCGGTATGTTCTCCCGTTATTCGGTCTGGCGCTTGATTATGAAACCCGCGTGGAAACATTCTTCCGATATTTGTGACTCGGACTTGGGCTAACGGTTGAGTAGTAATGGATAACCCCATTAAATTGATTTTAACCATCCCGCTGGTTCTACGACGCTGTCATCGTGGTATGCTTTGCTCCTCTGTTTGGTTCTTCTCAGCTTTCGGTGGTGAAGCGTCCAAATTGACGTAGTACCGCGGTCACGTAGATTCAGGCCATCTTGTGTATCGCGTATACTAATTCTCCACGAAACCACATTAAGCGGTGAATTACATGGCCTTCCATCATAACAACATTCGGAGAATAAATCCAGGATCAAAATTCGCCGCGTGATAGACCCGTGTGGAATATCCCTCGACAAACTATTAGCGGTAAATGTAACTCGGCCTCAACATTATCCGTTTGTTGTGCTCACTGGACGTCGCATCCTTATATTGTCGTTGGTAGAAAATAATTTTTAGCGACATCCATGAAATTCAACCTTTTATATTTCTTAAATGGCTTGCTATTATTTAGCGATAACGATTAATATACATCCAAAACGATCTTGACCATTGTAACTAAATTTATTGAAATTAGTGGAATGGCGTACCTAATAAGTTAGGGTGGGGTGAGGATTGATAAATTATCACTAACAATTGGACAACGCATCTTCAATTTAAAAATCTTTGAGGATAGTATTTTTTGGTGGTGGAAAGTGTTTTTTGGTTGATGGGGTGGTTTTTTTGGTGGAGGAGAGTGCTTTTTGGTTGAGGGGTGTGTGTACTCTCGCGTTGTGTTTTACATGTAGTTAGAACTTTTTTAAGTTATTGCGAGCGATTGGAGGCAGGCCTGCCAACCCGTCTCTAAAATAGTGTCGATCGGGAGTCGGGATGGTGACGGGTGTATAAATAATGTTTAAATATAATAACGTATGGAGACGTATGGAGTCGGTTTTATTTGTCGGAGACGGGATGGAGACGGGTTTAATAATGTAGGCGAGATGGGCGGGCGGAGTCTCGACGACCTACTTTAGATAACATTTTTATGATTTTTCACAATTTTGATTCCACGATTGTTAGGTAAATCGATGTTGTAAATAATGTTAGTGGAGATATGATATTTGTAAATAATGTTGAATTAGTGGATATGTAGCTACGCTGATAGTATGTTACATTTTCGACATATCACGTATAAAGTATAAGAATTCTGACCTACCGTCTATATTAGCATTATGATGGGTCGTTAGTGAAGAAATATCGTCTTATAACATCATCCTTAAATGTATGTAATGTAATCATAGTATATGTAATTATGATTTGTCTTATAACATAATATACGACAACATAACATGTGATTACCCATGATTGTATAATATACTTATTGAAATAAATACAAGTACCGTGGTATGGGAATGGGTTACCCGTACTTTAAGGATATGAAAGAGTAATTTTTTTTTTTCAAATACCGACTGAAACCGTCGCCATTAGTTAAATCTCCCGTTTGGGCCTTACGTCGCCATTCAGAAATCCCATTTGGGTAAATTTATTTATTCACCGTCTCAACCCAGGCTGTCCAAATCGCCATTAGATTAAACTGCGGAAAAAACTAGATTAAGAGAACACGGTTACAACTGCGAAGCAGGACACGACGCGACCACTGACCTGTGCTGACATCTAAATATAACTTGACACAATAAAAAAACAAACAAACAACGCGATAAACAAGCACAATAAATGCAAAACACAATAAACAAACAACGCAATAAACACCCATAGCATGACAAACAAACAAACAACAACAATCCTAGTCGACTTCATAAACAACGCGATAAACAAGCAACGCAATAAGCAACATAATAAACAATAAACAATAAACAATAAACAAACAAATGTATAAATTCTTAAATGTATATAAATAGAAAGTATCAATCTAATCCGCCCATATTATCTTGGGCGGATCATCACATTTGGGTTGTAGGGAACGGTATGTGGGAAGCGTATTGGGTCTCAGGTTGTCTTTCGGTGGTACCAAATCGTTATCTTGAGGTGGAGTGTGCATTCCCTTATCTGGGCCCGACAATCCGATTGCCGTGGGCTTCCATGCAATAGATCTTGGCGGCTAACGTCGTCCGTGCCTCTCCCTTAACCAACTCCTCGAAGGGCTCTGCTTCTCACTCCTCGCGCCTCTTTCCTTTCATTTAAGCCTCCTCATGCCTTTGACCGCTTGAGCTCGTCCGCTACATCGGCAGGCGGAGGTGGTGGTCTTATCTTCGGATCGTCTACCCGACCAAACTAGAAACAGCGGGGCTCTCACCGACAAAGCGCCTGACCCGCGTCGCGGAGTCATGAGTCTTCGCGTTAGGCGGCACATATCCTTATCACTACAGGTACCTCGTGGGAAGCTCTAACATGTCTCTTGCTCGCAAATTTGAACACATTCCAATTAGGGCTAACAAACTAACGATTCAGCTATTCAAATAGAATGAAAAGCTTGAACAAAACATTCGACTAACGAAACCTAACGATTCAGCTATTCAAATGGCAGAACAAACTATTCAATGCAATTCAACTAAACTAACTATTCAACGACTATTTCAACCCAACTATTCCTGACTATTACGCTATTCAACTTCAACAACTAACTATTCAACTAACAAACTAACGATTCAACTAACTATTCAACTAACAAACTAACAATTCAACTAACAAACTAACAATAAACATATATAAACATAAAACGAACAAACTATTCAACTAACTAACTATTCAACTATTCGATATTTAAAAAATAAACAATAAACATATATAAACAAAAAAACTAAATATACTTACAAAGATCGTGTCCCAGCTTGGTCGTAAACTTAGATCCGTCTCTCCGAAGTGTCATTGTCACTTCTTCTTGTTCATCTTCATCAGAATACCCAATGGTGAACCCTACTTCCCGGTCTTTTCTCACGAAACACAAATCAGAAAATTTTAATTGGGAATTCAACACAAAATATTTGAATTAAATAAAAATAATAAAAGAAGTATTTCTTTCTTACCACTCCAGTAAGCAGTCGACTAGTGACTTGCTCCCAAGCGGATCTTTGCGCCATCAGCCAACAGCCGCCCCCGGGCTACGGCGATTCGACTCGCCTATCACCATGATCGGCCTTTCATCGCACGATCCGATGTTGGAATCTGCCCTGATGATAGCGGAGGTACACCGAGGCCGAACTAGAACACTGCGTAATCATATCGAGGTCGCCATCCGGTACCCTCGAGAGTGCTTCTTAGCCGTGGATGTCAAGAAGTTTCTCCGCTTCTTACAGCGGTCTCGCTCGAACAAAGGTTCTTATTTATAGCATCAAATGCCGTTCTTTATCTTATATCTCTCTAAAAAACAAATAAAACAAAGGGCTAATTAGGTTTTATTTACTAAAAATATTTTTAAACAACTTTTAATTTTTTGCAAAAATTTTTATACTTACTTGGAGCGATTTCAGGATAATAGTCCACGATGTCGTCGATTTGTCACGGGCAGGCAGTCGACCCCCGTCATCTATCTCACTTGAAGAACCTCTTACGACATCGAGCGCGCTTGCTTTGTAGCCTAAAGTAAAAAGTAAAAGTTAGATAACATAAATAAAAATATAATTATTTCAAATCAATTTAGACAATATTAGAGACTTGGTGTAGCGGATCTTTAACTCCAACACGCCATGGGGACCACCTCGAGTGGGCCGATTAAATCTCCTCGCCTTGTGAGCGTCTGGCTGGAGTCTTCATTCAGTCGTCAGTCCGATCCCGTCGCTTTCATCATCGTCCGAGAGCGGTAGGGCTAGATTAAAGTAAATCCCGAAGGAATCTCACGAAAATCACGAGGAAGAGACATAGTAGGGGCGACTCGATGTCACGTCGTCGGTCTCGAGGATGAGCAGATTCTTGAAACACCCGTGTGTAACAAAGCTGATATACAAATGCACGAGGCGGAGTCTACCTATATGAAGGGATGGGGGAGTCATCTGGCTCTACTATACGAATACCAGAAGTCCTCGGCCTTTTTGGAGGTCGACTGCGCCATCATTCTCTACGACCTTCTCCTTCCCCTTTTTATTATTACCACCACGTACCATCTGTACAATCAAACTAGAAACATTAGAAATATTTTATCAATAAAATGACAACTATTCAAACTATTCAACAATTCAAGCGGCCATTGTCGACTATTCAATAAAGCCTTGACTATTCAATAAAACAACAACTATTCAACTATTCAAGCGGAGATAAGCGACAACTATTCGGTAAAAGCGACAACTATTCATTATTTACTTATTGAACATTTTCCAAATGACAACTATTCAACTATTCAAACTACTCAACTATTCAAATATTCAACTATTCAATAAAACATTCAACTATTCAACTATTCAATAAAACATTCAATTATTCAATAAAACTATTCAACATTTTATCATAAATCGAGATATATAAAACTATTCCATGAGATATAAGCGTGAATCAAAAGCGACAACTATTCAAGCTATGCAACTATACAACTATTCAACTATAAATTATTCAACTATTCAACTATTCGATATTCAACTATTCGATATAAACTATTAAACTATTCAACTATTCAAGCGACAAAGCTATTCAACTATTCAGGCTATCGAGCTATCACAAACTTCTTCAAACTATTCAACTCGAATATAAACTCGAAATTAAACTCGAATATAACTACTCGAAATTATCTATTGTCACTATTTATTTGGTAAAAAACGTCCAAGTTGAACACAAGACGAATATAACCTTAAACTTGCATTTAATCTCTCTTAAATCATCGATGAAATTCAAATAAACACGATTACAGCTTACTATAAACCAATTACCATAAACCAATTACTATAAACCAAAAACTACTATAAACCAATTACTATAAACCAATTAAGATAAATTACAGTTACAAATAAATCAATTACTATAAATTACAGTTACAAATAAACCAATTACAGTTACAAATAAATTACTATAAACCAATTACTATAGAGGAATAAAGGAATCTAACCTTAATCAATAAATAATAAACAATAAACAATAAAGGGATAAATAATTACTATAAACAATAAAGGGATAAAAGAATCTAACCTTAATCAATTGTAGAGGAGGGTGAAACGTTTGTGGTTCTTAGAATTTGGTGGGGGGTTCGGTTAATGGCTTGGCTGGTCCGGTTATTTTGTGATCGAGTGAAGAGGCGATTTACGAGTTGGGGTTGGGGGTGGGTTCGCCGGCGGTTCGTTTTCTTGGGGAGGGGTGTTTGAATTGAATAAGGTATTTAGGAATGGAGACGGGAAGAGGGAGACTTTTATTTTATAATTATTTATTAATGGAGACGGGAAGGAGTCGGGTATATTTTAATTTTATAATTATTTTTTATCAGTTAATATATTAAAATAACCCGACGCTAAACCGTAGCTAAAAGTCAACTATAATAAAACATTGGAGACGGTATGGAGTCGGGCCCTATTTTATTTTATATTTTGATTTTCTTTTTAAATTTTTTCCACCCACGACTACATCACGGTCACCAAACCGACCCATGCATAAAAGCTCGAATTTGAACTATTCGGGCTAAGTAAAAAGCCATTAGCCGACTTCATCACCAAACGCTAAATTTGACTTCGGTACCCGTCGCGTTTAGTCATATTCTAGTAACGTCTTTTCTTTAAAGTTCTCATATGGGCTCTTCATTCATTCACTAGTTGTGTTTCCTTGCCAATGCAGTTAGCGAGTATGGAGTATTTATCATCTAACTATAATTGAAATGACATATTATTCAACCATATTTACTAATCAATACGTTGAAATGCTCAACGAAGAGGCGCCCAAATGCAATTTGTCAATGTGATATAGGGAGGTTATCAGAATCTGCGCCGAGGCAATTAAAGTAACCACATCTGTAGCCTTGTATCTTGAGATAACCACTTAACAGAAGTACGGCCTTGGATTGGCCAACAGTACTTCTTCTTTGCCCGAGATCGAAGCACAAATCTTGTGAGGCGCGCCGCCATGAAGCGGCCGTGTCGCTTGGAGATGTCTTACTCGTGGACATATTTACTAATCAATGAATTCATTAAATATGGACTAGCACAAAATTAAATACTAGTGATTCTTAATTATAGTCTAAGATGCTAGGATGACAATTAAACAAAATCATAGAGTATTTATTATCCTCGACCTTGATATTTATTTAGAAACAAAATGTATTGAAATGTTTAATTATGATAATTCAATAATAAATATGGTTGGTGTACAGCACGCACAGAAACATAAAAATGAAAATACTTGGTAGATATTTGGAACAAAATGATCGGACTACTAAGGGAAAGACCCAATAATGGGTAGATGTATAAAACATAGTCTCTTAAATCAGGAACATTATTATTGTACAAAAATAATAATGTTTGACCACCATTGAATAATACACAAAAAAAATTAATCATCAGTAGTATCAGGTTCATCACACATTGGGGTGGTGTAATAAAATGGTCCCACAATATACTTGATGGTGTCACGGTATACCATGGTGGGGCGGCGAAGCTTCACTCCGCTCTTCCCGCCGGCAAAATTAGTGGCAATATGGCAGATAGGGTCCGGAGATTTGACCAGCCTCAAATAGCAAAGTTTGGGATCCACAGGTTTCTTACCTTGATATTTCTTCATGATAATATCAAAATGTCCTATCTTGTCTGTCAAATCACTTCCATAGTATATCACTCTTTTTCTTTTATCCATGCATGTAACAGATACCTTGGCACCTGGTAATATATGAAGTTTAAAATTATCAACGATCAAAAAACAAATTCAATACTCCTATCAATTTATTTCGTACTTCCATTTTTATTCCAGTACAATTCTTTTCTGCTTCTTTTATGAGCAATAAAACATATTAGTTCGACTACATGTTTGACACTACAACCAATCCTATGTAAAATGTTATTATGAAAAATTGAAATGCATTCAAAATTTTAATAGTATTTCAAACATATACTTCCTCCGTCTATAAAAGATTATCACATTTTGATTTTAATAAGTTAAATTTTTCAATTTTAAACTCGAATAATATTATTATATAATATGTATATATTTGTTTGAAAAAAATATATTAAGGGCAAAAGGCAGGAATGATTACTTATGTTTGGGTTATGGTCACGTTGATGCTTATATTTCAAAATCAGAATAGGTTAATTAACTTTCGGCACAATTTATGTTAAGTATCCGTTAATTGGGTCACTTGGGCATCACGTGCCACTTTACGAGACATTTTTAGTCATTTCATACATAAATGCCTTTTTGCTGCTTATTTGGGAAAACTAGGTATGAAATGACTAAAATCTTTTCCCACTTCTAAAATATTCGCATGACGAGTGCGGAGACTTAACAAAAATTAGGCGAGAAATCTGGCTTAGATCGATTTTAAAACATAAGTGATCGGCCAGGAACCCATCATGCTTACAGCTTGTAAGTGATCATCCTGCCTTTTATTATATATTAATATGTAGTATTTTAAATATACTTTACCGTGCGATAATTTTGATTCAAATAAAGTTTTGGATATGTCAGATCGTAAAGTTTGTTAATCTTTGTTGAGCATGAAAAACCGAAATAATGACGATACTTTTAGATGCTTTTAGGGATGGAGCCATGGAGGTAATAGATTAAACTATCTCCTCATTTCAATCTAACATGGAGCGATAATTAGCCTACTTTTTGACTCGTACGCAAACTTTATACATATCTCTTTTTTTAATATAAAAATATTAATATCGAAAAGTATGTTGTGTATAGATTATAATTATATGAAAATTTTGAAATAAAGTTAAAGTTAACTAATCTAAAAATCTGGTTAAAAATAGGTTGATCATTTTTTAAAAACAAACCTCATAATTAAATTGAAAAAAAAATAATATTTGTTTATAAATGCATGTAACTTAAATAAATGAATATTTATTGCATATTTCATTTACAAGGAAAATAGGTACTACGATGGACAGGGTGGGTGTCCAAACAAGTGGGTCATGGTCACTCTAAATTCTTGCAAAATCACATTTTACCTAAATTTTTTATTCAAATTAAAAATTTATATAACTTCGCTCCCCTAAACTTTTAAAATATTCTTAGCAAATAAACTAATAAGAATATAAATATATATATATATATATTAAAATAATATATAGTTGGCAGTTCTTGCTCCCACTTAAATTTTAAAAATGTTGAATTTATTCTTTTGAATTTAAGTAATTTTAAATAAAATATAGCGATTAGGCATAGAATAATTAAAAAAAAATTCTTTAAATAGATTTTATGGTTTTGGCCCCTAAATTTCGATTCAAGCGGCCTCCGTGAAAAAAACTTTATGTTGCTTCACCCTTAGGCCTTATTGACAATGGCATAATATTCTAGGATTTGTTTAGAAACTAGAGAGTATCTACCTTTGATAGGATCGGTGCCATTAACCCATTGAGCCCACCCTTCAGCACAGTCTTGGCACAACACTTTCCCAGCAACATGTATGCTTTCGTCCACCTTTTTCTTCGCAAATGCAACCTCTTCCTCTTCATTCCATGATCCAGCAAATGAACCCATAATCAGGGAACTTGCTATTATTGTTAACAAAAATATAGCATCCTTTGCCATGTTTCCTTGCCTTTCAATTTTTTTATGAAAGCTCAACAATACGGACTGTTATATTTATACTGTCTATGGGTTTTCATATTTCATGCTGATATTTGTTGTCGTGGGAGGGCACTACTTACGACGTGCAAAGCATTAAGATACGGCGGCATAAATACTCGATAATACTTTCAATTGCTCAAACATTTTTATATCAAAATAATTCTGGCATGGCCCAGTCAATTTATCGGAAAATGAATACTACCTAATTCAATTAAAAAGTCCATTTAAGTAAGAAGTCCGATCAATTACTTAAAAGTTCAAATTTTGATCTTTAATTAATTTGACAAAATTAATTTTTCAAATATTACTTTTTTGTTTTCAAATTTTAAGTGTTTGATGTGTTATATCATCTGACTCCTTGAAATATTTTGATAAAAGTTCGTAACTATAATGGTTGCTCCAAATATAATGGAGTATTTTGTTAAAAAAAGATCCAACTTAATTTGATTTGGAGGGAGTGATGTAGTCGAAAATACTTTCACCCATTCGATTTGAATTGCCTGCTTTCAAATATAGTATGTGAGACGATAATATTAACCACTACCGGTTAACGTATTTCTATTATTTTACATTTTTTTTTATTAATTAACGATGATATTATTATTTGAAATAGTATTCTGAAATGCGAGATTATTATCTTCTTATTACAGTTAAGAATATCTTAACTAATATCGGTTAGAAAATAATTACAAACTATTACAATTAAAAGGCGTAAGATAGCAAGAACTACAGCGTAATAGTTTTCTTTAAGTATGAGGAAGGTCTTGGGTTCGATACGCGAAAGAATTAACATAAGATTACCATACGAGAAAGAAAAAAATATATGCCATTTCCTTCATGTACTCTTAGTTGGGCGCCGAGCGGATGCCATTAGGCTGCTAGATGCCATGTGCTACTATTTTACATTTTTAATCTTCCCAATATGTAATACTAGAAGATATCTATTACTAGTTACATTTGTGAAGCCCCACATACTGAATCAATTACATTATGAGGGCATGACCGAGGGACGCAGACTCCTATCGTGTCCCAGGCCCCACGTGGAATGATAGCACTTCCTTCAGTTTTCTTCATTTCCACTCTCCGACTTCATTTCTTTTCTTAAATATCAAATAAGCTAACTAGCTAAGCCTAAAAAAATCCAAATCATATATGGAGATTTGCGTTTTATTCCGTATTTATGGATTAATAACTCTCACCCTCAAAATTTTCAAAAGATTCAAAAACATCGCTGGTTACTTAAAACTAGGATTGTAAATGAGCCGAACCCTACCGAATATCATAGGATTCGAGTTTGGCTCGTTCAATTTCGAAAAAGCTCGACTCGATTTGGCGAGCCGCCAAAATTAATGTTCGGCTCTAAAAGCTTCAAACTAGAAAGAAAATAAATTAGGCTCGGAATAAGCTTTTCATCAGCGAAAGTCCGACACGCCGTGGTTGCAGCAATATGTACTTTACATGCGAATCACGCGTCCAGTTAATTAAATCGGGCTTGCCATGGCTCACAACAACATGGGTGCCATGCCCGAGATACATGTGATATCAATTATACGTTTATAAGCATTAAACTATCGTCATAGCGGCCTTGGTACAAAATTAACGATCTAAGAGGAAGCGGCAAACATAGAATAGGTCCGAGGTAACAATCCAGATTCGCGATAAGTAAAACAACGAAAGAAATAAAAATGAGTCAAATGAGAAGCATAATTTCATGAATCGTGTATTCGTATTCTTGAAATCCTTTACAATTTCTTCTTTTAATTTGGCTTGCAGCTATTCTACCGCCATATGTGTTTGGCGGGTTGTAGTTAATCATTTCGGAAGCGCTTCGGCCGAGGAGCTGTTGAGCTTCCTTAGAAGCGGCGACTACAACTCAGACAAACAAAACACATAAGTAAACCATAAAAAATGCTTAAAAAATAACAAAATGATAAACAGAAATCATAAATTGTATTAAATTCTTACCAGTAGGATTAGATTTCAGATCTTCCATTTGAAATTCTTTTTTAAATTTCAACTTCGATAGGATAAATCATTCCTCACATAAAATTATGGAAGTGATTAAATCTGATAGATGAACAAAGACAATAATTAAAAAGAATATTGAAGACCGCATATTACGCTTTGGGAGATGTATTCGTCGCACCCTTGATCGTCGCGTAAAGAAGAACCTCGGTGTGTCTTTTCTCGTTAAGGCTCTTTTCTTTGCTCCAATTATCACCCAGCGCTGGGGTGAATTTTGATGCGGCAAATTTGTAATGGGAACAGATAAAAAGTTCATTGCATCTTGGAAAGTATTTTATATTTTTTCTTATTTCCTTTCCTCCAAGCAATGACATCAAAATTGGCTATATTAGGAAAAAAGACTTCCTCACAATAAGATTCGCAGTTAGTTTTCTCCTTCCCTTGCATTTTCATCATATATTCATCAAACCTCATTTTGCCAACTGTGGAAGAGGGAGGTTGTTTCAATATCACACCCATGCTCATTTTTGGTGCTCGTTTTTCATCTGTAAATGTTTCATATTGATCATAAAAAGAACAACTGAAACTATTGAAAAGCGGTTGTAATGGCCGTTCCGTATGTGCGTTATTATAATATTAGTTGGGGTAGAAGTTAAGTTTATGTTCGAGGTTGTGTTTGTTAAATCGAGATGACTAGAAATAAAAGCGAGACGTATCTAGAAATATATCCACGCACACCAGCTGTCGTTTTATCGTTATCCATTTCGCTTTGAAACTCCGTCTGCATAGCTTCCCCCAGAAAGGCGAACTCCCCACTAGAATTCCCAATCTTGATTTTTTTTAATTTTCTTGGTGGAGATCTTGTTACTTGATTCAGCTCCATGTCTTTGTGCCCGTCTAGATCATCAATGTATGATTTTTATCTTGAAATCTTGACGTTTGGTATAGTTGACCCGTTGTTATAAGTTGAGCTTTTTGTTGACTTTTGAGATTTGAGATTTTAAGACTTTAAAATGGTAGGAATGTTACATCTAAGCTTGGATATTGTGAGTACAGGTGATTATGGTTGATTTTAGTGGTTGAAAAGTGTGGAAGTTTATAGTTGACTTAGGGTTGACTTTCCCAAATCAAACTTTAGTTTCAAAAGTATGTTAATGGACTTTAATGGAGATGTTTTGGAGTATGGATTGTGACTTTTGTGTGGTTGGTAGAGATTATGTAATTTTAGTTTGGGTAAGTGAGTAGTATTTGGGGTTTTTGGAATTTAGGTGGTTAATGATGGATATATTGGTTTAGAAAAGTCGATTTTGGGTTGAATAGAAGTTGTTTAAAGTGTTAGTGTTTGGAGGGAGTGATGGCCGATTGGGTTGGGGAAATGTGATGCTCGAATTTTGTCGTTTTATTAGTCGGTTTAACTCGCGTAGTAATCTTTCACCTTAAGTTATAATTGGTAACTAAAACGGTTGTTAAGTTGGATAGATAACTAAATAGAGTTATTAATATGGTAGTAAGTAGTAATTATATCTCTCGGGTGTTTTGATTAGGCGTTGAGCGTGGGAAGAGGCACGTGGACTAATTAGGCGGGGCGCTATTATTTGCTAGCCAAGGTGAGTATCTATCTCACGGGTGTTGATTAACCAACGATTACCGATATGCGTATGTGTATGTATGTGATTTTGTGTTAAATTATATGTTGAATATGCATTGTAAGGTTGTGAGTTGTTGGGTCGTGTTTTGTGAGTAAGCCCAAGTCATTATAGGTGTTTTGAGGTGATGTTGGGTAAGTATTAGGAAGAGTTGTATGAGTTGATGGTATTGGTTGAGTTATATTGTCCGGTATTTGCATATACCTCGGTATAATTAGGGTGTTTTTCGTCGTGCACCGTTCTGATTCGGTGATAAAACATGTCGACGGACATAAGTTTCTCCCTACTTGAGTTGAGGTTGATTATATGCTTGGCATTGGTTGTAGAAATCGGACTTATATTGGAGTTGTTTGAGTTGTTGAGTTGATAAAGTTGTTGAGTTGTTGTGTTGATAAAGGATTGTTGAGTGATTGTGTTCTTTGAGTTGATTAGTTGTTGAGTTAATGATGTCGTCGTTGGCAAGTTGATAAGTAAAGTCAGTGATTGTTGCGTGTTATTGCGATGCTTTCTTGAAATGTCACGTATGTTATTGTTGTCGCCATCATCTTGGAATATTACGCTAGCGACGAATTTATGAACATACGTAAATGGTAATGAAATTGCTAATGACTCCGTATTATGATCTTAAGTTGAATAGCATTAGGTACTACTTATACATCGTATGCGATATCATCTACTTTAGTGCGATTATGCGTGATTGGAGGTTAATTTCATTCTTGAAATATATATTCACTAAGCTTACATGACTTACGCCTATTATTTATAGGCGGCAGAATTTCGTTGCTAGGTTGGCCAGTGGTGTTGTTGTTCAGGTCTTCGGGCTTGTTGAATTGATTGTGCTTTAGAGCTTAGGTGAGCGGCAAGTGGCGATTGATCTTCCGCAGTCGTTATTTTGTTTTTAGTTATTGGTTCGGTTGTCATATAGTTGTCATTTTGAGTTCGCGTGGTACGTTGTATGTTGATTTTTTGTACTTGGGAGATATGTTGTATGTTGGTTGCTATTTTGTGGTTAGGAATACCACGATGGATTCTTTTTCTTAAAGTGTTCTTGTCCGTTGTATATTATTTTATTGAGTTGTTTTGAGCAGTGTCTTTTTTAAATTTGAGTCATCCATCGATTGGTGACTCTGGTGTCCGAGAGATTTGGGAGGATTAACCTCGAGGCGTATGACTGGGGCGGGTTGTTATAATTTTGATATCGAGGCGTAGGTTTCATATTCACCCAGTTGTGCATTGTGGTTGTGTGTGTCTATACGGGTTGTGTTCTTTGAGTTGTTGGTTGAGTCTTTTCTTGGAGTCTAAGTCTTTCTTTCGTTTTCGTAGACTGTTGAGGATGCCACCAAGAGCGGAGACGCGTAGAGGGACCCGTGCCGCGGGAGGTGCCCGTGGTAGACCGAGGGGTACTAGAGGTAGAGCTAGAGGTGGCCGACGTGCCGGTGGAGTTGTGGGCGCGAGTGAGCCCAGTGTGGGCTTGACGGGTTCGGAGTGCGCCTGATTTCCCGATTGACCTGTTAGCGGATGAGTTACATGTTGAGGAGGATTTGGTACATGCACAGATGGCCGATCCGGCGGAGGGCGATATTGATGCAGCTTTGACAAGTTCTGAGAGATCCCCCAGTTCATGGTGGGTTCGCGATTGATGCGTCAGTTATTAGAGATTTGGAGACCATTTTAAGTCCACACGTGGGTATTGGAAATTTGGTGAGGGGTCAGGATTCGCGACTTTTGACTACATGAGTACTCGCGGTGGTGGGGTAACTTCTGACTATCTCACATTTTGCTAGAGGACAGGGTGACTTGGGGCGCTTTATGTGTTCGAGAGAGAGAGAATTATTGCATGAGTACCCACATGGCTGCTTTAGGGAGGATCTGATTTTGACTCGGAATTGTCCGATGCGTTGAGGGGTCTACGAGGCGATTTAGTGAGTTATGTCACACAACTCGGTTAATACGCCCGACCCAGGAGTAGGATTCCGCAATTCCGAGATGGGTTGATATGGGAGATTCGCCACGGATATCCTTGATGACTTTCACCCGACTTCCACGAGTTGAGGTATGCATTTGAAAGTAGAGATGGAGTAATTTGGGCACGAGGCTAAAGGGTCGAAGTGCGGCGGGGAGGCGTCGATGCGGGTGGATCATCTGGTTCGAGGAGTTCGAGGAGGACGCTTTCGGCCGACTACGTCAGTGGTCGTTCCAGTGCGCTTTGCCCGTTCCCGAGCTATTTTGCTGACTTCTTCCCTTACCGGGTATACTGTCGGGTCAGTGGATCTAAGAGAGGTGTCACCGGGGTTCCGGCGACATTGATGTGTTTCCGTTGTGGGCGGATGGGTCATAGAATGCGGGATTGTCGAGGAGAGAGATGATTTGCTTCGATGTTAGTCTTGACGCATTGCGAGATTGTCCTCGGTATTCAGGAGTGTGCAGACATTACATCTTCGCCCGATTACAATTTGTAGGAGGGGTACGGGGAGGCGAGAGGAGGCGATTTGGAGGCAGCCGGGAGTCGCGGAGTTAGGGGGCCTTGAGGGCCTTGGTGTGCGGCAGGCGGTCAGCGACACGTACCGGATTAATGCCGTTCTTCAGGTAGGAGGCAGCACAGGGTCTCTAGAATTCGTGACATATGCACTGACTGATATGTGATGCGGAGGCTAGGGTACTTTTTGATTAGACTACCGTTCTTTAGTTTTAAGTAGAGTTTTGTGGATATCTTACCTTTATGTCGAGAGTCTTTTACTTGTTCCCACTTAATATTATGACACGGTTGGAGGTCGGGTTTAGGTTAGACATGTATATGAGGTGTACTTAAGAGGAGTAATCGATTGTTAATTGTGGATCCATACATTTGAATTGGTAGATTTTGATCTTATCGATGAATGAACTAGTTGGGGAGACATCGTGCCAAAATTCGGCGCCACATGAGGAGATTATTTTGCAAATCCCGGGTGGTGATATTGTGTTTGAGGAGATAGAAAGATTATGCCATCAAGTTTTATTTCGGGCCCCGGAGGCCGAAGTTGATGAACAAAGGTTGTGCTGGGTATCTGGGGTATGTGGTCGATTTGGAAAGAGAGGAGAACAAGTTAGAGGATGTGCGAGTTGTCCGTGAGTATGTCGATGTTTTTAGGGAGGAGTTGACACGTTTACCACCAGAGAGATAAGTGGAGTTTGCAATTGAGGTAGTTCAGAATGCACGATTTCCTATTTGCACAGTATAGAATGGCTCAACCCGAGTTCGGAGAGTTGAAGACTTCGGTTGCGAGAGCTAACGATAGAAGTTTTGTCAAACCGATTGTTTCCCAGTGGGGTACACGATTCTGTTCTAGAAAAAAGAAAGATAGTACGTTGAGGTTGTGTATCGACTACGGTTTGTTGAACAAAGTGACCGTCGAGAACGTATCCGTTGCCGGATAGATGATTTATTTGATCGGTTGAGGGGTGCGAACAATTTTCGAAGATTGATTTGAGATCCGGGTACTACGGTTGAGGATTAAGGAGGGGTGACATTCAGAAATCGGCCTTCGATCCGGTATGGGCCTTTATGAGTTTATGAAGCCAATACCGTTTAGGTTGACTAATGCCTGTCGTTCATGGATTTAATGAACCGGGTATTTGGGGAGTCTGGAAAAATTTGTGATTGTGTTTATTGATGATATTACGATCTACTCAGTGATGCGGAGGAGCCACCCGAGAGAGAGACTGCGGTTGTGTTGGAGACGTTGAGACGGCCTGATTGTACTCTAAGTTTGTAAATGTGAATGCAGTTGAAGAAAGTACAATTCTTGGGCCATGTTATATCGGTGAAGGTATTTGTGTGGACCCTCAGAAGGTGGAGGTTGTGAGAGAGTAATTAGGAACAACCTATGAGTGTATTTGAGGTAAGGTTTCTTGGGTTTAGTGGGTATTGAGAAGGTTTATCGAGGCTTACCGTTGATTGCGACTTCAGATGACCGGGTTGACCCGAGGAAGGGTGTTCCACTATTTGGGATGAAGATTGTGAGAGGTGTTCGAGTTGAAGGCGAAGTTGACTCTTGCGCCTCTTTTTAGGCTCTACCGTCAGATTACGAGGGTTTGTGATCTGCCGGTGATCTTGGCGCGCGAGGAGGTTGGGCGTGTGTTGATGCAAAGTGGGAGAGTGATTGCTATGCGTCTCGATAGTTGAGGAACCATAAGGAGAAACTGCGGAGCCTATAATCTTGAGTTAGCGGCGGTGTTTTGCATTGAAGCGGTGGAGGCATTATAGGGTTAGATGCTAGATTTTCGCGATCCGCAAAGTTTGAAATTACTACCCGGCGAAGACTGGTGGCGAGATGGATGGGTTGCTCGGCGACTATGATGTAATGATGAATATCGCGGGGCGAATGTAGTGGCAGATGCTCTGAGTCGGAAAGGGAAAGCGAAGGAGCCAAGCGGGAGATAAGAGCGGCTTGGAGTTGGGCGTGTAGCAATGAATCAGGTTGTTGGCGTATGTGAAGGTTCGACCTGTACTCTTTGATCGTATCTTGGAGTTGCAGCAGCAAGATGAGAGGCTCTGAGAATATCGGTAGGAAATGAGGAATGAGGACATAGTAGATTTTACGATTGGACGAGTAGACTCCCCCAGGATGGATGGCAGGTTATGTGTACCGTATTCGGATGAGTTGAAGAAAGAGATTCTTGACGAGGCTCATAATGCTTCTTATAACATGCATCCTGGTAGCACAAAGATGTATAGGGATTTGAGGTTGACTTACTGGTGGCCGGGAATGAAGAGAGAAATTGCAGAGTTCGTGGCGAAATGTTTGGTTTGTCGAGGTGAGGCGGGCGTAGACATCAGCAGGATTGTTGCGGAGTCTTCCCCCATTCACGGGCGGGCGTAGGAGGAATATTATCATGGACTTTATTTGGGCTTCTAGGTCGTTGAGGCGAAATGATGGGATCACGGGTGATTGTGGATAGAATTTGTCAAGTCATCTAATTTGGTACCTATTTAAGATCACCGATGGACGAGAGAGGTTAAGCGAAGATGTATGTTGATCGGAGATTATTGAGGCTGTGGGGTCGATTAATCGATCATTTCGGACCGCGTCGCGAGATTTACCTCGAGATTACGGAGGGATTTTCAGGAGGCATTAGGGACTAGAGTGGAGTTGAGTCACGTCTTTTCGTCCCAGACGGATGGGCGTCAGGAGAACAATCCGGACTTTGGAGGATATCTTCGGGTGTGTTACGAGTTTCTCGGGGAGTTGGGATGGCAGGGGTTGCCTAAGATAGAGTTTGCGTATAATATGCGGTTTTCATGCTAGTATCCAAATGGCACCATTTGACGTGTTGTATGGGCGAAAGTGTCGGACTCCAGTTTGTTGGAACGAAGTGGGAGAGAGGAAAGTCTATGGTTCCGAGTTAGTTGAGAGTTCGGTGGAGAGGATCAAGTTGATCTGACACGGGGCAGCCCAGCGGGGAGACGAAGAAATATCTTGTCGTTGCCGGGTGGAGCACGTCATGATTGGAATCGTATGATTTTGAGGATATCGCCATGGAGAGGAGTAATGCGGTTTGGGAGGAAAGGAAAGTTAGTCTGTTATATTGGACCGTTCGAAATCTTGGTGAGGAAGTAGGACTAGTAGCTTACCGTTTAGCGTTTGTTTCCGGAGTTGGACATAATTCCGCAATGTATTCCCGATGTCGTGCACGAGGAAGTATATTTATTCAGGATAGTTCGCGCATTCTTGCTTTCGGTACGGTGGAACTTGAAGAGGATCGCTTTGAGGAGAAACCGAGGATTCTTTGTCGAAGGAAAAAGGTATTGAGGAACAAAGTGGTGGCCTTGGTGAAAGTGTTGTGGAGGAATCAGCGAGTAGAGGAGGCGACATAGGAACGCGAGGATGATATGAGGTGTTACCAGCGGCTTTTATGGGGGTAAGTTGTTTGTTTATGTCTTATATGACTTGGTGTTGTTTACGTGGGTGCTTTACCGTGGTTGTTGTTGAGTTGAGAAATTTCGATGGCGAAATTTTTATTAGGTGGAGTAGGCTAGCAACCTTAGTTCCGTATATTGCATTATTATAATATTAGTTGGGGGTAGAAGTTAAGTTTATGTTCGAGGTTGTGTTGTTAGCCAGGGGCCGAAACTAAACCCGGCCAAGCGAGACCCTTTGCCTTGTCTAGAAATGTCTCAACACCTCCACATAATCATTTCATCGTTATCCATACTTGAACTCCATCTACTCTTACCCAAAGGGCGAACTCCCACAAATTCTCAGTCTTGATTTTTTCATTTTCAGGTGGAATCTTGTTGCAATTAACTCCATAATCTTATTCTTTCATCTCTTGATCATCCCCAAGGTATCGTTTTATCTTGAATCTTGACATTTTGAGCTATAGTTGACCATTGTTATAAGTTTCGGTTGTTGACTTTTATGATTTGGGATTTTAAGACTTTAAAATGGTAGGAATGTTACGTCTAAGCTTGGATATTGTGAGTAGAGGTGATTGCAGTTGATTTTAGTGGTTGAAAAGTGTGGGAAGTTTATAGTTGACTTAGGGTTGACTTTTCCCCAAATCAAACTTTAGTTTCAAAAGTATTTTAATAAGAGATGTTTTTTGGAGTATGGATTGTGACTTTAGTGTGGTTGGTAGAGATTATGTAATTTTAGTTTGGGTAAGTGAGTAGTATTTGGGGTTTTTGGAATTTAGGTGGTTAATGATGGATATATTGGTTTAGAAAAGTCGATTTTGGGTTGAATAGAAGTTGTTTAAAGTGTTAGTGTTTGGAGGGAGTGATGGCCGATTGGGTTGGGAAATGTGAGACTCGAATTTTTGTCGTTTTATTAGTCGGTTTAACTCGCGTAGTAATCTTTCACGCTTAGGACATAATTGAGTACTTAAAAGCGGTTGTTAAGTTGGATAGATAACTAAATAGAGTTATTAATATGGTAGTAAGTAGTAATTATATGTCTCGGGTGTTTTGATTGGAAGGTTGAGGCGTGGGGAAAGAGACCGTGAGACTAATTAGGTGGTATTATTCTTGTAAAGGTGAGTATCTATCTCATGGTGTTGATTAACTACTTGATTACTTATATGTGTATGTGTATGTATGTGATTTTGTGTTAAATTATATGTTGAATATGCATTGTTGGGTTTATTATGCAGTGCCCAAGGTCGTATAGGTGTTTTGATGTGATGTCAGTCGTATTAAGGAAGAGTTGTATATGAGTTGATGGTGTTTGTTGAATTGTATTGTCGATTATTTGCCTTATACCTCGGTATAAGTGCGATTGTTTTAACTTCGTGCCTGCGTTACGTTCGGTGATTATGTCCAAGCGAGGGCATAAGTTTCCTCTCCCTGAGGTTGAGGTTGATTATATCACCTTCAGTTAGAAATCCGGACTTATATTATTAGGTTGTTTGAGTTGTTGAGTTGTTGAGTTGTTGAGTGTGATAAAGTTGTTGAGTTGATTAGTTGTTGAGTTGTGATGTCGTCCTTGTAAGTTGATAGAGTAAAGTCGAGTGATTGTTGCGTGTTATTGCAGTCTTTCTTGAAATGTACGTATGTTATTGTTGATTGTCATCATCTTGGAATATTACGCTAGCGACGAATTTATGAACATACGTAAATGGTAATGAAATTGCTAATGACTCCGTATTATGATCTTAAGTTGAATAACATTATGTACTACTTATCTATAAATCACGTAATCTACTTTGGTACACTATGCGTGGTTGGAGGTTAATTTCATTCTTGAGATATATATATTCACTAAGTTTATGACTTAAAAGCCTATTCGCTATGGGCGGCAATTTCATTCTTAGGTTGTGGTGGTGTTGTTCCGTTTCCGGGCTTGTTCGGGTGATTGTGCTTTAGAGCTTTAGGTGAAGCGTGGGTGTGGTTGTTAGTCCTCGCGATCTCATTATTTTATTTGGATTGTAGTTCAGTTGTCTATATAGTTGTCATTTTGGGATTTCTGGTTGTTGTATGTTGATTTTTGTACTTGGGAGATATGTTGTATGTTGGTTGCTATTCTGTGGTTAGGAATACCACGATGGATTCTTTTTCTTAAAAATTATTCTTGTCCGTTGTATATTATTTTTATTGAGTTGTTTAGCGGTGTCTTTTAAATTTAGTCGTCCGTCGATTAGTAGCTACGGTGTCAGGGATTTGGGGACGATTAACGCCGGGCGTCTGACGCAGGGTGGAGTAGATTACACAATTTCTATCCTAGATTCACTAATTAATGGGATATTTTGATCCGTATGCAAATTTAATAATTCGTTTCTTATATCTAGGATCAGAATATAAGCGAAAGTAAAGCAACAAGTCGCATTCCTCCAATCTTTATCAGCCACTTATATGCCGTTCTAAGCTGTCATATTTGCATATGCTTAACGCTTATAGCTTTCATTGTCCATCTAACATTGATCGATTCCTTAAAATTCTACTCAACTCCGATAAAAGCAGTTACATTTGTTGGATAATTAATTGACCTTGTCCAGTTGGTAACATCTAGGAAAACCTCAAAGATTCTACACCAACTTATTACAACAACCATTCGAAACTAGTAGGACAAAATCTTACAAAGGATTCATCATCTTCAACAAATTTTGTAAGACATTGCTTATAAAACATTGCTTATACTTATAAGCAGTGTTAAGGATCTCAAAAGTTGAGTTCCATCTGGTGTTGTTATCCAACACTAACTTATTTACAAGGCTGTAAATTGAAGCTATGCTTTCATTGAAACTAGATAACCTATTTTTTAAAATCAAGTATTTACTTCCGTCTCTAACAACATCACAAACATGATCAATCTCCTTCAATCCATTCCTAACTAACAAGTTAATAATGTGGGCACAATATCTCACATGAAATAATTTACCATTCAATACAAGATTAGAAATTGATTTGTAATCTTTTCTCAAAATGTCAATACAAACATCATTAGCACTAGCATTGTGAACTGTCATAGAAGCTACTTTGTCACTAATTCCATAAGACTTAGCAAATCTATGTACTTCTTTAGCTAATGCAACATCATTATGTGGTGGTGGCACATTGACAAAAGAGAATACTCTTTTCTACAAATTCCAATTTCTATCAAAGTAGTGACAAGTGATGACCATATATCCTAATTTTTGAACCCCAGACCACTAACAATCAGTGGTTAAACCAACTCTATTAACCTTACCCAAAAGACCCTTAATTCTTTCCTTTTCCTTATCAAAGACATCAAAGCATTCTTTGCTAACCATATATCTACTAATTTTTTTTGTAATATGTAGTATATGCCATCAAGAACTCAATGAATACCTTATGCTCAACTATTATAAATGTATACTCATGAGTTAGAATCATATGTGCAGCCAAGAGTCTTACTCTTTCAAAACTAAATGTGAAAGTTTGAACATAACCTTCGCTTGAGACATAACTATACCCAAATGCAGTAAGATTATGCGATTTTATATAGTTAGGCGTATCGATCCAAATCTTACCAAATTAAATGGTTGTTGCTACCGCTATTTGATCGAAGAGTATCTTTTATAGTTCCTACGTATTTTTGTTCCACATACAGACTAAATATGATTGATATGATCGATAAAATACTACGCGGGCTTATTGATCCGGATACCACCATTACGCTTTAACTTGAGAATCCGCTCAGAATTTCGGCCATCCCAATTGACTAAATACATTTGACTTATCAAATCGATTGAGATGCTATTTTTACCGTCCGCCCATTAAATTGGGGTATCTGCATTCGAGAGAGTGTCCCAAGTTCTTGAAATGCCCATATTAAATTACAACTTGACTTAAATAGTTAAATTCTGAAACTATTTACAAATTTGGCTCTGGGCATTCTGCGATTAATCAAAGTATATAATTAGTAAGTTTATAATTTATAAAATCAAAATAAAAAACCCTAAATAATTTACAACATCTTAATTAGAAAATGTCCCCAAATTGAAACCCTAAATCATGTAGTTGTTTAATTAATTAATCGAACAATTAATCAAACCCCTAATTAAGTACTTATTCACTTAATCGAATCCCTAATTCAAAATCAAGGTCAATTAAAAGTCAAAACCCTAAATTACTCAATTAATCGAATCCCTAATCAAGTAATTAATCATGTAATCGAACCCCTAAGTCAATTAATCAAACAATTCAAAGTTAAAACCCTAAAACTGAAAATCCTAAATGGAAAACTAAAACAATAAATTGATGATATTCACAAATCATAACTCAAAACCGTAACAAGCAAACAAAATTGAAACAATTATCATAGTCAAACAAAAAGTCAAAGTCAAAAATAGTAAAAAACAGTCAAAATTGAAAATCGAAACATAAAACACTCAATCAAACCTATTTACAACTCATAACCAAACATGCAAACTAAAATTGAAGTCAAACATAAAAGTCAAAGTACAAAATAGTCAAAATTATCAATAGAAACATAAAACACTCAATGGAACCTATTTACAACTCAAAACTAAACATGCAAACTAAAATCGAAGTCAAATATAGAATTCAACGTAAAAAATAGTCAAAATTTACAATTGAAACCTCAAATCGAAAACATAAAACACTTAAATGACTCAATCGAACCTATTCACAACAAAAAATAAAACATGCAAACTAAATCGAAGTAGTTTAGCAAAGTCAAACAAAAAAGTCAACATTTATATTTTTTTGGTTAAACCCTCGTCTGGGACCTACATGTTAAATAAATCAACTTTGAAACAATACGTAAGAGTTTTTGGGTGGAATATCCAAAAAATAAAAACTAGAGTGCTTAATCATAAACCGTATCTAAAATGTAGGACCGAATCGAAAATAAACAATACAAAACAAATAACAACAGCATGCATCTAGAGTGTTCGCTCAAATGTCCAGGTGAGAATAACCAAGTCTTATCTAGGGAAGCCCAGACTTCTCGAGCTGAATAAACCTCTACATCCCTTGATTAGTTGTGCTAGCTTCCCAAATGTAATGGCCTTTCTTCTTCAAGGAGTTTTTTGCAATCCAATCTGCAGCCATATTCCTTTCTCTATGGATGTGCACCATGGAAGAGCCTGAGGATTCCACCATTGTTGCAATGTGATTGACTTTATTGTAAACTTGCCAGTGAGCTGCCATGTCCCTCACCTTTTTCACCAATAAAATGGAATCAACCTCCACTTTAGGCCTGTTGTAACCCTGTTTGATGCAAGCTCGCAACCACAGATACAATGCTTCAATTTCAGCTTCTAAAGGAGACGAGTTAGTTCCATATTCTCCAATGGAAAAGATTAAATGTCCATGATGATCTCCGAGTATTCCCCCATATCCTGCTTGGCCGCCTTTGAAAGTTGCATCCACATTCAGCTTCAGAGAACCATTCTTTGGCTTTGTCCAACTTAGCAGTTGTGGCATCTTCCCCCCTTGAGCATATAACTGGACCCCTAAAAGTTACAAGTCTGTATTCTCATGTCCAATATTTTGTGTGACCTATGTTTGCTTTTGCATTTAGAGTAACAATTTCAAGAATCCTAGAATTGACTGAAAAAAAGAATAGGTGGCCTTGAGATATTTACCGTTATTACGCGCCTCTCATAATGCCCAAATGATAACCACCGGCATGACTTGCCTTATGTGTTCCATTGTCTTGACTGGAAGGGGCCAAACTGTTATAATATGCTGCATAGATGTACAACTAACAAATTTAATCCCAAACAATGTAGCATAATGTTTTCAGATTTGATCTGCCACTTTGTAAAAAAGATATGCTCCAGAGTTTCCATCTGAGAGAAACACACATTTTGAATCCATTTGTTGTAACGCGACCACTTTAGAATCGTAGCGCGAGGTTAAGATGGAGTCATCAACACCGAGAATCACCCCAGAATCACCCGTCGATGGATGTGCGTAAAATAATTCATTTGATATTAATGCAATAAACACTTTTGTCCATCGGGATGAATTCTTAAACACACCATTAAGATAGATCATCAAAAATAATAAATACGTGAAAGTTTGAATATCTGACCTAACATCATAACGAGATAATGTCCGAAATAAATCGTGATAATAGTATGGCTTTAACATGACTCCTCAAAGACAACATAGGTTTTGAGAACATGACAAGAGGAAACAATAGATGAAGAATTTGTGAGATTTCTAGCCAACTACCGTCTACCTACGACGATCTTATTCAGCAGCTTGTCAACGCAACTCCTTTGCAACCTCGGCAATCAACACCTAAAAACTAGGTATAAAATGCCGCCCATAGAGAAAAGGAGGTAGGCTGGGCGTAGTGGTACAAATCTTGCAGAATGAGTATCTAAACATATATAAATCACATTTATTTATGTAAGAGCATATGTATAAACAATAATAAGAATAAATAAGTTAATAACAACTCACGACCCACATGACAAGCTTTTGTTCAACATCACCACGAGATAAAAACAGAATACTTCTACGTGTATTCGCCGCCTTAAACAATCAGCGTAGTCAAATATTACTCAAGCAAAACAATATAATCATAAAAATCCACCAAACACAATGACCCCGAATCTCCATTTTGCATATCGCGTCCTCGGGACATCCGCATTATATATAATATAACATACGTCCGGGGCAACCTACGATATCGCGGATCATATCATCCTGCGACATATATACATCAGAACGGAGACAGCCCGTCAATATCGTATCCTGACCTCCGAACATCGGGAATGACCCGATGTATGCATATGACACCGAATATAAAACACAATAAATAAGTTATAATCACATATAACTTCAACAATGCCATAACATCGTTCTTAGTAGCTTAGTAAATATTTAAATATAACTGCTTATCCACACATACAAAATATTTAAACATAATATATATATATATATATATCAAAGGTTACCAACTTGAGATTTGTTCTCACTTCAAGCAAAAGTAATTTGAAATCAACCTTCTGCATTTGTTCCACAGCGGCTGGTCCTTACTGAGTCCTATCGATCAATGACATTATTAATAATATTACCTTTTTCTTCTAAATAAGTATATTTATTAACTAATGGTTTGAAGGGATATCTTTGGGCTTGATACGCATACCTCACTCAAAACAAAAATCCCATATTTATTAAGATTCCGAGAATCTAAAGCCACATTTATGAATTCAGCCCCCTAATCAAAATAAATAAAAAATTATCTTCAAAAATTATAAACATTGAAAAGTAGCTTATTTATACCCTCATAGTCACTGAAAAATAAAATATTAAATTTTCAAGCTCCAAATTAATTTCTTTTGATTTAACTCTCTTTTCTAGTCATTAATTGATCAAAAATAGCAAACGACTTCTAAAAATTTTAATTTTTCTTGAGAAGGTCAAATTACAGTAGTAAATCTCTAAAAAATTCTCAATTGAATTATTTCACAAAATATATATTTATATCGATTTTATTTTGGTTTTTTGAATATTAAAATTCCAACATTTATAATAAATATCAAAATGATTCAAAATCAAAAATTTCTTTTATGGATCAACTCCACATATTATATATTGTATATAAACTGAAAATCAACCTCATACAAGAATATTTACTATTTATTTCCTATTTTTCTTACAAAAATCGAAATTAAATAATTAAACATCCAAACCTGAACATAAAATAATTATCTCTCAGAGATATACTTCTAAAAATATTCCAATATTTCAGTTATAATAAGATATGATTTTTAATCTACCACTAACTACATAAAGATTCAATCTTTTAACATAGTACCCATTTTTCCTAAATTTTCCAATTATAAAATAAAACAAAATATTATCTTGATACTTTAAAACATGAAATAGAAAGTTTAAGAGTTGTTTCTTATACCTTAGATGTTGAGATAATTGAATGGATACTTTAAACTTGAGTTTTAGATGATAAATTCACAAAATAAAAAAATAATGATGAAGAAGATGGTGATGGTTGGGGCGGCAGAAATTGGGGGGAAGATGAGGGTTTTGAGGTTAAGGGTGAAGTATATAGGGTAGTGTTAGGTCATGTTTGGTGTGGGGTATTATTCTCCACTTTTTCAATTAACTCGATGAAAACGATCCTAAATCAATTATTATTTGTGCAATAATAATCCATTATTATTCCCTCAATGGGAGATTGTGCCCTCCTTGTTCTGACTTCTTCATAAGTTTGTTTGAAAGAGAAGCCCCTATTAGAAGAGAGTTTCCAAACCAGTTTATCAGTGTGTCCCTAATCAATCAAAGTCTCTCTCACCAATTTAGCATGTTCAGGAGATAGAGTTTGTAAAAGTTTCTGGTCATCCCACCTTCCATGATTCCAAGCGACCCAATATCCAGCCATGAATCCATCCAAAAGTCACACTCGCTAGTGCCTAGCTTCCAGTGAGTATGCTCTTTAGCTACTGTCCTGAATTTGACCATATTCTCCCAGACTCTTTAGTTGGAGGAATGAATTGAAGCAATGCTAGGGTTCTTAGTTCTGCAATACTCCATAGGCAAGAGGCTTTTTTCATTCTGAACCAATATTTGATCATAAATGTTGAGTGAATATCCGCAAACGATCTAATGTTCAGTCCAACCTCCTCAAAGGGTGCGCACACTTTACTCCATTTACACTAGCTTAAGTTGTACCTCTGTAGGCATTCTTATTACCTGCAAGTAGTCAATAGGCAAGGTTGTTAGTACATATTGCAATAAGGTGATCCGGCCACCATATGAGATGAAATTAGAGCTCCAAGACCCATGATTTTGCTGGCATTTTTTCAATAAGCTCATCATGCAGAAAAATCTATTTCCTCCCTTTGAATATGGGAATGCCAAGATGTGTGAAAGGAAGCATGCCCTTTTTAAAGCCAGTAGTTTTTAATATCATATTGCATCTAGTTGTGGACACTTTTGAGGAGATGATGCATGAGCTCTTGTCCTTATTTACCAAATGACCAGACACCATTTGGTAATGCTCTAAGAATTCCATCTCCCTTGACAAATTCTCCTTTAAGCACCCTCTGTAGAAAAGGCCAAGAGAGCTTGTCAAAAGCCTTTGACATATCAAGATCTAAAATTACATTACTTGCCTGTCCACCTTTATCAATATGGTGCATCAATTCCTGAGCCAACAAAATATTATCATGAATGAGCCTGCCCTGGACAAATCCAACCTAAAATTCAGAAATAAGTTTAGGTAGCAAACCTGCCAGCCTGTTAGACAATAATTTGGAGAGTATTTTGTTGACAAAATTGCAGAGGCTTATAGGCCTATATTACTTCCAAGCTTTTGGATTATCTGTTTTTGCAATAAACGCAATGGTGGTAGAAGTAAAGGCCTGGGGGATCGTATGACCAGACCTAGATGTTGTACTACTGCTAAGACCTCAGTGCTAATCATGTTCCAAAAATTGTGATAAAAATGTCCATTGAACCCATCCGGACCAGATGCACTTTCCTTGTTAAGAGAAAAAAACTTGTTTCACCTCTTCAAGTGAAGGGAGAAGCCAACAACATCTCATTTTCATCCATCACCAGATTAGGCATGCGAAAGCTTAAATTCTAAATTTAAAATATGATAGAGATCACAAGAAAGTTAAACTCCAGCATAAATTGCAGACAAAATCTCAAATTGCGTAGGTATATTCACTCAACAAGAGTTATCCACCAAACTTCAATCAAAACATCACACCAAATTTTAAGAATGTCAAGCTTCTTCAAAACCTAACTAATCATGCGTAAAATCATCATCGAATGACATACAATTTACTTATCGATCCAGATATATCAATTTATCTATTAAACTTATCATATACTTAAGGACAATCATTACGCACTCTATACTCTAACAAGACATTGCTCTCAATGCATAAATACGAAAAAAGTAAACAAGTAAACCTTCCCTCGACAAAGGCAAGCGGGGACCTCGAATCGCTAGCGCACGGGAGGCATCAAAGATCCTCCCCTGCCGTTCAAACATGCCCTTGAATTAAGTCCTTCTGAGCATCCACCTCCGATCTAAGTGCACCATCCATCGTCTCCACGTGCGATCACCGCAGCCCCGTAGGCGCAATTGGCCGACAAAAATTTGTTAGTAACAAACTACTGGGATCCCCGTCCTTCGCAGATGAAGCTTTTATGAACACTGACTGGGTTCGATCCTCGAAACACATGAAGCCCAGGGGCACACGAAAGTTTAGCTTTCAAATACTAAATGCTAAAGTGACTGGATAAACAAAACGCAAAGATGCTTGTACAACGCATTACCGCCAGATATACCGAATGGGCATCAAAAAGTGCTCAAGTGAGACTTCTCTGAAATCTCCATCCAACCCACGAAAACATCCCATATAGAAAATAGACATTCTCTTCCTAACGCCGCCTCATGAAGTAGCTATGAATTACACTCACGACGCAAACAATACACATCAAGACGCCGTAAGACCTTAACCCGGTGGTCGGATATCTGTCTTATTACACCCGTAGAAAGTGCCCATATCCTTAGTGGAACTAATAATGTGACTGCATTAGGTCGAGGTGAAAATAAGCATACGCAACCCGAAATCAAACCCGTATCCGTCATCATCGCTCTCTGCATTTTAGTGTCGTTAACCTCCGGCCGAGAAACCTCAGAAATCCGAGATGTTTCACATTAAGCTCTATAGGAACCCTCGCATTGCCTTAATGACTAAGGAAGCACGTTACCCGCTTCCTCCCATGTCAAGTACAAATTTTAACAAGATCGACATAAACTCGAGTAGGAGGGGCTAAAAGTACATCCCAACCGAAGTTCTCAAAATATTCACATATCTCATAAGACTTTTCTACGTCTTCCCCTACCGCTTTTTCGAAAAGCACAACATTGTCCTTTCTCTCATTATACCAAGCTAAATTAGCATCATCCGTGAACGGAAAACAGAGAGCTTGGGGTTGACGCAAAACCATGGACTTATCCTTAGACCCGACCTTTTGACATTTAGGTTTAGGAGGCATATTGCACTAGAAAATCCGACCCCAATTCAATGTGAACACGTAACAAAATACAACTAACGATTAATAATCGATAATCCGAATTCGTGCGTAAAAGAAATTACTACGGGCATTAACAAGTGAAAATACTTTAAAACAAATGCCTGTGAACTGGTGATCACTTCAAACACAACGAATCGATTAAAGAATTAACTAAACAAAAACTGAAATCAAGTCTAAACAATAACGATTTGGGGCGTAAAAGTCGAAATAAAAACATAACTAAAAATAAATCAATAACAACCTAAATTAAAAATAAAGTACCCTAAATTTCACCAACATAACATTGAAAATTTCAAAAAAAAAAATACTTAGATAAATGAAAAACGAAATGAATACGAACACACCGAGTCAAGTGTTGAATTTGAGACGTAGCGCTGGGCGGCGATCGGGCCGAACAAGGACCGGGTCCGAGGGAAGCCGACGGAAAAGCCAACCGAGCGCACCGAACGACCGGAGCCGCTGACCGGAGCTGGTAGAGCGGGAGCTGGAGGCCGAACTTTCAGCCGATCGGAGCGAAATAATCGCTCGGAGCGAACGTGGCCGTGCAACCGAGCCGGGCCGATTTGGGAGCGAGCCGCGCCGAAAAGGGAGAAGCTGAGGCTGGGCGTTGATCTAAGAGCTGGGATCGGGCGGAGCCGCGATACGCGGGTTGAGCTTGGGCAAGCATGGCCGGAAATATGAAATACCGGAGCTTAAGAGAGCCGCTACCGGATTCTGCGAAATGGGATCGGGCGAAGAGCGGCACGTGATCTCGCTTTATTTGGGCCGGTTTCGATTTCAGCCGCTTTCGAGTTTCTTTGGGAAAGAGACGCCGTCAGCTTTGTTTTTTCGTTTTTTTAATAAAATCTCGACTGGGCGGCCGGGCATCGACTCTCCGCTGGTAACTAACCGGAGCACATTATTTCCTATTAAAACCATCTAGGTCAAATTTTGACCTCCTTTTGTCATCCAAACCGCCCAAAACGTCACCTTTACCAAATTTTACCCAAATTTTTTTTTTCTAAGTATACATTAAATCTAAGAAATAAAGAATCTAGCACCAAAAGATTGAGTTTCCTCCCCTACCAAGTCGGGCCACGCTTAACGCCTCAGCCCCATCGGGGTTGACCCTTGGCTTGACTCTATCTCTGAATGGAGCTTAAAAAGCACACACAAGATACTTACCTCACCGTATTTACTCTTTCCACATGCCCACCATAATAATGTTTCAAGCGTCACCATTTACCTTAAAAAGCGTCTCTTCTCCTCAGCGAGTTATTTCCACCACACCATGGGAAAAAACTTCTGGGGTGGCCAGTAAACCATTCCTAATTCATTTTATGTAGGATTCTTTAACTTACCCGAAACAGCCATAGTCCGAATTAAAACAACAAAAACTTGTTGTCCAACTTGAAACTCGCGAGGCGAGATTCGCTTATCATGATTAACCTTGGTTCGCTCCTTGTAAATTTTTGCATTTTCATAAGCTCCCAAACGAAACTCTTCATGCCTACTGAGATCCTCATCAATCTCTTGGCACCCGCAGATCCTTTCCGTATCAAAATTTAGGAGGATTTCTACCCGCCTAATGTGTTATGCTCAAGTCTGGAAGCGACGTTTTACCATAAACAAGACGATAAGTGAGACATACCAATAGGTGTCTTAACGCAATTCTATATGCCCATGCATCATCTAACTTAGACTAATCCTTACTTAGATGTACTGACTGCTTTTCTCTCTAAAATGCACTTAAGTTCTCTATTAGAAAATTCAACCCGTCCATTTGTTCGAGGGTGGTACGGCACGTGAACTTACGGGTTACCCCATATTTATATAGCAATGTCTCTAAAGCCTTATTACATAAAATGCTTATCTTCATCACTAATGATAGCTCTGTGAGTCCCAAATCTAGTAAACACATTTTTCTTTTTTAAGAAAGATACACTACCTCGCATCATTAGTTTGAAAAGCAAATGAAGTTTCCACCCACTGGACACATAGTCCACACATACAAGAATCTAATACTTATTTGAGAAAGATTTAATGAAAAGTGACCTGATAAATCGATAATTCTAAACGCCAAACAAGACTACAGGAAAATATTAGTGCATCCCCGCTATGGGATAGACACTGCTCTCCGACAACGATCACATGATTCCTGCGTACTTACAATCCTTAAATATGGCAGGGCCCAATTAAAAACCTTGTGATTAGAATTAATTTCTTTGGAAATTTGCTCTGAGGACCGAAACGGCTCTTACCTCTCCTGCACGATAAATGTTCTGTGGATGTTAAGAATTTTGTCTCGTGGATACACTCCTTAACGATATTATCAAGACAAAACTCAAATGCTAAGCGATCATCCCAAAAAGCATTTGCTTCGCTGATCGTGATAAAAATTCTTCTTTGTCGAAAGCAAGACTCCACTCAACGATATAGTTAACAAAACTGCATACCAAGGACTTATTCTCGGTGTGACTACTTCAACAATTGTTCATCAAAAAGTCTCCTTTAATGGGCAAGTTTAGTGTTTTATACAATTCCTGCATAAACCATCACCACCATACATTTCTTTCTAACCCGCTTTGTCTCCTTAATTTCTAGGTCGACTCAAGTAAAAGTATCCATCTTATCAACCTGTGCTTAGCATCTTTTGGAAAGCAAATCTTTTAACGCAAAGATGATCGCGGTATACAACCACGAGATCCGATCAAATATGCGATCTAGAAACCTATCCTAAAGCAAAAACAAAGAAGCAATTCTTCCTCGTAGTAGTGTAATTACGCTGAGCATCATTGAAGGTTTTGTCGCCGCATAGTAAATTACTCCGGAATATTCTTCTCTAGTCTCGTCCCTGAAAGCACCGCATCTTCAACTTACATAATCACTCTCTCAGACGCATTACAATTTCAAATGGCTTGCCCAATCAGTGCAAACGACCACCGAGCGTAAATTAGTTTATGCTTCAATATATTAAAAGCCCCGCACACACTCATTAGTCATACGGAGCATTTAGACCCTTAGTGCTAAATCACATAAAGGTTTAGATATTTTGGAAAAATCTCATGAAACGCCGATAAAAACCTCTGCATTTACTCACAAGAAAACTTCATCTGACACATTTTGGTGGAGGTAATTTTTTTCAATTTATATCCACCTTTGCTTTGTTTCAACTTCTATTCCTCTAGAGAAAATTTTGCGGACTCGAGCACTATCCCTTCTCGAACCATACAAAAAGGACTCCTTTTCCCAGCCTTCACATAAGATTAGTCTCCCTCACAACGCTCATAACAAGTCCAAGATTTAATCAAACAATCATCAAAACAGATTCAAAAAACGTAAAATCATCCATAAAGACCTCGATGCATTTCTCTAATGTTTCTAGAATATGGACATCATATTAATCGCTAAACGTGGCCTCTGAAAGCACAACATAACCTAAACTAAGATTCTAAAAGCCGAATGTACCATGGGACAAGTAAATGTTGTTTTTCCCGATCCTCTGAGCCACCTCACAATTTGGTTGTATCCCGAATATCCATCTAAAAGCAAGTGAGAACGGATAATTAATTTCAAAAGATTTGATCAATAACGGCAGAGGAAAATGGTCCTTCCTGGCTACAAAGATTTAACTTTCTAAGTCAATACACATTCTCCATCCTACTATAGTTCTAGTGGGTATCAATTCATTTTTATCATTTTAACCACACAAAGAATACCCCCTTCTTTGGTACAACTTGTACCGTGACTCACCCCAAAGACTATCCTAAATAGACAAATTATACCAAGATCCGTAAGCTCGAGAATTCCAGCCTACCACCCTTTGAGATTAGATTTACCGCTTCGAGGTTGGATAGCTGGACTTGGCACATCCTCGCATATTCGATGCATGCACAAATAAGTACTGTGGCACTTTAATGTTCAAGCATCGGCTCCAACCAAGTTACCAGGCCTCCAAGTACCCTCGGTAAGTTTTCTTCCCCGCACCTCACTCAAGAAAGAAAGAATAATAACAGTAATTCATTAAGGCAAGGCGAAGAAAAGCATATTTAAGGCGTCAAGCAAGCCTTCAACCTCATGGTGTGAGGCTTTCAATTGTGGGACGGTATCAATTTTGATACACTGCGGTCCTGCCTCCTCATAACGCTTCTACCAAGGGTATAACGTGTAGGCCCGCATCCATATATATATGCTACCAATGATAATAAGTTTCATATGACAAGTTCTCCTCTTTAGTATTTGTTAGACATAACTCAACCAAATCTCAGGACTTTAACTCACTTTCGCACAGACTAACTTATCAAACCACATCAATCAAAAACAATCATTCTCGTTATCATGGAACTTTAGCTGACTTATGCATGTCAGTAAAACAACTTCGTCTTTATCCCACTCTTAAGATGACTTGTCCCTTATGAACATCAATAAGGGTTCTAAAGTGGGTAGCTGTAAAAGGTCTACCTAGTAATAAAGTGGATTTCTGCATCTTCTGACACACGAGTACAACGAAATCAAGCAGTGGTGCCTAAAATTATCTACCTTAACCAAAACATCTCATGACACCATACGGGCACAATATAGATCTATCGCCAATTGCTAAAGAAGTCGGCTGTACTTTCGATCTCCCTAAACCCAACTCATGACATACCGACAAAGTGCATCAAATTGACACTTGCACCTTAAATCACATAACTTTACCAAATTCACCACCTATCGCATGGGATTTTGTGAAACTCCTGGATCTTTAACTGGGGCACCCCTCGTTGATTGTCATGAACACTCTTCTACTTGGCTTGGGTTAATCCTCGCTTCTATGGTTCCTCTAATCGCCTTTCTTGATAAAACATCTTTCATAAACTTCGTGATAGTCAGGGAATCCGTCATGGCCTCCGCAAAAGGAATGTGAATATGAAACTTTTAAACATATCAAGAAATTCTAAAGAAATCGAGCATCATTTTTCTTCTTTGAAGCCTTTGACGGTGTATGAACAGGCGGAAGACATGCAAACCGTTAGATTTATCAATGGAAACTTCCTACTGGTCAAGATGGTGCTTCTCCCATGGTCGCTTTTCCCTCGTAGCGCTCGACCTCAACCTCTAAATCCCTACCATTACTTTAAAAGTGATCAGACAGATGTTCTCGTGGGTTCTTCTTTAGGCTTCTTGGAAAGGGAACCCACATTTCTATTATTATTCAACGCTCTTAACTGCCCACTGCCTCACACTTCTCAAGGCTCCATCCTTATTCGGGTCTTTTTTCCACTCCTACTCGAAAGCACAAATATCTCGTAATCTTATCCAACCTAGACTCTTCAAAAAGTTTCCTAAATTTGATTGATCTTGAAACTCAAGCTTTTTATTCAGAATTATATTTTGGTTGTTATCTAAGAGAAATTAGCGGTTCCTCCAATTATTACTGTGAGTTATTTAATGCACCATTTCACAAAAGTTGCCGATTAAATCGATGGCTATCAACTTGCTCTGCAGTGGGGCCCCCAAGACAAGATAGAAGTCTTACGATTACCACCACATGTAGTACACAGCTGAACCCTATTACGTGATCCCCTCAGACACCATGTCCAAGTGCGTAGTCAGTTTAACTGACTGCGATGTCTTTTCATCAATCTCATGACTTCTAATTTACCAGTATGAGATTAGCCAGTGCTCGGCGGGCTCTATCAAACGCCCTCCAAATATATATTTAATATAGCGGGTGCTCAAAGTGCTTTCAACCTATTTGGAAGGCTCAGAATAACAAGTGCTCTGTAAGCCACCACTTGACACTTAGAGGACCTCTAAAACCTGCCTCAAGCCTCACACCAACCATCTCATCTTCATCTTGGCTTGAAGTTCAATAACGTCATTCTTCAATTTGGTAGGATTTGATGGAAAATATCTAAAAACTTCAGACTACTCTTGCCCCGGCCGTGGGTCACATTTGTAGGATTTTTGAGCATTCCACCACCTTTGCTCTCCTAGATGTAGAAAGGAAATAACAGTCGGTGGATAGAATCACGAACACCATTTACTTTGCAGAGTAAAGCGCTCTATCTCTATGGAAATTTTATTAAATGCCTATTAGCATATCTTCGCGAATTGCCATTGAATTTATTAATGTATTTCACATGTCGATCATTGCGCCTTAACTCAAGTCATGGCATTTATCAGCGTGGCCCGGAAAGTACGCGAGCAGCTAACCTCCAAACGTAAAGTGCAACGTAATCCCTCAAAGTCATCCGAGGAACTGTGTCATCGCCATCCCCTATGAACATCAAAGACTACCGGGGTAGTATCAAGCTATTGCTGGCCATGGTAGATGAACTTTCAAATAAGCGAGTCTCGCACTTGCTTCTAGCTGCTTTTCCTGATCAAAAAAATTCTCCAAACATGTCACAGCACTAAAACAATGAAGAGAATAAAGAAATAAATCGAAGTAAAATAATAATATAATAAAATCGAAGCTAAGTTTAAGGAACCGAAATTAAACTAATATTAAGTAGTGATCGAAATTCTAAGAACTATACCAACTTGACAACACACAAATTTATGTGTTCCGGTCGAGTCCGGTCGTGTCAAGTAATATAGAATTGAATAAATAACGCAGTATTCTGCCTCACAAATTTTAATATACTAACATTGTGGTCTTTTTCATCCTTAAATTGGACAATTAAAGAGTTAATTTAAATCTGTAGGCATTTAATTAAATGGATTAAGCAATTAAATTAGCTAATATCAAATGAATGCACTAAAGTGAATTGAATTTTCTATTCGGCATAGTCGATATTACTTATTTCATCAGATCGCCGATTCAACTTACCTAGTAGTTATTTAGTTGTCATGTAAAGATTCTCACATTTATCATATTTTTCCTCAGTTAACACCCAATGAGTCTCCAAGAAACTAACTATTATATCTCATGATAGTTTAAAATAGGTATCTTTTAATAATATTATGTTTATTAAATTGCACATGGGTATTACTCATATCTCTATACTAATCAAACATGCTGCTCGATTTTTATTAATTCAGAACGATAACCCTATTTTCAAGAATTAATCGTTTCTTATATGAACGACTTAATATCGATATCAAGATTAAATACTAATTATGTACAATAATCGAATTTCGAAACTAGAATAAAATTAACTCAAGAAAATCAAATCATCCGATCAAACTACATCATGGTCCCACTAATAATAAAATTAGTTCATGTTAAAAGACATAATAAATACATGGAATTAATGGCATTCATCCTTAACAATAATAATATCTTGAATTAAAATTATTCTCTCGAACTAATTAAAAGTAATCAACTCCAACTTTGATTTTGTGCACAATATGTAATTAACTTCTCAATTGCTTCTTGCTACCCTAACGGGGTGACTTAAAAGCTCCAACAAAGCATTTCTACTTAATTTCTTTTTCTGTAAAATTCGTAGATATCTTTTTTACTCTAACTCTCCTCTTTATAGGTTGTCATAACTCATTAATGGGCCGAATCACTTATTCTTGATCATGACTCATGTAAATTCTTAAATGACGTTTCATATCTTCAATTCAAAGTTCTATTCCTTCACTTTAACCGATAATTGCTTAAACTCAACTTAAAACGAAAACAAGTGAAATTATATTTGGATTAAGGTAAAATAACATCAACTAATATGCAATTGGGGGCCTCAAAACACTATATAATAAACACTTTCATCACCTTAATATAAATTTTCTTAATCCAATGTAAATATCAATATATTAAGTGAATAATTAAATATTTATTTCAAATATATAAATAAATTTAAAATAAATTAAATATAAATGAGCTGATAGAATTGTTCGGTTTAGGGTATAACCCGCAAACCGCAAAAAAGTTTCTAGTTTGTAATTATTCAAACTCACCGGTTTCTTAAGCCAAAAATAATCTAACCGAATCGGTTCTAATCGACATGATCTGGTCATACAGATCTGGTTTTTCCAACATGGGCATCCCTATTATTACTTATATATTTTTAATTCCTATTTAGTTTCTGGAGTGTAGATCCCACTTAAATCCGCATTGTCGAGTGCCTGCTTATGGTTTTTGAACTTAAAACAACACTGCAATGAAGCTGCCGCTTAACTATTTACTTCTAGACAAAGAATGACGCCTATAATGCTTAGGATAACGCTTTTTGCCTATGCGTTATTTTAATTTCTCTAAAGAATTTTGTAGTAGTGTGGATTTATATATATTTTGGCAGTATATTTTCTTTATGGATCTTTTCATAGTCTCACTATTCACTAATATGAGTTTCGAATTATTTGAAAGTTTGTTCTTCCTCTTACTAGCTTCAAAGCATGATTAGACAATAAGTTATTAGTGTCTTATTTTTTAGGCTTTGATAATTTTGTACACATTTATGTTTTCCGATCACTTAGTACTCCTTCAAAATTATCGTGCCAATTAATACCTAATTCATCGACTTTATGTTAATGTACTTTCTTCAACAACTCAGAATCGAAGTGAAGACATGTTGAATCAGTTTGCTTAGATTGCCTTAACCCAAATAACTTAGCTTAACGCTTTAGGTATTCATTTGTATAACATAAATAATCGAATGTTTAATTGTTACTATGAATTTCATTCCTCATGTATTGTCCTTGCATATTGAAACTGTGGATATCAAGTATTCAACCACATCTATCATACGATATGTTGATTTAGTCTCATATTAACAAAACTACTTTTGTTTTTATTTGCTATCAAATCCATGATCTAAATGATGTGAAAGTACATAATATTTCTATTTATTTTGTACATAATAATGTCTTATTATTACTTTTTATTAGTTGAAAAGAAAACCATCGGAGGTCATAAACTGCTATTTGAGTAAAAGAAATTGCTAACGACAAATTTCTACTCTACGTATCGATGATCATTCGGGCGCAGTATGGTTTTGCTAGAAAGTTTGGATGTTCCTTATCTTTATTATTGTAGGTGATAATTTCTACAAGAGTAGAGATTTAATATGTATTAGTTTCTAAAGCTTTTGCTTTTATTTTATTTATTATGTGCCTATATAAGAGGATTTTCTTTATGCGATTTAGTCTCTCTTTGCAAACGGTGTTGTGTCAACAGATTGCTGGATCGGTCATTAAATAAGGTCCCAATCATGAGATTAGTGGATTAAGGTTTTTATTTTGTCCTTATGGCATGATTTGCAATTAGACCAGTCTTAGATGAGTTTTTCTCTCAGCTAATCCATGTGTTTCTTATTTAATTGTGTTATCTTTAGGGTATGTTCTGCTATATTTGTACCAAGATTACTATATTAATAGAAAATCAAAGTATTATTAAAAAACTTCACTGATCCATGTTTAACTCGAGTCAGTGATTTCGGTTACCCAAATCAGATTACTGATTGAAGCCCTTGGTAATTTTGTGCTTATTTTATTTATATCCCACTTAACCATGGTAATTCATCCATTGAGGATTTATTGTGGCATCTAGCACCCACCCCATGGGCGGAAAACTGTTGTAGCTAGAAGATTTTGATTTCCACTCATGTTACTATTGTAACTTGTAAGTATGAAATGATATCCTTCGCTTTAGGATGAAAAAATAAAATATACGACATCTTTTATACGCTGCTGATTTAATAGATTTTGTTTTTTTAACTTTTTATCGAAATATCGCAATTAGTGAGATTAGCAATGTAATTACAAATTATTCTAGTAGGTTTCTTTTGAATAGGAAAAAATCTCCAATCGATCTAGTATCCTCAAAATGTTGTCTTTAGTTTATAAAAAAGCACCGCTCTTTAACATTTAATAAACGGCACTTCACGCGAAGCGCTACTTAAGTGTTTCACTTAGACATTACCTCTGATCTCTTCAGATTTTTGTAACGACCAAGGTTTTTTGTAGTAGTATACGCCTAATCCGAGATCTATCTCAGCTAAGATTTTACGAGTAGCCGATGCTGCCTCAAGTTATAGAAAAGGAAATTCAGAACCGTATCGAAGTGATTATACAAAAAATTACTTCTAGTGTTATTAGTATACTACTGCATTATAAATTTGTCACCTCCCTATTTGTTTTACTGGATGGTTATTTTTAGTGAAAATAAATTTCGCTTTTAGTGAAAATTATTCAAGATAGGTTATTTGAATAAACTCAATCGTGAATAAATAAATTTTCTTTTAAGTCTGTAAAAAGATTGATAATTTGGAAGACAAGAAAACAAGCGAATACAAAAAAATATTTATTTTGATATGATTTGAGTACAATCTTTAGTTTGTTCCCGATGGATTCTACTTCACACTATGCTGCGGCCTCATTGTTTTTCGAACTCGATTGTCGAATACTTGCAACTTTAACACTGACGCTCAACACTTCAATTTCCTAAGGGCTTCAATAGCTCGATCTTGAACTTGATGTTTGAATGTTTGAAGATTTGAAGACTTGAACGCTTGGAAGATTCAACACTAAAGATCTCAAGATTCAAAGGCTCAGCGCCTCAATGTCTCGATGCAACTTAATGTCGAGGCCTCTGAGAGAAGTTCTCCGATCATGAGCTTTCCTCTTCTACTTTTTGTCTTCTTTTTGCAAATTCTGAAAATTCTCTCCCCAAAACGGAAATTGTAAAATGCCCTCATTTATAAACATAAGGGTGAGTTCTACTTTGATTTCAGCCTCCCAATAATTATTCTTCCAATTTAATTAAAGAATAATTATATGATTTGATCGATAAATTATATCTTTTTATTTATTTAAAAGACATAATTATCTAGCTCTTTAATTATTTTCCATATGTTTATTTGGAAGAAATAATTATTTATTATAGAATCCCATTTCTAATATGTGCCGGACCATAATTCAATCGTGAGCTAAAAAGGACATTTCTATCTTTTTCTAAATCTTGATGAATTGACAATTTATAATTAAATTATGATAGAATTTAACATTTAGACTTTTTTCAAAACTTGGCGAATTTATATTAAGAGCTAAAAATACCGTTAAAAAAAAAAAAATTAGGCCGCATGTTGAATATGATTTACCTAATACTCTAGATTTATTAAATAAATGGACAATCTGTAAAGAGTGGAAACTAAAGTTATATACAAAATTAGGTGTGCCTTCTAGAAAGTTATTTAAAATGATCGTTAAAACTTATCAAAGAATTTAATTTCATTAATGAAGAAAATGAAAATTAATCTTTTTAAGCCGAAAAGATATTTACAACTTCTATGTAAAATAATTATGTATTTTTACATATTGACTTGTCCAAGTCATTAAACCTTTAACCCCTCAAGGATTTAAAAGCTTTATAGCAGTTTTTAAGTAGACGGAAGAAATTTAAATTGGAAGCAATCCTTATGGAATTATATTCAAGTCTTATCTCATGGATCACTTTATTTCGATGTTTTATCCTAATTTATGAATTATCAGCTATCTAATATAAATTTATTAGATGTGCCGTAACATTAAATGTGAAAACTCATGGATATAGTTATACGACGGAACATGCATATGTGAGTATGTCAGAGGATTTATTATAAACCTTTAAGCCATTTATAAATCCTCATCAGAGGGATGCGGATAAACCAAAATGAAACCATATTAATCTGAAAACTATTTTAGTAAATCTAGTATTACTACTGTGTTATTCTATTTAAGCTCGTGGGAAATAAATAGAATTCCAAAATCGGGTCATTGAAAAGGTCACCCAAATTTGAACTTAAATCCAAACAAATTTAATAAATGCTTCATAAAAAAAACCTACGTAAGGACCCTTTGGGCCCTTTAATGAAAGAAGTTAATATTCTTAAATATAAAGCAATAGGGTCTCCGCGTCAAACAGGTCTTATGATCCTCACCATTGTGGATTATAAATTGGCACCTCCTAGAAGTTCTACCTCTTCCTGACGATAGAGAACTGGCCGTGAACTCATGAACTAATATGTAGTCGATGGTTTACAAATCTTTGTTACAATATCATTGAGATAATAGTAATAAGACAGTCTGCACATGTCCAAATAAGCTTCCACCTGTATATAAATTATGGATTATACGACCAACATGTATTTTAGTAACGTTCCTCAAACCATAACTCATTAAAAGAATCCCTTTACCTAATGGAATCTTTTGGAAAGGATTTTTTAGTAATTTGATAAGAAAAACAAACTTCATTGTTTTCATGAATCAAGTATAAAAATGTATAAAATCTTTTATTTGTCCCATGGTTCAGTTTTTAACACACGTTAAATTATATTTTAAGAATAAAGAAATATAATTATTAATAATAAATTTATAAAAGATATTCATCCCCAAAAAGTTATAATCTATATCAGAAAGATAATTCCATTAATTTTCGCTTATGCAAAATCTTTAGAAAAAGAAACTTAAGAAAACCATGAAATGATAAATATGTTTGATTGAATTGAAAAAATAATTATACCAATTTATTTATTAATGTATTAGGGGATAAAATATAATTTCTTTAAATAAAAAATTGACAATATTACTTAAATAATAGAAAAGTTTGGCTTTTATAAAGGAAAACAAGTTTGTAGAAGGAAGAAACTTCAAAGGAGATTTTCCAAATATCCAACTCTCCTCGAAAGTTAGATTTTAAATTAAAATCCATTAACCATCTAGAGAAATTATCAGTGAAAATTCAAAAATTAAGTATAAAACAGTAGATAAATTATCTATAAAAAGAATTAATTCAAATTAAAATTTTAATGGAGAAATGGCGACAATATAAGCCAACCCAAGATATTGTCAATATTTATAGAGACCTTTATATTCTTTAAATCTAAAGAAACCAAAACATATTGTTAGTAATAAAAAATGATTTGTTAGAAACTTAAATATTGATAATTAATTAATAAAGTCATAAATTTCAAGCAATCATGTACATAGATACTTATGTATTCGATTATTTATAAACGTAATAAATAATTCGTAAAACATCGTAAACAATGCATAATAACAAGTGCTTTTGCTGTCAATTAAAAGACGCGATAAATTATTTAACACTGCAACACAAATGAGCAATAAAGACATCTGCTTAAGTTTGAAACGCCAAATATAGGCCATGAAGTGTTAAATTTTAATAACCCAGAGCATCTATGAGATATCTGCATGATGGCCAGAATGAACCCGACTTTCTTCGTAACTTAGCAAAGGAATCTTTATTTTAGAAATTCTATAAGGATATTTCTTTCAGTCTGTGAAACCTCCCAGAGAAAGCAATTAGGCCCCATTTGAAAACCTGAATTATCATTTACCCTATCTCATGGAAAGTGGTTAAATAAAACATAAGAGGGAGACCGATTGCTATCCCCTTATGATAGAATTCTACTTAATCATCAATTGAGGTCTCGGCCTGGCCATTAGCTTTTATGTAATTAACTAAGATTATTAAATAAACAATTACAGTAAAACAGACCCATCGAAAGAAAGCAATTAGGCAGACTGTGGAATGTTTTGAATGTAAGCAATCCTTCTACAAAGGATACGGTGTAATAAAGTGATCAAGCTAAAGTTAACATGTGTATATTAAAGTTATTTAATAAATAGATTTATAAAAAGAAAAACATTTCATATTAAAAATTGTGATGATTCATTATGTAAGAATGTAGATAATAAGGATGACTTAAAGAAAAGAGACAAACAAAATATTGTTTATTGTAAATGGAAAAGTCGTCACAGTGCTAATAATTATCAAGGTGAATTAATAATTTAAATTTCAAGAACAAAAGATTTAATTATACAAGATATTTTAAATGATACAATGTTCGATTCGACATTGTCCCTTTGCCATCTGAAGTCAATAGTATTGATATCACAAAGACCGATTCTTTCTCAAATGGGACTAACGCGAAATGTTTTTTCAAGCCTTGGTGATTAAAAAATTACCAAGAATTATGGTACCCCAAATTAATGTCTCAATTCTGTGGATAATGAAATAAATGTGATTGATAATAATATCAAGTGATTTCAAAGAACATTAAAGAGATCCCGAATAAGATAAAAAACACGATCAAACTTTGATAAATGGGTAAAGACAATATGACTTCAAGACAACATGATAAATTTTCGTATCTCTATACCAACACTCCATATTCCAATGTGGAGAAAGTTCATACAGTTTCAAAGAAAGAAGAAGGATTCCTAAAACTTCACTTTGAAATTTGGGATCCAAAAGATTAATAACTTTAAAGAAGAGATAAAAATTTTAGAAAACAAAAATGATTATGATTTAAGAATATCTGTATTTGGTGGAAAACTTTAAGAAACGATAACATATCCAAAATGATAGTCATCCAAGTAATAGTCAAGATAATAATTTTTTAAATGAAAATATTCTGAACCAAAATGGTATATTTAAAACAACAAATTTATCGATAAATTTCATTTCAGTGAATCTCATGTCTCCTAGTATGTATTGCATGACAAGATTCCATCCCAACTTAGATATTTAAAAACCACCCATACCTTATCCTGCGCCGGTGGTGAAAAATTAGATATAAGTTTTAATCAAAAGATTTGTTTGTATTAATAATATCATGTGATTTTCACCATTAATAAGAAAAATATTTCAGATTATACTGTGGCACTTTTTGGAGAGTTGTATTCATCATCATTTAGAATGGGCGAGATAAAGAAGGATTACAGGAACATATGAATAATAAACTGATAATGTTAAAATTTTATCTCTAAAAAAACCATATCTAAAAATTTATAATATTCTCATTTTTTGATAAAGTTATAAATAAAGAAAAAAAATTAATTAAACTTTCAAAAATGAAATTAATATTTGACTATGATGAAAAATTACGTAATCCTAAATTTACAAGAAAAATTAAACAAAATTTCAACAGACTAAGTTTAGGTTTTAATGACCATCCAAAATGCATTGGGAGAAAGAAATATATTATAGAGCTTCCTTATGAAATGAGGAAGATTTTTCAGATGAAATGATTTCTACAAAAGCTAGACCATGTCAAATAAATTCTCAATATTTGGAGTTATGTAAAAAAGAAATTCGATTCCTTTTGGATAGAAAGTTAATTTGTATATCCCAGTCTCCTTGGTCTTGTACAGGTTTTTATGTTAATAAGCATGCTATCAGAAAGAGGCGCTCCCCGTGAGTAGCTTATAAACTATAAAAACCATTAAATAAATTTTTGAAATGGATTAGGTATCCCATTCCTTAATAAAAAGATTTATTAGATTTAATTTTACATTCTATCTATTTTCTAAATTTGATTTAAAATCCATATTTAAGAACACAAATTAATAAAGTTTATAGATATAAAATGTACTGCATCTTTTGGGCCACTAAGAAAGAGTAAAGTTTTTGGGCTTAAAAATGTCCAGAATGTAATTTTAAAAATTATGAATGATATTTTTAACCCTTTGGGTTGAATTTTGAAATTTATATAGTTAGATATTTCTTTTGCTTTTTTTCTAAAAACAATTGAAGAATTAATTTCTAAATATTTTATTATATTCGTAAAGATAATAATTCAAAGCCGGTTGAAGTATTTCTAAACCAAAAAATGAACATTTTTCAAAGTCCTAAAAATAGATTTTTATCATAAATATCAAAAGGAAGTATCATTCCAATTGATAGAAGTATTTGAATTTGCCTCAGATAAAATTTAGGACAAACCTAATTACAAAGGTTTTTGGCATGAATTATATTTCTCCATATTATCAAAATCTTTAGAAAGATACCGTAATTTTATGATAGGCCTGTAAAAAGAAACCAAGTCCCCTCGGATGTAAAAATCATAATAAAAACCGTTAAAATATTTAAAGAAAAGTATTAAACACTTCGGCCTTGTTTTGATGTCAAAACCCAAATTGGAAAAAATTATCGAGACCGATGTTTCCTTTGATTTAGTTATTATGAATTTTGAAAACAAATTAACTTAATAATAAACAAGCAGGGTGATTCGCTTTCGCGCTTCTCTTATCTTGTGAAATCTAACGACAAATGTAGAATTACATGCCATGTAATAGCTAAAAGGTATACTTTATAGTAAATGTGTTTTTGAAATTTCGTATGATCTTTATATTAAAATTTAAAATTAAAACCGACAGTTGTTACTAAATTCATGTTTCAAAAAAAGATTTTAAACATTACATGTCTCAAAATGTATAAGCTCGTAGTGGAAAAGTTCATTTAGCACCTTTCATTTTGAAGTTATTTATAAGAAAGTGAGAAAGAGCAAATCATCTTCTGACTTCCTTACTGTGAGAATATTTGAATGAAAAATAAGAGATTATTTCACTGAAACGAAGCAATTGAT